>JADLZN010010244.1:0-446515 GCA_018155175.1 Sinocyclocheilus anophthalmus | reverse complement strand
TAAATAAAGAGAGGGAGAGAGAGTGGCATACTAGCAAACTACTGTATACTGCATACTTACTTTTTTTCTATTTCGTTTTTTTTTTACATAAAGTAAGGCATAAAACAGGCCTTGAAAAGATTGAAAGATGTTTCTTATGCTCAGCAAGGCTGCATTTTATTAAAATCAGAAATACAGTAAAAAGAGTAATATTGTGAAATATTGTTACAATTTAAAATAAGGGTTTTTCTATTTTAATATATTTTAGAATATAATTTATTCCTGAACCTCATCGATATTTTTTTTTTTTTAAAAAACAAAAAAAATAGCAAAAATAAGAAGTAAACAAATAAAAATAAATAGATAATCAAATGCACCTCATTCAATCAGAATTCAGACTTTGAACTATCCATTTTTTTTAAAGCTTATTCTGGCTTTCTGTGCATGCAGAAAATCTGCATACTGTAATGACTTGATTACTTAAATTTAATTTGTAAGGGAATTAATTATTATTAATCCATTCAGGTTTTGAAAGGACTCGGATCGAAAAATTCTGAGTCAACCTGATTAAAGCTCAATTCAAATCTGATAGTTTACACTTTAAAACAAGGGTCGTCCAGCGAGCCGGTGATTCTTAGTATATTTTAACAACTTGAATCTTTGTATTGTCCGTGACAATTGGTCAATACGATATACTATTTGTAAGACTCTTAGAGAAGGTAATGTAAGCTTTGGCAAAAGTTTTAAGCTTAAAGTTATATGACACCAAACAATGATTCTTTATAAATGAAACATTAATTTAATTGGCTATTCTAGATTACATCAAATTTAAGCTAAAACACACATACACACAAACACACACATATCAGCTCAGAACATAAGGAATGGAGTTACAGAGTTGATGAGTTCAAAGTTCTAACACTGTTTCCACGAGGGTTTTAAAATCAACTGAGAGCATTCACAAGCATGAGGTTGTCGTAAGTTTACGGCTTAACGCAAGTCACCAGTTCAAACACGATGTCGCAGATAGGAGTTTGTTGTTTACTTGCGTTTGCTTTGGATGACAGTGAAAAGCGGATTGTTCCGTTGGGGGCTTCCGGCTTTTGATGGTTGCTGGTCGGGCGTCTGGATGAAGTAAGTTCTGGGAATTCCCTTCGGAGATGTTACTGCTGATGACGTCAGGGGAATGGCGTCCTTTGGGGAAGACCCGTGGGATGGTTGGTTGCCCGGGTTAAGGAGACGGCTTGAGCAGTCATGCTTAATATCTGGTTGGCAAGACTTTGCGTTCTGCTGAGTTACGAAGCTTCAACTGAAGTGTTTGAGTTCTGGAGTCTCGCGATGCGGTGTTACGGCGTGGGAGTGCTTTTGTCGCACTCACCAAGGCGGAAAGCCAAAGGTCTTGAGAGAGAGAGAGAGAGAGCACGTAAGAGCGAGAGGGCTTTGTGTCCATTTTAAGCAGGCTGACCTTTGGTCCGCCCCATGACGCGATCTTCCAATCGGACACTGTTGCAGGGCTTAGCCACGCCCTGTGTGGTTTCTTTTCATGCACAAGTCACGTGCTGTTCGTGGGGAGTATTTCTGCAAGTTTTAATAACTTCTTATAAAAATATCATCACCGGAAAATGATACAGAATATAAAATTTCACTAACACCAATGTTCGGCGAATAAGACAAGCTCTCACCCGATACTAAACTTCACATATCTTACATACATATTAAATGCTTTGTCTGCTAAAGAGTTATAAGGCAAATATTAAAATATAATGGTTTCAATAACACATCACACATACTGTATATATATATACGGCATAACACATAAAGTGGATACATTTTCACTACTTATGAATTTTAACGATTGTCTGTTAAAATCGTCATGCAAGGTTCTGTTTATTTTGTTGTAAGAGAAGTTTGTAAGGGTATCAGACAGGGCAGGAAGCAGGTGGTCAAAAAGTCATGTGGTAGTCACGTCTAGATCCCGTGCTTGCAGGCCTGAGGGCGTAATTAAATTACTGTCCTTTTCCTGTTTGGACATAATTGTTCAATCCATTGGTGGTCACAAGACATCGTGTTTTCTATATGTTGTGAACGAACCTTTTCAGTCCTTGATACAAAGAAAGCATTGTTGTCTCTTGATTGGATCAGTCTTTAATCACTCCTCTGAGTAGATGACAACACGACCGGCAGGAAGTCGACTCAGAATATTGGAGTCATGTGCTGGGGTGATTAGCAACCCTCATGATGGCTGATAGGGGCATAATAGTAGTGTCCGTATATGATAGAAATCCCTACAATACTATTCACAGTATGCATACATTATACTGCAGAAATAATAAGAGTAGTATATTAGTATGCTCTTCTGAACATAGCCAGATAATTAAACAGAAAGTGTGTGAAAATGTGTCATCACCTCCAGTCAATAACTCAAGCATTTTACTGTCCTGTCATTTTTGATTGGCAAATCAAATTCTATTAGTCTCCAATTACTTAACTCCGTCTTTCCAGTCTAAGTACCTTTACCCTTCAGTCTTTGAGGACATACAGCTTTTATTTTTTCCTTTGAGCAGTGGACATTTCCTCTTACACTGGAAATACAGCAGCAGCTACATATTAGAGACATTTTCAGGTCTCTCAGCACAAGACTTTCTGAACACACAGGCAAGTAGATAGCAGCTCTTCAACACAGCGAGGCTTTACTCTGATCCTAATGTAAGGTGAACAGTCTTTCAGAGGGTCCGAGAGCTCAATAATCACCTCAGCCTGCGTGTGCAAGTGTTTGAAGAGGCTTCTTAGTCTCAAGCTGAGTGTTTATTTTGGAAGGAGTTGGGAACTGAGGTTCAAGCTGTCCTTCTCTCTCTTTCTTTGCAGTTCAGCTCGGGCTTCAATGGCATTAAGCTTACATTACTTGATGGCAGTAATATAGGTGGACACTAGCACTGTCAATCAATAAAAAAAAAAATTGAATGATTATTATATATATATATAATAATTATATAATATATATATATATATACAGTATATATATATATTATATATATATAATTATAATTAGATATATATATATATACTGTAATATGTAGTAACTTATTAACTTAACTCTACATCTTCTCTGATGTACATTTTCATGTCTTCTGGTAAAATTCTTTATTGTGGAATTTCTGTACAGTTTATGGGACATGATTCATTGATTAACTTTTTGTATTTTTTTTATTAATTAAAAAAGGGACAGTTAACTCAAAATATTTGACCATAATTTATGGTAATCATATCATTACATGATATACAAAATATATGAGTATTTATTTATTTAAATTGCACTAAATGAGCATTGTAAATTGACACGTCTATACGACATGCACCTATTAACCCAGTACCTTATAGTAAGATTTCGTCCCGTGTTACTAAACTTTCTCTGCATGGTTCATCTTCAAACTTTCCTGCTGATGTGTGTGTGACAGGCAGCTTTTATCTTCTCTGTTGTGTTTCAGGCAAATGGACAGGCAATTACACTTATGGCCAGTGAGTGTTGACATCCCTGCATATTGGATGGCTCTTTAAATAGCCCCCGTCAGCTACAATGGCTCTCTAAGCGCTCCAAAGAAAAACAAGGGGTTATTTTAACCGCCGATGTAATTCCATCATCGATCTCAAGCGTCGCCCTCTGTGTCGCTTGTGTTCCGAGGCATTTAAGAGCACAAACGTGACGTGAGGTTTCTTCTCTCTTGGGATCTTGACAGTTAGTGGTTTTGATTATGGATAGGGATGTGTGCTGGATGGTTTGCCTTTACTGTGTGTTGTCATCCTGCTAGAAGCTGTCAGGTGGATCATTATAGTATGTGGTGTTGGGTTTTTATGTGTGGTCAGAACAGTCCAGGTGCAGATTTGGATTTGCTGTAATCAGTGTGCACATTATACAGGAACATTCAAGGAGTTCAGGTGTTGTGAAAGGATTTCAGCTTTTTAAAGGAATATTTAACGTCTGCTAATTTATTACATGTAAATATTTCAGGACATAAGTCAAAGTTTGTCTCATGCAATGCTAACTATAATTTGGCACCACTTAGGCCTGGGCGATAAAATGGTATCAATATATATCGACGGTATACCTTCGATGACGATAGAAAATTTTTTCGATATAGTGCACGATATAGGCACATACTATGAGTGAAGCAGACAGCACACACAAACACAAACACATGCTGAAATTTGTGCTGTGCCTACCTGTGATGAGGAGATTGTGAATAAAGAATGAATATTAGTCAAATTTAAAATAAACATTTGGATTTGAATGTTAGGTGTGCATCAGGGAGCGTCATCAGTGGAGCACGAGATGCGGTGATGATGATGTAAGTGACGTTGCATTTTAATGTTTTGTTAGTTTAGCCCACGAGACGCGCCGCTGCCATGCGTTATTCATTCAAAATATTAGAGAATATAGAAGCTCAATGCGGAGAAGATTTTGATTAGGTTAAAACCGAAACCAAGCCATTAACACAGAACGCATATTCAGCGCATTTTTTAGACGGAAAAAAATGACTGCTGCACTCGCGTCTCACAAAAGAGATGTATAGAAAGCCATGCAAAGTTAAAACAGTTTAAACTTTTAGAAAACATGTCATGAATTTGTGGAGGTTTATTCCTTTTCACTGCGTCTCATATGTTTTTAAATGCAGTCTGTGTGAATGGCGCTTCAGCTCTTTGGATAAAGCAATGCATAAATACATGATGCTGTTTTGTCATAATTGTTTATGCAATTTACAAAAATTATATTTTAGGCATCGTTTTTCTAGGAGTTACTTCCTTGCGTGACAATTTAAATGTGCTGCATTTATTTTGACATGCACCTCATGGGCATCGGGAGACAATAGACCTATACAATTAAAGACCCGAATATAAAAAATTAGAACTTAGATATTCGTTTAATTTTTTATGTGTGTGATTGTAAAACAAAAAATATTGGGTGTTGTCTCAATAAATTGGTTAAGTATAATACCGTGGTTAAAGAAAACAACAATTCTATGCTTTTTGTTTTAAAAAAGGTCATAAAATGTCACGAAATTATCTATACAGAACGATAGGATGAAACATATACCGTTTATACTTTTAGCTATACGCACAGCCCTTCCTAAAGTGTACATGTTAGTACCTAAATGGTACATATTAATAGCTTTTGAAAAGGTGTTGCCCTAGTAACAGCTTTTGAACCTTTTTTGAGAGAGTAGTTGTTAGGACATGTGTTTTTGGCCGTTTTAAGGGGGTTCTATAGTTGCTGGGCAGTTGCTACAGTGTTTTTGGTGGATGCTAGTGTAGAAAATTTGATGAGAAATTAATCTTTGAGTCCTTTGTGTTTTCAATGTTTTGAATGTGCCACAGAGTCATGTTGTTTATTTCTGTTTGCTGGAATGAACCAATGAATCATTTGCTTGTAGTTGTCTGTGTATATTACGCCAAGATGGGAGATAGTGTTTTAACAGAAAAAATTACACACATCACCTTAAAAGCTATAAAAGCACTCCAATAGTCCATTACAGCATCTCAGGCAGCGTGTTTTCAAACGGATGATCGTTCAGAGATAATGAGGTGTTATGTCAGCAACTGCAGTCTGCGTCTCTTCATTAGCATTAAGGTTAATGTAGATCAGAATGAAACTCAAGATTAATGATTGTGTCAATCCGCAAAGCCAGCTAGTTAGTTTGTACAACAACAAACTTTAACTCTTAAGAAGAATAGTGTTTGTTGGGTCACATTTGCATTTGTAGCTTTGTGTTTACAATCGCTTGCAGATCATAAAACAAGATGATTCGGAGAAGAATATCTAAACAAATGCATCTCTTGATTATGCTTGTATGTAAGAGTAGATTGACACAAAGCTTTATAACTATTTTTCTCTCCCTTCATCTGTATAGTGGTTGTTCATTCGGTCGGATTTCCTTCAGCAAGGCTTCTGGCTCCTCATTCGCCTCCTCAATTACAGCATCTGACCCGAGGAACGACGTGATGGAGGGATTTTCATAACTGAGAGAAATAAAAGAAGTTAATATTTCAGATTAACCTGAAGTGCTGCTCTCTTTAGCGAGGGCTAGTCTTCGGTTATTGTTCTTTATTTCATGCGCTCAATCTCTTTCTATTATTTTCTTGTTCATTCTGTGTGTGTTTTTTTCTCTGTAAGGAAACACCTCGGGTTAAATGTTTATTGAACTCTGAAACTATTTTCTCTGTCCGGATCAATTCACCATGTTGCAGTCACAAACGGCTTCGCCTGCAAATGGAATCTTGCGGGGATGTGTGTGTGTGTGTGTGTGTGTGCACGCGCATGCATTAGCAGTGTTCTTCATTAAGCATAGTGGTTTTATTTGTATGTACAAATATAAGCACTGAGCAGTAGCCTAGTTGCAGGTGAAAACACACAGGTGTTTTTTTTCTATAGCTATGTATGTATTAAATAATTTATTTATTTAATTGTTTTTCCACTCTAAACTAAATTCCAGTATCATCATATTTAATATTTTTGTAATTGTTGTTAGATAATAAAGAGTGTCATTTTAGTATTAGTTATTTACTATTATAATATTTATTAATATTTTGTATTAGCTGTTATTTAAATTTTGTGTTATATGTTAAAATTATTTTTCTTTTTGTTTCATTTTAAATGTAATTTAAGCTTTAGTAATTTGGTTATGTTTTTATTATATGTTTTTATATTTCTATTTAGCTTCAAGATTTGTTTTATTTCACTTTAATATTTCACATACATTTTAGTATTTAAATTTTATTATTTTATTTTATTTATTTAATTTTTTTTTTTTTTTTTCTAGTTTTAAAGGTTTTTTCTAATTTATTTAAAGCTGCAGTCTAACTTTTTTTGGTTAAAAAATGATCCAAAATCAATATTTGAACAAGTACATAACCAGCCAGTGTTCAAAAACTATCGCCTTACTTTAGCCCGATTCACAACGGTCATCTTATAATAACGTTTTCTAATTTGAGTGGTACAGGTAAGTTTTCACGGGAAATTCGAGCACGCCGCTGCGTCATTACGTCACTTCTGTAAACAAACAAGTTGTCCCGGCTACTAGGCTATCGAATGTGAAGATCCGGCAGCTGGCGGATCGTTTATAGCCTTTTCTCAAAGCAGCCAGAATAATTAAATGTATAATTCTGATGGCGGATTGTAATCCAGAAAGGATTATGTGTTTATGAAACACATGTGAATGAAATTAAATTATATTCCAGTTTTAAATGTGATTCTGATTACAGATAGCCTATGTGGGATTACACAAGTTTTGTATTTTAAAGAAAACCAGTTCGAGGGGGGGCATAGTTTGCTTTTTGGGTTAAAAGATTTTCTTTATATGAAATTCGAATGGTATTAGAGATTAGACTGTACAGAAATTTTAATCTACATGCTTATACACAATATACTCATAGTCACGCAATGCTGATATTGTTAACATTAACAATTTGAGAATAAAGTATAACAATAATACAAATTTGCACACTTTGATGTGAAATGAGCTCATTTAGATTAAATCACCACCATTCGTAGCATGATTTATTGTAATGCTTTTTCCTCAGTTGGTCAGAACAAAACGCAGACTTGTTACTTACTTGTTCAGATGACAATATACAGTGAAAATTCTTATTTGGGTCATATATTCCAAGACGTAGGCTAGAATCTGTGATGTACAGTAAATATCCACACCGGTGCGGTGACTGACTACCACATACTCCTCAAAACATTAGATTAATCCGCGATGGAGTCGTGCCAGAGTACAACCCACTCAAGGAAGATAATTCTGCAAGTAACTGCAATTGCAGGTTTTCAAACAGAGATGGCGACAAAGAGGCAAAACTTATGGACTGCAGCTTTAAGTTTGATTTCAGCTTCATTTCAATTAACAATATTTTAATAGTTTTAGTTTAAGTTAACAATTTTAACACTTATAAACAAGTGAACACAAAGGCAAGAGTCAAGCTAAAATATATTATATATATATATTTAGATAATATATATGTTTTCAGGTTAGATCTTGTGTTACATTATCACATGTATGTAAAATATTTTTTTTTATTATATATATATATATATAATAATATATATATATATATATTATAAATTATATTATTCTAATGAATACTGTTTATTATGTTTTGCGGTTTTGCTAAATACCGGTAATGACCACTCTTTAGGAAGCTTAATGACCAAACAAAAAGCTCATTAAAACCGTTGCGATATTCATAATGTTGCTTAATTTTATATCACCAGCAAAATAACCATAAATACATCCTGAATATTCACTATATCACCCAGCACTAAGAAATACACTAGTACACATGGTTTGTAGGTCTACCATGTTGGTTTGTCAGTTCCTATGTGTGCATGTGAGATCTGATAAGAGCAAAACCCTCAACCCATCTTCTCCTTTTTGTGTGAGAGAGAGATTACGAGAAAAAAAGAAAGAGAGAAGGAGACTCGAAGAGATGGAGTGATTGTAGAGACAGATAAGTGTGGACTTAGTAGAGATAAGCAGCAAGTAAGCACACACAATAATCAATCACAGATTCTTCTCACCATGCTCAACATTATTGCTTTTTGAGTGTGTTTGCGTACGTGCTTATGTGTGTGTCTGGGTCGGTATGTTTGCTTCGCTTTCCGTCTGAACTATATTCCAGATATTTCTTCTCGTCATAAGTTGTTGTGACAGCTCACGCACCTCTTTGGTTTTTAGTCAGCAAATCTCTTCGTCAGTGTAAGTGCCAGCTGCCTCACTCACACATTAGCATTGTGTTCAATCAGAGTGTGTGATGCAGTGTGTGTAATGTATGAAAATTGCGCTTTCTAAGATAGTGTTGAGTCATCATTGAATTTATTTTCTGCCATATGTCCTGTCTTCCCCTCACCGGCCTCACGGAAGAGAGAATGACACTAATGAGGAACTTCCTGTCATCTCTCCATTTGCTCAGGATCTCTCTGTACCTGAAACAGCGACGGGAGACAGAAATGATTATTGCAGAACATTTTGTTAGTTTTTTACGTAAAGTTTTATTTTGAGTCCATCCAATAAAATCCCTGTCAAAACACTCTCTATCATTTGAAAAAAAGGATGAGAGAGGAACTTTTTGCAGGTGTGATGTACGCTCAATTTTGCTCATAGTTGTTTTTTAATGGAGTTTAAACGTAATGGAGTTTTATCATGACAACTCTTTAGCACGGTAATGGATATGACAATGTTAACATATTTGGTCTTGGCAGAATAGATCTGCTACACTGCTGAATTGCTGCTGCTGCTGGTTATTGCTGTAGTTGTAGATTATTGCTGCTGCTGCAAAGCAAGTACAGGAACTTGCTACTGCCAATACATATGCCGCTACAGTGCTGTGAGTATTTAAGACATACTGATGCTGCACAAGTAAGTGACGTGACATTGTGGCAAGTATGGTGACCCATACTCGGAATTATTGCTCTGCATTTATCCCATCCAAAGTTCACACACACAGCAGTGAACAACACACACACCGTGAAACACACACCCGGAGCAGTGGCCAGCCATATTGCTGCGGCACCCGGGGAGCAGTTGGGGGTTCGGTGCCTTGCTCAAGGGCACCTCAGTCGTAGGATTGAAGGTGGGAGAGAGAGCTGTACATTCACTCCCCCCTCCTACAATCCCTGCCGGTACGAGACTCGAACCTGCAACCTCACCGTAGCGTACTGTATATAATAACCCGTATTAGATCTATACAGGTGGAGCTGAGGAAGGTGAAGGGTTTCAGAGAACTCTGAAAGCACGCTGGAAATGCTCTAGTGAATGTTAACCAGCCATTTAAATGTAAAGCAGCAAGCTCATTGGCTTTGTATGCAACATGAACCAATCAGCTTGCATCTGTGCTTGCATCATCTAGAGTTTCATGACTCACTCATGATTTGTTGGTATGAACAGTCACATTTGTCCCCCTCAAATTCCTTTGGAGTCAGGGAAATAACACAAATCAGAGTTTCTGCAGGTCTTGAAAAGGCCTTTAAAAATCTTAATTCACACTTTCACAAATTAAGGCCTTAAAAGGACTTAAATTAGAGCAGAAAGTCTTACATTTATAAAGTCATGGCATTAAATGTTGCATGCACTGCAAGAAATGAGTTCTTTCATATCTTGTTTCTAGTCAAAATATCTAAAGATTCTTAAATCAAAATATATTTACTTGAGATTAAAACTGAATGTAGTTTTGAACAAAGTTACATTTTATTTTTAGTTTATACTTAAAACGAGAATAAATATATGTCAATTGGGTGTTAAAACACGCTTTTCCTTTGAATTAAGTTGACTTTTCTGACCCCTTTTGCAAATATTTGTTCTTGTTTTAATAAAGAACGTCATCAATTTCACACAAATAAATCTCTTTGTATATAATTTTGCTTATCAAGTAAATGTATCTTGATTTAAAAATCTCGGTTTCTTTACATGGTGTTAAAAAGATCTTTTAAAGTCTTATATTTACCTTTTTAAAACCTGTAGAAACCCTGCAAATGTGAGCTTTTAAAATTACAGCTGCATTGCAGCTCAGAACATTTGGATGAGAATATTTGAGTCGGTTTTGATGGCTGACTTTGACACTATGCAGTCTGCGACGTATCTTGTGCAATTTCTGATGCTTATAATAAGTTTATTTTTCTTAGGAGAAACACCTGAGAAGGAGAATTGTTTGCTGCTTAGCTATAGACAATGAAATATTAAATAAAAATTATTCCGTCTGTCTCAACAGGGGGTGAACAGCATGTTTCAGGTGGTCCTGACAGGAAATAACTCTGAGCACTTCAGCATCTCTCCCACCTCAGTGCAGGGCAGAGCAGACCTCCGTGTGCGTGTGGCCATCCCGCTGGACTACTGAAACATCAGGAGTACAGATTTTATGTGAGTGCAGGGAAAAACACAACATTTATGAAATTTCAGAATTTCAGCATCATTACTCCGTCTTCAGTGTCACATGATCCTTGAGAAATCATTCTAATATGCTGAGTTGTTCTCAAGAATTTTTTTTTTTAGTAGGCTCGCATATATTTTTTGTGCGAAAATTTTTTAAGGATTGGAAAAGACCAAAAGAAACAGCATTTATTTGAAACAGAAATCTTTTTTATTATTATAAATGTTTTTACTGTCACTTTGGATCAATTTAATGCTTCCTTGTTGAATTAAAAAATTTTTTCTTACTGACCCCAAACCTTTGAAAGTGGGTCTATTCAATATACCAGCAAATATGCCATACTGTATATGGCAGTGTTATGTGCAAATTGAATGCTAAATTTAGTGGCATTTATCTAATTTAATTTGTCTTTTTAAATACAGTAAATCAGTATATAAATTCCATGAATTTTGTGTTGTCATAGAAACTGAGGATTTTTTAAGATGTATATGTCTCTAAGGTTGTACATGCATAAAAACAAAAAAATGTTGAATATGCCCCTATATTGATATTAGCGCATACAAATATTCAGATCATTTCAGTGCAGAGTATTTAAAGTCAACACAAAACACAACCTATTGTGCATCCATAAAATGCATTTTACAAGTGAAATTGGATATTCATCATGAAAAAAAAAATGAAGTGGGACTTGATTTTAACAATTGAAAATTGACCCTTGTCAAGAAGTTTGATTGACAAGTGTTCTGACCAATCATAATGCAGAATCTGCCATTTTTAGCAGAACATGGTGTCAGGTGGTTGGACCAATTGAAAAGTAAGAGATTTTTTTAAAAGTAAGATAAAATTAAATTTTATCTTACAAACATCTGCTGTCTTTGCACTGATAAATCATTCACAATAAGACGTACATTTGCAAGGACATACATGGAGTTAATTTTAAGTTAGTTTTATAGGACGTGTGCTAAAATCAGTTCTCGGATTCAGGGAGCATCTTACTTATGATTCACAGATAACATTACACATTGCATGAACAACAGTAATGCTCTATAAAGCATTGGATCTGTGCCCATTTTATTTGAACATTTAGAATACACTGATAATAGATGATCATGCCAGGATAGTGTTTTTTGAGAAATTAAACAGAGATTTAGAATGGGGAAAATGTAATACAAATAGATTGCTGGTACTTCTATATAGAGAGAGCAGTGTTGTCATGCTGCTGGAATTCAGCTGTTTCTGCAGTTGATTTAGTTTAACTGGCTGAAGCTGCTCCCTGCAGCGATGGACTTATACTAGCTGAACTGACAAATGATTGCAATCTGCACCAGTATAAAACACACTCACAAATTGTTGTTGACCAGAACAGCAGATTCCCTCAAACAGGCACTACCTCAACCAGTCTGTAGCCTTGTTTCTTGCAAACATCTGTTCCAGTTCATCTAAAAGTAATGTCTTTTGCTCATTTGCCCACGTTTTTTTGTCAGCAATGAAATACTGCATCACAGAGATATAAAAGTCTCATAAAAGTGTGATATAAATCAGACACTTTAGATTTAATAAATTGGCTCTGTTCCAAAACCTAGTGAGCTGCTTTGCAGTTTAGTGCTTTCATGTAGCTGCCTACTAAGGGAGCATTCTATACAGCACATGGAACACACAAATGCTATGTAAAATTGTTTTATGTATATGATTATTGTTTTTAATTAATACTTTTCAGTATTGAATGAAATATAACGTTCTTCTATCTTGGATGGTGCCTTAAAATACATCCTCCATAGGCAGCTTGCTAGATGTTTGGCATTATGTGATTTTTAATTTTATTTTTTATGCTGATAGTAACATTGCTGCTCTTCTCTCCAGCTCTATGCCAACGAGTCTCTATCAGAGCATGTGGGGTTTGCTCGAGTCTTCATCGACCTCGTCAACGAGAACGACAACAGACCGATCTTCAGCCAGACGCTTTATAACATCAGCTTACCCGAGAGCACCGCTCCTGGAACATCTCTACTGCAGATAAAGGTGAGCACACACACAGATCGCTTTCTCCAGTTGTATTACATGATGTTGATCATAACATTGATAAAGTAGGACCCTGTGATTTCCTCAATACGGAATATGTGGATTGCAGAATCCTGGAATAAAAATGGAATTTAGAATATAAAGTGGAATGTCATGGAATTTGGCCGATTTTGGAATTGCGATATAGACTAATGTCTGTGAATACTAAAGCACAAAAAGGCTGCTATTTAAATATCTGTATGTTCTGCTTTTCTGTGTGCGAATGAGTGATGTGGTCTCGTCTACTATACGTACTCAAGTACGCATGACACTTGTCTGGTGAGGACATGAACATATGAACTTAATTTCCGGAGCGTTCACTTAACTATTATTTCACCATTTAGTTTGATAAAAACGATTGTCATGTCACGGCTTTGAGAATTCACTATTATCTCACCTTTTTATTTGATAATAAATCATTTACACAGAAAGGCAAAGGTCTTTAAAACAATCTGTCAACATTTTGGTCAAGGTTGAAGAGTTTTTGCCAGATATATATATATATATATTTGTGTATAGTAAATGTAATTCTCAAAGGAATAATAATGAGGGGGGCAATTTAATAATAATTAATAAATTATTAATATGATTTAATAATACCGAATAATATTTTAAGGGATCATACAGCTGCTAAAACCTCTGTTGTGTGGGAAAAATTAAAAGGAATTGTTAAATTGTCATTGTACAATTTGTAATTGCCAATTGTAAAAATTTCATGATTTCAATTAATTAAACATGCTTTCTGATTAATACAATTTAATTTAACCATTAAAAAGGAGTCCAGAATTTTGGAAAATAAAGGCAGAATAAGAGAGGTTTCCTTGTGGGCCTTAAATATAATCATAATAACATTTAATAATAATAATAATAGCTACTATAATTTAACCATTAAAACAGAATCCAGAAAAATTTAAATGGAAAAAAAAAATGGAATCCAGAAAAAAAAAGGAATTTGGAAAAAAATAAAACAGAATCTTGGTGACGGCTTTCCCTCTGCGTCTCTGTGGGGAAAGCTGTTTGTGATGATACATTGGATGGTAGGATCCTCTCTACAACTCTTTGACATTCCATAGATTCCTCTCCCTTTCCGGTGTCACCGTATAATTATTGATTTCAGCACACAGACTGTGTCTAGAGTGCTGAAGGTCATCACCACACAGGGTATAAAAGCACCACGAAAACAACCACATTGCAGATCATAAAATTTCAGCCTATTATCACTCTCCCTCGTCATTTCACTGCTGGACGTATAGAGATCAATACGTAGATATACGGTCCAGCTGGGTCCAGGGATAGACGGGGTCTGTGCATGAAACTAGTCCTAATCATAAAAAACTAATTCTAGTCAGAGCGTCGTATGTTTTTTTTTTTTTTTTTTTTTTTTTTCTTTGAGGAGCAGTGCAGATTTTGTGCCAAAACTCAAATTCCACAGAACAAATCAGAAGTGATGGTGCCATTTGCTGGGAAAATCTGCTTAGAACTTTTAAACAAAACTTTCCTGTTTAATATTTAAGGGGTCATATCATGAGTAGTCAAGTTTTCCTTGATTGTTTGTGATCAAAGAGCGTGATGTACTATGAAAACACTCTGGAACTTTCAGAACTTCCTCTGCAGTCCAAAAGGAGTAGTTGTTGGAAACAAGCCACAACAGTTAAGAATAACTGTTAATCAGAATTTTGGCCTGTTCATGCTAAGGTAATGTACTGTCATTTAGTTGAATTTGCAAGATAATGTAGATCCATGTGATGGACCACTTTTTATATGCTGCAACATACACATTTACATACCCGTTAGATACCTGTCAGCTCTGACTCATTATGATGGATCCACCTTTTTTTTTCTTAATTTCATTTGAAGTGGCACTCAGTAATTTTTATGTTTTCCTACAGAGCAGTCATGTATATATATATATATATATATATAAAGATATATATATATTTTTTTTTTTTTTTTTTTTCAAAAATTATATGGTTTTATTTAGACATTTAAACATTTTCAGACACACATTTAAGCCGAGTGCTGGGAGCAAATCACTCCGTCGGAGGTGTTGTCTTTAAATGGCTGGTTTTAGTCTGTCTTTCAACAGTTTAATCTTTGCCCTGGAAACCAGCCCAAAGAGCTTATAGACTCTGAGTAGCTGGATTGTGGGTGTGTGATAGTGTTTGTAAGACCGCTGGAGACACTTTCTCCCGTAACAGAAGAGCTTACACTCCCAAAGATCATATCACTCCACAAATCACTCTCTTTCACCTAGTTACAGATGAAGTATGTAATTTATATGCCACTGGCACCACCAGTTTGTTTGAATGGCCCAAATGTAACAACATTGGATTAAAAAAAGTGAATTTGTTGCTGGACTACCTGGTTTGGCTAGTTAGTGCCTACTGGTAGATGTCATAACTGCACCGTCTGATTGTAAAATGCAACTTTCTCCTCCATCAACTGCCATTCGAAAGTAACCATGTTTTCTGGCAGCAATTTTTTTTTTTGTAAACAATTTCATTATATTTTAGTGGATATTTTACCAGTGCCCTATTGATTGATTGATTCAGTGGTTCTCAAAATATTAAATGATATACAGTAGGGGTGGGCGATCTCCCCAAAATATCAAATCACGATCTTACAACGCAAAATCACAATCCATGATATGAATCACAATCTTCACAAATTGAGAATATCCAGACTGGAACAAGCCTATGAATTACCTATTTGCACAGTTTTGCATTAAACAATCAGTTGTCAAAATGGTCATTAAAACCTGAGTTAAACTTTAAAACAATGCATCACTGTATGAATCAAATATACACTGATTCTTAAGGTTATAAAGGGATTCATTCAAGAGCAGTGAGTGATTTTCTCTGTCTTTTGTTGTTTAACATGCATGACACCGACAGCAGTAGGTTTATTAGGCTGCTGTCCCTTTAACACAGAATGCATGGATCTAATATACACATCCGATTTCTTTCTCAATTGTTTGTTCATTTAAGACATAACTGACTGTTTTATGTAAATACTCGCCAAGACAGACATTTTTTGACTTTGTGTAAATTTGACCGTTTATGCGTGAACTTGAAACCCTAAGTATACTTTGCTTGTTCGTGTTTAGCTCTGTGCTGGAGCGCTCACACAAAATGTGCCTGAGGAACAGGCCCTTTCGCAGTTAATGCGCTTTTAATAACTCTTTTTTAAAATAAAGCTTGTCTCGCAGAAAACTGCCTTTTACGACAGTCACGTTACATGATTTGACTAATTTGGGCGCTAAGCTTTTAAGGATGTCAAAAGCACCAACTTTAAATTAAGAAACGGCAAGCGTTTAATAATAGTTTTATTCAAATCGAAAATGAATTTAAAATTTCATTATTGCATTGAATATAACATTATTACGAGAACATAAAGATCACGAACTATGAGATTCGCGTGAAAAGTAGATCGTAGGATGTCTTCTAGAATCGATCACGATAAAAATGTCAGATCGCCGACCCTATATACAGTACATTATTATTTTCTATCTGATCCATGTGATGTCATAGCTCATTCTAGCTATTAGTGAAGGGTTTTGACCATCAAGTTGTTTGAAAACACTAAATTATCATTTATATAATTATATTTAGGTTTGTAGCGCTCCTATAGTCCTAGTAGACATTGCAGTTTTACAGACACTAGAACTTTTACGAGGTGTCGCAGTTTATGTTTTGTTTTCCTGAGCGTCCCTGAAAAAGGATCAAATCATATTTACAGCCGAGGTGGTCAGCCAAAAAAGTTTTGCTGTTCGTACAGCATGGCGTTTGGGGACTGAAGACGCATATTTTGGAAAATGTGTTTTAAAGTGCAAGTTTTTGAAAACGGCACTGTTGTCGTTTCCGTGTAAACACCCAAAACGAGAATATTTGAAAATGGTGACATCATGCACGTACGTAGTACGTGTTAGGTATGTAGACATGCGCAGTGCGTGTCAATTTTAAAGGCAAGTGCGAACAAACATACACAACAATGGCAGAGTACATGGTACTGTTGTTGCTGCTCAAGAGTTTGCTAACGCTTCTTCAGCAAAGTGTGGATTTACTCACCAATATTACATTTTACAATATTACAATATTCACCAATATTACAACCAACAGCGGAGACGCATCATATACAACATATAATCGTCACTTCCCTACAGGTACTGTTTACTAACAAGATGACAGCGCCAACTACTGGCCTGGCATACGTAATACAGTGTTTTTTTGGCCATTTTTGCGGATGTTTAAACGCAAATCATTTTGAAAACGTTGTTGTGTATACGTGAAACTTTTTAAAAACGCAAGGTAAAACATTTTCCGTTTTTGACTACATCATTGTCGTGTAAACGTAGACTTTAGTCACCTGTTTTATGTCAAGAGTGCAAGAAAAGCCTTTTTCCTTCACATTTTCAATGACATTGTCCCTTTAACACAATTCCAGACTATATCACCCCATAAATATAGCCTCATTAACCCTTAACGATCACTTATTACCCGCTCATATTATCTGAATTGTGAATCCATGCTGTCTGTCTTTTTAACATTGTCATAAAAGCTCTTTTATTTCATTAAGTGGGTTTAGTGCTGTGATCCTGCACCACCGGCCTGTAAAATCAGCTGCAGATTCACAGCTCAATAGCATCACTTTTCATGGTGTGCCATTATTCAGCGAGCTGTTAAAGCAGGTGGGATGACACACACGTTCACTGTGAAGCAGGTGAAGTTAATTAGTGAGTAAGCAGTCATTTAGCATGGGGTTACCCAGCTGTTTCTGACTCCTGTACCCCTACAGCCCCATCAGCAAAGCTTTGAGGAAGTAAAACATCTCTGTTCTACTTGTGTGGGTTTCAAATTGGTCACTTGTGAGGTTCCATTTCTGTCATGATTCTGCCTTAGCAAGCAGCAAGGAAGCTCACTAATTGTTTTAGGAGAACCTCACTTTGCAGAAATACAGTATCTGCATTATAAAACAAGTGTAGTTTCACATCACAGCTGTGTGCTTGTGTTTGTGCACCTCAAGCCAAGGTTCAGTCAGCAGGCAGAGAGGTGATCGGCTGTAAGTGGAGTCGGAGGTGAACATGGCCTATTTCTTTGAGGGCTCCAGTGCCGCAGAGGGTTTGTGAAGCTGATGTCACCGATCTGGACGAGCTCACGATCTGTGACATCATACATCAGCTTCTGTGAGGATATGTGCATTCCTACCAGGATGTATTTAACATACAACTATGACAAACCATGGCTCACAGCAAAACTCAGACAGCTTCGTCAGGCCAAAGAGGATGCCTACAGGAGTGGGGACAGAATCTTGCACAATCAGGCCAGGAACATACTGACAGAGGAGATCAGAGTGGCTAAGAGGAGCTACTCCAAAAAGCTGTAAAACCAGTTTTCAGCAAACGACACTGCTTCAGTGTGGAAAGGCCTGAAAGACATTACAAACTGCAATAACTTGCTCTGACCATCTCTCTACACAACCATTAACACCTCCAGCAACCCCCCTCTTCCCCACACCTGCAATTCAGATCAGAGTAGAGGTGCGCCAGGTCTTCAGGAAGCAGAAGAGAAGAAAAGCACCAGGCCCAGACGGTGTTTCACCAGCCTGTCTGAAAACCTGTGCTGACCAGCTGGCTTCCATCTTTTCACAGGTCTTCAACAGATCACTGAAGCTGTGCGAAGTCCATGCCTGCTTCAAACGCTCCACCATCATCCCCTTCCCAAAGAAACTCAAAATCACAGAACTAAATGACTACGCCGCTTTACAACCTTCTGAGTCATGAAGTCGTTTGAGAGACTGGTGTTGGCTTACTGTATCTGACGGAATCACTGTACCCTCACTGGACCCCTTGCATTTCTTACGGGCAACAGTCCGTAGTGAGCAGTCAACATGGAACTGCATTATATCTAGACAAACCAGGGACTTATGTGAGGATCCTGTTTGTGGACTTCAGTTCGGCTTTTAATACAATCATCTCAGCACTCTCCAGACCTAACAAACTCAGCTATCTGTTCCTAGCTCTATCTGTCAATGGCTCACCAGCTTTCTGACAGATGGGAACAGCTAGTGAGACTGGGGAAATTCATGTCATACAGCCGCACCATCAGTGCTGGCATCCCCCAGGGATGTGTTCTCTCCCCACTGCTCTTCTCCCACTACACCAACGACTGCACCTCTACTGACCCCTCTGTCAAGCTCCTGAAGTGGGACAATCACATAGACTCCATTATTAAAAATGCCCAACAGAGATTGTACTTCCTATGCCAGTTGAGGAAGTTCAACCTGCCACAAGAGCTGCTCACACAGTTCTACTCAGCCATCATTGAGTCTGTTCTGTGCACTTCAGTAACTGTCTGGTTTGGCTCAGCTACAAATTCAGATATATCAAATCAAGTAGATATGCATATGTGTATTTTATTCACGTCTTGATTTCTTGTTATCTGTGTGTTGTTGTTGCTGTCTCTGTGTACTGGAAGCTTCTGTCACCAGAACAAATTCCTTGTATGTGCAAACATTCTTGGAAATAAAGCTCTTTCTGATTCTGATTTGCTGCTCAATAAACATTTTTTTTATTATCAATGTTGAAAACATTTGTGCAGCTTAAGATTTTTGTGGAAGCCATGATACATTTTATTTCAGGATTCTTTGAATAGAAAGTTCAAAAGAACTATTTATATGAAATAGGTTTACTTTCAGTGGTGTGAAAAGGTTTTTGCCCCTTCCTGTTTTTTAAATGTTTTGCATATTTGTCACACTTAAAAGATTCAGATCATCAAACAAATTGTAATATTACACAAAGATAATGCAAGTAAAATGCAGTTTTTAAATGATGATTTTTTTTTTATTAAGGGAAAAAAGCTGTCCAAACCTGCCTGGCACTACGTGAAAAAGTAATTTGCCCCCTAAATCTAATAACTGGTTGTGCCACGCTTTGCAGCAACAACTGCAATCAAGTGTTTGCGATAACTGGCAATGAGTCTTTCAAATCGCTGTGGAGGAATTTTGGCCCACTCTTCTTTGCAGATTTTTTTTAATTCAGCCACATTGGAGGGTTTTTCGAGCATGAATGGACTGTTTAAGCATATCAGTCGGATTTAAGTCCGGACTTTGATTTGGCCACTCCAAAACCTTAATTTAGTTTTTCTTGAGCCATTCAGAGGTGGACTTGTTGGTGTGTTTGGGATCATTGTCCTGCTGCATAACCCAAGTGCGCTTGAGCTTGAGGTCAGACTGATGGCCGGACATTCTCCTTCAAGATTTTTTGATAGAGTGCAGAATTCATGGTTCTGTCAATTATGGCAAGTTGTTCAGGTCCTGAAGCTGCAAAGCAGCCCCAGACCATCACACTACACCACCATGTTTGAACTGTTGGTAATGATGTTCTTTTTATGAAATTCTGTGTTAGTTTTACGCCCGATGTAACGGGACACACACCTTCCAAAAAAAATCAACTTTTGTCTCATCAGTCCACAGAATATTTGCCCAAAAGTCTTGGGATAATCAAGATATTTTTTTGGCAAATGAGAGACGAGCCTTTGTGTTCTTTTTGGTCAGCAGTGGCTTTTGCCTTGGAACTCTCCCATGGATGCCGTTTTTGCCCAGTCTCTTTCTTATTGTTGAATCATGAACACTGACCTTAATTGAGGCAAGTGAGGCCTGCCGTTCTTTAGATGTTGTTCTGGGTTCTTTTATGACCTCTTGGATGAGTCGTCGTTGTGCTCTTGGAGTAATTTTGGTTGGCCGGCAACTCCTGGGAAGGTTCACCACTGTTCCAAGTTTTCTCAATTTGTGGATAATGGCTCTGACCATGGTTCGCTGGAGTCCCAAAGCCTTAGAAATGGCTTTATAATCCTTTCCAGACTGATACATGTCAACTGTTTTGATTCTCATCTGTTCTTGAATTTCTTTAGATTGCTGCATAATGTGTTGCTATTTAAGCATGTTTCACTTTGTCAGACAGGTTCTATTTAAGTGATTTCTTGATTCAACAGGTCTGGCAGTAATCAGGCCTGGGTGTGGCTAGTGAAATTTAACTCAGCTTTCTAAAATAATGTGGTTAATTGCAGTTCTTTCATGATTTAACAGGAGGGGGCAATTAATTTTTCACGTAGGGCCACGTAGGTTTGGACAGCTTTTTTCCCTTAAATGAAATCATCATTTAAAAACTGCGATTTGTATTTACTTGCATTATCTTTGTGTAATATAAAAATTGGTTTGATGATCTGAATCTTTTAAGTGTGACAAATATGAAAAATATTTTAAAAACAGGAAGAGGGCCAACACTTTTTCACACATGTATAGATATTATATATATAATATATATATTATATATATATATATAATATTCCACACATACCATACAGTATATAAACATCAATTGTATTCATTTATTTGAATTTATTTATTTTTAATATTGATATAGTCTGTGATTTCAATCATACATCATGCACAGCATCAGCAAAGGTCAAGTTGGGATTTTCGGTTTTAGTTTTGTTGTCAAAGCTGATTTTTTTTGTCTTGTATTACATAATCTTACCAAGTTGTTGTGTCTTATTCCATGGGAAGGTTGTTTTATCACTTCTTGAGCATAAATGTCTATTACTTAGACATTTATTGCAGTGTAACAACAAAGTCATGCTTCACAATACGCTATATAAACAACCTATAGTGTGTGTGATAAGGCTGACATACACACACACATACACACATACACACACACACACACACACACACACACACAGACGTTGTTTAATATTTATAAGTGACGGCAGTGGTTGTCATTATAAATATTTATAGTGATTTAGTTTGTATGTCTCATGAGATGAGGGCAGCTCATATCTGCTAAATTGCTTCTTTGTTTTCAGTCTGTCTTTGGCTGTGGTTTGTTTGCATCTCTCTATGTCCTATTTATCATTTTCACATGCATTTATACACACGCTTTTCCTTCAGCCATTATAGCATTAATGGATTTCTGTCCCTCTGAGTGTGTGTGTTGTTTGTTTGTTCACTCATTTCTCCTGAGGAATTTTGTTGGTTTATGTGTACATATTCATCTGTACATTTGACTTAGAAACAGTCAACAAAGAAAATAGTTATTTTGGGTTAGAAAAGCATAATTTTTTCCATTAATTATTCTCTGAACTCTCATTTATGCATTACAGGAAGGTTTGAGGTTAGCATGTTGCTCAGCTACTGGCACTAATAAGCACACAAAAAAATCATTGCACACACACATATGTTAATTAATTAGATTGTGCTGTTTTAATCAGTATACTTTCCAGTATTTGCAGTTCATTTATAATCAATATTTCTTTCAGCTGATTTAGTCTTTTTGACCAAAATGCTATCTTAAAAGCTTTGGAAAAGAGCCATTGACTCAGCTCTAGTGCTGATTTTTAGCTATTTGTATAGGCACCAATGTTTACTATTATTTTTCAGCCACTTGTAGTCTCACATAGCCGTATTTGTCTTGTTACATAAAGTCTGGTCCAGTTTGCAGCTTATTCTGGCTATTATCAGCCCAATTTGACAGGAAAGGTCTGAAATACGCACAGCACTAATAGTATTTAAATTACAGTTCAGTGAAGAAGAGGAGAGGATCTGTAGCTTTGACATAAGTGGTCATAATTCTTTATCTGGGTTTCTGTTCTCAATTTTTCTCTCATCATTCTTTGCTTTTTTCCCTTTAATCATAAAGAGCAGGAAGAAGGTGGACAGTCGCTGATGATGGTCTGTCTATAAAGTATAGCTGCTGGCTAAAACAAGGCTTCATATTCATGTTGCCAAATCTCTCTCTCTCTATTCTGATCTAGTTTGGCTGTGTTGTTCCTGTCACCCTCATTTTAATCCCTCTTTTTTGTTGTTGTTATGGCCAAATGTGAACGGAAAGCTGATCTATCTCTCTCTCTGTCCACAGCTCTTCTCTTCATTCTCCTCCCTTTCTTCCTCTCTCTTGAAATCTCTCTTTTACTCATCTTATCACGGTTCTCCAGTTTGTGAAGACGTTCATCTTGCGTGTGTGTTTATCTAATTGCTGTAATAGGTTTATTCAGTAAACAGTTGATGAGACTCAGACATCGCCCGAGGCAGCACTTGTCTTTCCTGTTGTGTGATGATTCTTGGATTTTGAATTTTATTTTAAATGTAAAGATATAATATATATTTGTATATATACATGACAATCTTACCCATAAAATAAACAATTTTTGCTGCTTTAGAATAAATTATTCTAAAGCAGCATTTTATTCATTTATGAATCACCTTTCTTTTTGGACATGCCTATATGAATGTTTAGTCCGATTGTAACTTCTAGAGACATTTTTCCGCTAATCTCTGTAGATTAGTGAGGCCCTAAGGGTCTCAGAGGAGTGTAGGCCTTGATGTGCGTGTTTTGGCAGATTGCTCTGTTGGATTAATGTGTCACTAACAGCTTAGTCTCAGATTCACTTTGACCACCGAGACTAATACTATCTCACACACACTCATTTGAGTGTCCTAATTAGTCGAATTTACGCAAAACATTTGAGGAAACTTGTTCCATCAAAGGAATTAAGTAGCTAATGGTGTCTCTCAAAACTTGTCATTAAGTTCACCTACTGTGCTTTTTGCAAAGAGTGAACTTTATGATCGAACTAATTACAAGTAGATTCATCTCAGTGTTTCTGCTCAGTAATTTCAGTTGTTTCTAAATCATTGATTCTAAATTAACTTAATTTAAAACTAAATTAAAATCATCATGTTGATTATATTGAGAAATATTATTGTAATTTAAAATGTCAATTTTCTATTTTCTTATATTTTAAATTTTTATTTATTCCTGTGATGCAAAGCTGAATTTTCAGCATCATTACTCCATTCTTCAGTGATCCTTCAGAAATCATTCTAATATGCTGATTTGCTGCTCAAGAAACATTTTTTATTATTATCAATGTTGAAACATTTGTGCTGTTTAATATTTTTGTGTATTTTTTCTTTGAATAAAAAGGTCAAAAGATCAGCATTTATTTTAAATAAATTTGACCTACGTCTAAACTCACATATTCGATTCCCCTCACAACTCCAAGCCACCGCAATGCGTGGGTGACACGTATGCCCATAAAGATAGCGTTTTAATGCCGGCGTGCTGTATGCGCTCGCATTTTATTGAGACGGAAACTTAATTTCAGGTGGCCATATGATGCGATTTCATGTTTTCCTTTGTCTTTGGAGTGTTAAAAGCTGTTTGTGCATACAAAAGATCCGTAAAAAGTCTCAAAGACTAAAGTATCAAACCCAAAGAGATATTCTTTATAAAAGTGAACTCACCCTCCTTCCGAAACAACCCCGCCTCGTTCTAACACGCCCCCACATTGTCTACGTCACTGTGTGGGAAGATTTGCATAACACCACCCAAATGTATACGCAAAGAAAGAAGGCATAACTTTTATTCTCGCTGTAGTATTGTAGTATTGAGGACACAACTAGAAATCAGTGGTTAAGTTTTATTTACAACACTGTTCCAGAACAGTACAACCCAAATATTCGAGTCCGTGCAGCGCATTTTACGGAGGAAAGTTTCCTGAACCTGGTAAGGAGCGTAACATTTGCGTCACACGCTTGAGGAATTCGTCCAATCACAACGCACTGGATTGCTGGCCTATCAGAGCACACCTCGCTTTTCAGAAAGATGAACTTTGTAAAAATCTACACTTTTCAGAAGGCGGGGCATAGAGAAGCAACAATAAAGTACAGTATGTGGAAAATAATGTGTTTTTGAACCTTAAACTGTGTAAACATATTGCATTACACCAAATACACAAAATAATGTTTTTTAGCAACGTCATATGACCACTTTAATAGCACGTCCATTCAAAATTTGAGGATCTACCATGTGCATAGTAAAGCGATCACTGACAATAATTTTGGGCGGGAATTAATGTAAACACAGATATCAGATACCAGTCGTGTCTATTGTGAATGTAAACTAGAACCCGACCGATATGGGTTTTTTTGTGGGCCGATACCGATATTAGGGAGTAAAAACAGCCGATATCGATATATCGGCCGATATTCTTTGTGTAGGCTCTATTATAGTACAGTATAGTCAAATATTTGGACACGTCCCATTCGTATGTCCAAACTATTGACTGGTACTGTATATAGAATACAGTATATACATAAACAGAATATATACACATAAACACATTTTTTGCAATGATAACTCAAATGTGGTGATCAAACACTTATAATGATGTGACAGAGATACGTAAGGGAGGCAGGGTATTTAACAATTTAACAATAAACATTATTATTCAAAATGAGTCTGGCATCAGTGTACTTAACAGTAAAGTTCACTTATTATAAATAACTTAAAAAGTAATATATTTATTTTTGAAGCAGCGGACTCAGTGAAGTTTGAGCTCATCCGCGCATCTCTACACTGACCTGGGTCTAGTCTCGCGTAGCCAGACCTTCAGACTGACGGCTGAAGGTCTGGAATCCATGGCAGCTTTCATTGGCCAAGGCCCACCCGACATGTCAACCAACCAATCACAGTTAGTTTCGTTCAGCGTCACGTTTCGGGGCGTGGAAATCTCGCCACAATAGCAGACCGGTGTTTAAAACTCTCAGACGTATTTTAAAGATGCCGCGTACTTTAAATATTTCACATACTTTTGAGAGTCCAGCGTTTAGTTGATCCTGATAAGCGCTCGTCATCACAGTTGTAAACACTACGGCTTTCTTCTTTCGTGAGGGGGTTTGGCGTCACGACATCTTTGTTTCCAGATGGAACATTAAAGAACGCGACACACGTCTCCCGGAAATCCTGTAGAATTCAACCAATCCGATGACGACTTTGACACTCCTGAAGTATTTCCACTTTTGTGTCCCATATGCGTCAGACGTTTAGCCAAAGGTCCGTGGGCGTGACGTCTGAGGCTGAGACTAACCTGGGTCACCAGTAGCAAACAATGGAGCGCGCTCTGTTGGACAAACTAAGTAATTACACCATTCCGAAGCATTTAATCTGCGTTGTATGTTCTGTAAAAAAATGTTCTTATCTGCGGCATATTCGCCGATACAGATATATCTGCGGCAGGCTCATATCGGCCGATAATATCGGCAAAATGATATATCGGTCGGGCTCTAATGTAAACCAAAAATATATATAAAAAATGGATATGGTCAACAGATTGGATCTGTGCATTAAGACTTGCAATGTAAACGCGGCTTAAGTACGATATATATTTCAGGTACTCCAAAATGAGACATTGTATGTACTTTTGTTTTTATTTGTTTCTATGTTGTGGTCATGGCACTAACTGTTGTTGGCTGTTTGGTCTGAGTGAATAAAAATAGACTTTTTCGTTCTGCTGATGATCTCTTGTCTCATCTGTCACAGCTGGATCTCTGTTGAGGTTCTCTCCTCACCCTGGTGTCGCTTTTGCTTTCATTCACGCTGAGATGTTGTCTGACATGTCAATTAATGAGAACCTTCTTTTCAGGGTTTGGTCAAAACTATCAGGTGCACATTCAGGCCTGTCTTCAGGCCGTTCCTCTGCTCTTTTACTGAAGTTTAGTGTCTTTGTGTTTCTGTTGGGCTGCTGTCTGGAGTTTCAGGTGTGTGTCTTTGCCAGACTGAGCAGAAAAGATGAGCAGGAAGAAGGGATGGAGGAGCGAGAGAGAGAGATGCTATCACCTCTGCCGTCCTCTCTCCATTCTGATCCCTGTCTATCTCACCTGACCTGCATTAAATCTCCTGTCATCGTAGCGACTGTTGTCACGCTAACACCCGGAGCCCCGGCACTGTCATCACTGCACTTATGGGCCTGTCAATCACACTGAGAGAGAGAGAGAGGTAAACAGAGAGAGGTAAACAGAGAGAAGTGTGAGGACTGAGCCTGAAGAAAAGGGGAGGATTTTGTTTGTGCAAAAGGGCATGAAGGAGCGATAGAGAGGACAATGGAGAGAGAAAATCGCATTCTTTCATTTATTTTTTCCTTGGTGGTTTGTTCATTTGTTTATTTGATATTTACAATTTTTTATCCTGTTGTTTGCTATTTTTTATTTGGTAATTTGTTCATTCGTTCTTTTGTCTGTGTGTGGAAAAGTCTATTAATCAGGGATATAAAGAAGACAAAAGAGATTCATTTGTTCATTTTATTCATTTTGTTCTTACCTTGTTTCTTCTGTCTATTTGTTCATTTTCTTTCTAGTTTTGCTTTGTTTGTTTGCTTTTTTGTCATTTGTTCTTTTGTTTGTTTGTAGAAAGCTTTATAAAGTAAGACTATAAAGAAGACAAAAGACAGAAATATTTTATTACTTTCTATATTCTTGTTTTGTTTTGTTTTTGTGAATCTGTCTGTTTCTGTCTGTCCCTGTTCCTTCCTTTCATTCATTTTATTTTATTTTCCTTTTCTGTTTGTTTTTACCTTGTTTCCTTTGTCCTTTTGTTCATTCTCTTTTTTGTTTGTTTTTCTGTTTGTTTGTTTGTTTGTAGAAAGCTGTATAAAGGCAGGCTATAGAGAAGACAAAAGAAAGAAAGATTGAGTCCGATTTATTACTTTCTATCTTTTTTTGTGGTTGTTAATCAGTGTGTTTTTCTCTGTCCCTGTCCCTTTATTCATTTTGTTCTTTTATTTATTTATTTTGTTCCCACCTTGTTTGTTTTGACCATTTGTTTGTTCATTCTCTTTTGTTTGATTGTTTTCTTTTGCTTCCTTTGCCCTTTGTTCTTTTTTTGTAGTTGTTGTGTTAGTTTGTTTATTCTTTTGGTTGTTTGTGGAAAAGTGAATAATAGAAGGGTGTAGAGAAGAAAAAAGGTCAAAAGACTGATTCTTTGATTTGTACTTTCTGTCTGTTATTTAGTTTTTTGACTTTTCATTTTGTTAGTAATTTATTTTTGTTCATTTGTTCTTTTTTCTTAATGTTGTCTGTTTATTTTCTTATATTTGTTTTATCTTTCTGTCTCTTTCGTTTTTGTTTCATTCATTCTTTTGTTTGTTAGTTTGTTTCTCCTCACAGATCGTACAGTGGTTGGCTGAATGCATTGAGAAGTGTAAGCGCATTGGCTGTTTATTCAGTTATTGAGATGTGAGAAGTGAACGTTGAAACTCTGGCATAGTTTTTTGTAGCAAACTGTT
This sequence comes from Sinocyclocheilus anophthalmus, assembly GCA_018155175.1. Lineage (NCBI taxonomy): Eukaryota > Metazoa > Chordata > Actinopteri > Cypriniformes > Cyprinidae > Sinocyclocheilus > Sinocyclocheilus anophthalmus. The sequence continues at coordinate 418,445 of JADLZN010010244.1, read as the reverse complement.
TTGGCCGGTTGGCTGAATACACTGTATCGTGTCACCAGGCGAACGCTGGTCATAATCCACACTCACACACACACACACACACACACACACACAGAGGGTGAGGTCATCATCAGGGCATGGTTGAATCATGGATTCTAATAGTGGCACTGACAGCAGCACACACTCAGACAACTCTATGACCCTGTACACCAGCAGCACTGCCAGTCAACTGAAACCCCATTACCAGCACCCAGCCACGATCCATCACAGAACGCTCGCCAGAGAGAGAAATTAAACAACAAGCTCTTACATCATACGCTTACCTTGACATTAACATCAGCACCACAAAAAATTAAGGAAAACTGTAAAAGAACATCAAATTTGACATTCCATTTCAATGAGAATCAGCCTAAAATAATTTAATCAGGAACACAGTCCATCACACTCTACACTCAAGAGCTCTGGGATTCACACACATCAAAAGGGATTTTGTCAAATGCGACAAACACCCAATATAGAATCCACAGGCAGACTCCTGCAAAAATATCCCATCAATGTAGTATGAAACACTATATATTTGCTGAAGACCAGACTTAAGACTATACATTTTTGGCAGAGCCTTGGATTAAAATGCAGCTATGTCAGATCATTATTGAAATGCAGATAGAAAATTAAGACAACAAACAGAAAGAGCAAATTGGAATGAAGTCACACCCTTATCATTGATTATGAAACTAGTTCCAGTTCTGGATGCTTATTGATCGTTTTCAGCCATGCCTGAATCCTGATTAGCTACTTAAAAATTTGTGTTTCTTCCTTTTTTTCCTTATTTGAGTTTGAAACAAAATTATCATTATTTAACATTAAGCATTGTAAACTGTAGGAGGCCTGACCTTTGCAATTTACTTCTTGTTTCAGGAACCAGCGTCGGTCAACTTTGATAATAAAAATGTGCTAATGTATTTATCTTTACTTACATTTAATGCAATTTTAATATTTTATAATTTTTATTTTATTTTAACATTAAAAAAAAAAGATTTCCATTTCATACACACACACACACACCACCACACACCCATATATAATATATCTAATTTGTATATATATGGAAAATGTTTTCTTGGGAATAAAAATCTTTAAAATTCATACCTTTATATTTATTTAATAATTATTATTATAGACAAGCTGAATGTAGGGTAAAAGCAAGTGTAGCACAGTTTTTACAAACCAAAAAGTTTTTTGGTTTTGTGTCAATTATTGCAGTGTGTTGTTTATTTATTTACTTGAATCCTTTTTTTTTTTTTATTTATTTTTTATTTTTATTTTTTTCAGGTCAGGTTGGAAAAAAGTTTCCAGGCTGCTACAATGATTGCTTTATAGGAAAATCCATTTGCTGAAGTTTATGAGATTCATTTAATATAAGATAAAGATATTGAAAAGTGCTGTTTAAGACACTTGATACACACTTTTATATTCTGCTTTGTTTTTGGTCATATCCATGAAATAATCTCTAATAGTTTTATATTTGGATGGCTCGAGATTACTCTTGTTTTCCACTGTTTCCACTAATGTTTTTTGTACAACCTGTCTCAGTTATTATGGCCTCATTAATTTTTAGCCTTAAAGGTCACGTAAAGAAAACAAACTTTGGTTGGTCACTTTAAATGTCATCAGATGGTCTCTTCCTGTCTAAGTGGTCGTTTCTTGGCTGGATTAAGCTGCAAATTGGACCAGACGTTGACTATTGGCAAAGTCTGACTACATAAGGCTGTTGAGAATGAGACTGTGTGTGTGTATAATTACAGCAAATAGCTGTGGAAAACTCTACAGATCAGTTTCAGCCCTCCAAATCAAGCCCCAATAACAACTGTCTGATAACAGACACCTGCACATCTGCTTTGATAGATTATCCTTTCCAAAAAAGAAAACAAATTCTCTCTATATCAGGATCTAACAGATGTTAAACTTGGCGTTTATGTGTGTGTGTTAGAAAAGAGAAGTGTCACTTGTCATATTCTGTTTTTTTTTCACACATATGCAGCTGCGCTGTTGTTTCTGCGGTGACTTGTTTTTTCACCCTTTTGTATTAATTTGCATAAAGATACAAGTCAGGTTTGAATCTGTTTCCCTTCAGCACTGAATAACTTTATTTCTACATGCACACACACACATGTTATGCTGTCTGTATTCTATGACACAACATTCACTTCACTGGGATATCTGTTAATATTCCTGGGCTGTCTTTACTATCAAATGTAGTGTCGTTTGGGGCAGTTTTCGTGATGTTGACAGGTGTCAAATTCAGAATCTGTCGCTGTGGTTTCTGGAAACACGTTATTTTCCATTTTCAAGAGAAAAATGTAACATGCTTTGATACTGAATAATATATATTCATATATTTTGTTTACATCATGCTCCAAGGTGTTAATATTTTACTTGATAGTTTTTTGGACATTAATTGATTCATTCAGAACGAAAATACAGATTTTTGTTTTGATGCAGAAAAGTTGGTTATGCACTACAAAAGTTTATTTTAATTAATTGATTAATACATTTTTTAAAGAAAGAAAGGAAGACTTTTTTTCCAGCATTTTTTTTTAAGTAACAGTAAAATAATTTATAAATGAACAAAAAGATTTCTATTTCAAGTTTTCTATTCATCAAAGAATCCTGAAAAATATATTAGTTTCCATAAAAATATTTTTAACATTGATAGGAATAATAAGAAATGTTTCTTGAGCATGAAATCAGCATATTTTCATGATTTCTGAAGGATCATGTGACACTGAAGACTGGAGTAATGCTGAAAATTCAGCTTTCCATCACAGGACTTTATCTTAAAATATCACCATCTTTTAATATCAACAGTAAACATCTTAAAATGCATTAAAAGAGAAAAATTTTATTTTACATTTGTTAAAGTTTTTTTAGAGAGAGAGATAGTTTGACTTTGGTGTAGTGTTATTTTGGTATTATTTGTATGCTATTACAGTATTTATTAATATTTTGAATAAAGTTTTATTTTTATATTTTCAGTTCATTTTCTTTAGGGATTTTGCATGTGCTTTTCTCACATTTTTTTTTTTTTTTTTTTTTTTTTTTTTTTCAGTTTTAGTAATTTTAGTATTTCATCTTAACGTTTGGTTCAGTTAGTTGCCAAGGCAACATTTCTCATTTTCATCCTGTTTAAATTTAGGTTTTCCATCCAAAATGTATATTTTATTTTATTACTGCTTTATTAACAATTTTTAATAGTATTAGTTCTAGTTAACAATAGCAACACTGCTTTGTCGCTTTAAAAATTGAGTGCCACTTGTCAGCTTCTGTCTCAACCAATGGCATGAGTTTGGGGGCGGGGCTGTCTGACTATTTTACCCAGTATTTGTGAGTTATGTATGTTTATGCTCATTAGAGTATCACATTGTTAGCTTAGTAACAAGCTAAAATCAAACTTTTTTTGTAATCAGTTGTGAGCCAAGTCTCCTGTGCATGCACTTCTGTATAACATGTGGAGTTGCTGTCTTTATAGAGCACTCAAAATCGAATAGACATCAAGGCAGCTCACTGGGGTTTAAACAGCAGCAAAAATAAGGAGTATAGAGGTGTGGGTGAATATGTACGTGAGACCACTTATGTATTGTCACTCGTTTTTACTTTCTTTTACTTGGCTTTTATAAGAGGTGAAGCAAAAGCTTGTGTTGGTTTAGGACTTAGGACAGGGCGGCCAGTTCATGCCAGCCCATCTGGTGTGAGGAGAGTTCTTCCCCTTATGGTCCTTCCTGAAGAGTGAGTGTTTGAGAGTGTGTATGTGTTTGTGTGTGTGTGTGCTTCAGTGTTAATCGTGCAGAACAGAGTACTTTGTAGGGTAGGACAGGGGTTGCTGACACCATCATCTCAATATTAAAACACTGAAACACACTCAAGGATACACACACACCACACACACACACACACACACACACACACACACTGACATACAGAACGACTAAGAGTATGCGTCTTGATGATGCTCATTGCTCTCTGTTTGTGTGTTTCTCTCTGCAGGCCACGGATAATGACATTGGCACGTTTGGAGTGGTTCGGTATTACTTCAGCGATGAGCCAGACCAGTGAGATTATCATTCATTAACATACTGTGACCTTTCACACTGATACAGCATCCTGTTTAATTCATTAATTTCCTCTGATTAATTTAATCCATATCCCTGTAGATTTGCATGCCTTTCTTTCCTGTTTCCTTAGACTGATTCTGTGGCTGTGTTTGAAATTGAATACTAGCATACTGTTTACTGCATGCTACACAGTACAAATTGTATACTGTCATACTATTTTTATGTTGTTGTTTTTTTATTGATAAAACATTATGCAACAACAAAAATAGTAGGCTTTTATTGCATTGTCTCATGACATCACCATATTAAACACTTAATTCAATGAGCAACATCCAGTTATCAGCTAATTTCAGTAATAAAATGGTTGTTGCATTTGTATTTTTATGTATTATTGTTTATAAATTATTTTATTTTATTGAAAACATTTATTTATTGTGAAAAAATGTATTTTGGGAGTCCGGTCAAGTTTTGTTGGGATTCAAGAAACAGATTTTAAAATGCATTATTTTACAATTACAATTATTCATTTGTTTATGGAAAGGGAGGTTAAAATCAAGCACACTGCATCGTGGATATTATATACAGTAATATAGTACATATATTTGCATATTATACTGAAAATGTAAAATGTGACCTAGGCAGTCCTGGTTCTAGCAAGTTATTTATAACTAACTATAAAAAAAAAAAAAAAAAAGAAGGAAAAAAAAAACTGAATAATAATAAATAAATAAACTAAATCTCATATTAGATTAACAAATGTGTATTGTATAGAGATATATCTATAGAGATATATCGATATATATTATATTATAATAATGTTTAGTTGAGCTCTAAAATTACTAAAAACTTTTTAAGTTTAACTGTAAAAGCACATAACAAACTAAACCTTAGTTAAAATTATGTAATATACATAATAAAGCAATAAGGTAATTTAAGAATTAAAATATAACTAAAATAATTACTATAATTACATACAGTAAATACACCACTTGTCAAAAGTTTGTAATAATTAGGATTTTTTTTAAATGTTTTTGAAAAAGGCCTTTTATTCTCACCAATATATTTTTCATCTAATAAACGCAGCCGTTGAAGCAATAGATACTATGTAATAATACAAAAAATACATAAATAAAATAAATAAACTACTTATGCTGTATACATATTGTATACTGCTAAAATATGATTCTAATGGTAGTATGCTGTTCTGAACATAACCTTTGCATGATCTAAATCAAGTCAAGTCACCTTTATTGGTACAGTATAGCACTTTATACAATACTGGTCGTGTCAAAGCAGCTTTACAGTGTTAAACAGGAAAATAGTTTGTCAATAACCAAGACAATAACATTCATTTTTCCCGCCAAAGTCAGTCAATCTAACAATTTAAAGTTCTCATTTGCTGGTTAATTAATTTGTGTCTTTAATTACGTCTCATGCAACTATTAATCAGTTAATGCTGACTCATTTCCATGTATGAACTCCTCCTCCAGGTTCTCATTGGATGTTGAGACGGGATGGGTGACTCTGCGAGACTGGTTGGATTATGAGCTCATGAGGCGCTTTACTTTAACAATATTGGCCCGTGATGGAGGAGGGGAGGAGACTACAGGACGCCTTCGCATTAACGTGATGGATGTAAACGACAATGCGCCAATCTTCCAGAAGGAGGCGTATACGGGTTCACTTATGGAGAACGAACAGGCTCCACAACAAATAGTCCGAGCCCGGGTGAGAAACATAAAGAGATGTGGAGTTTAGAAAGACAGGCGGAAGAAACGTAGAATGGTGAAATGCTGTTCTCAACACATTTTAAATTCGTAACTGATGTTTGTAGTAAAACAGAATAATTATTCATCGAAAATGTAGGGTGGGGTTTGATTTTGTCCCTCAGGTACTGATAGGATGGTGAAAAGTGGATGCCATGTATCAGAATGGATGGGAAGGGTGGAAAAGTTTTAGGAAGTTTTAGGATGATGTCAGTTGAATGGAGAAGTTTTTTTCAGAGAAAAATGGACCGATGAATCAAGCACAATCAAGACCAAGAATGTGAAATAAAAAATGAGCCATTGAGATGTATGGGAATGTGAACAGCAAGCTCTTATAGACTCCCTGTGCCTGAGCCTGGTTCTGGTGTTGAATGGTGGTCAGCGCTCTGTTGTGTTTCCAGTATGCTCAGTTTATTGTTTAATCTCTCCTGCATAGATATATACACAGTGACAGCCTAATTAATCAAAGAAACTGTCCGTCCACTCTAATCTGTGCTGTGATTGACAGTTTGACGGCAGGTGCTGCACTTATCTGAGCAGCAGGTGCCGGGTGATGTGTGTTGTTGTGTGTGTCTGCAAGTTCACATGGTTTTTGTAATCCTGCAGCCTCCACATCACTAACACTCTAAAAATTCTGGGTTGTTTCAACCCAACTTTGGGTCAATTATGGACTAACCCAACCATTGGGTTAAATTTTAACATTACATTTTTAACCCAAAAGTTGTGTTAGTCCATATTTGACCCAAAGTTGGTGTGAAACACCCCGCATTTTAAGCGTACCATTATTATTATTTTTATTTATTTATTTTTAATGATACTCGCTTAGGACAAACAGTGAGCAATATTCGAATAAATGTATGACTTTTATACATGGCCACTTTGATTTACCGGTGATGTGTTTTGTTTTTTTTCCTCTGAAGGGTGAAATACTGTGCCTTTTGGTGTCAGTTTTATTTTAGTATTATTTATTAATACTATAATATATCTTTATTTATATTTTCTATATTTATAAGTTCTTTACTATAAACATACTACTATAATACTTTTTTATTTTCAGTTTCATTCAACTTAGTTTAAATTTAGTAATTTTGTGCTTTTTTGTGTGTGTGTGTTTTTGGGTATATATGTATTTTGCTTTTATTTATTTTATGTTCAGTAGTTGCCAAAATCACCTTTCTTATTGCAAGTTTAAGTTTTTGCATCTAATATTTATATTTTACTTTATTCCTGTTAATGATTTTTAATAGTTTTAGTTAATAATAACAACACTGATTTACACCATGAAAACTCTCTTTTGTTTGCTTTTCTTTTTTACATTCATTTTATTTCTTTATTTAATGCATCATTTTTCCTTTAATTTAACTTCCAATGATTTTTATTTAAGTTAGTTGTCGAGGCAACATTTCTAGGTTTTTTTTTTAATCTATTATTTAGATTAAATTTTTTTTTTCAGCCGATTTCAATTAATCGAAAACATTTTTTTTAATTTTAGTTAACAATAACAACATATATAATGCTTATAAAAACACCGCTCTGTTTGTTTGAGTGCTAGATGTTAGCTTCTGGCCCAACCCAGCATAAGTCTGTGGACTGGGTTTCCCTGCTTTTGCCTACAGTGACAGATGAAGGAAGGAGTGTTTAGGGAAACTTGTTTGGAAACAGTCATTACGATAATGATATAATGACCTTCTGTGTCTCTCTGTGTCTTTCTCAGGCGACGGACGAGGACTCTCCTCCCAATAACATCCTGACCTACTCCATCATCTACGCCTCTCAGTTCAGGTCATATTTCAGCATCAGTGTGGTGGAGGGCTACGCAGGTCTGTGTTCAAATCAAAGTCACCTAATAATACGATTTCACAGCTTGTTCATGCTGGTGATGGGTTACATTATGCGCTCTCCATAGCTCAGTGCATTAGCGGGGAATCGAATTTGGGTTTAACACCTTAAAGCGTGAAAATGCCTTTAGAGAAGCCTTTGTGACCTCTGGTGTTTCATAAATGGATTATAGATGGCTGTCTAGTAAACACGTGCTGAAATATTAGTTTATATTTATTTCTGTTTTTATATTTAATCGATTTGAGTGTCATAACAACTGTTTGTTTATTTAGTCATCACCGTGAATCGTCCTCTGGATTATGAGCAGGTTCCAGGTGGATCGATCTTTCTGACTCTGATGGCCAGAGATGGAGGGAACCCGTCCCTCAACAGCACTGTTCCAGTTACCATAGAGCTGTTTGTGAGTACACCTACCTCCCGAGGGAATGTTCAATATACCACACCATGAAAGAGTGCAATCCTACGTGGTGATGATTAGAGGACAAAATTATGCGAATGTTTGTAATATTATGTCTGCTACACTACCGTTAAGTTTTTTTGATAAAGAAATACTACTTTTATTGATCAGGGATGCTTTAAATGGATCAAAAATGACAGCTTCACTTCCCTAACGTCCTTAACCGTTAACAAAGTGAAAAAGATATACAAATAAAATGGCGTCTAACCCCCTACATCCCTTACTTTGGCAAAAATCTATTTACAAGAATATTTGCAAGGACTTGTGGTGAACACAAATCAGAATCCAAGTCGTAGTCAAACAGGCGATGGTCAGATAAACTGGAGAATCAGAAGTTAGGTTTAGTTCACTATTGTAAAAATATCTCTTTCATTGTGAATGATGACGAAACGAACAAAGATGAAGGAAACACGATCCATCAGGACGAAGGTGTAACACAGTGGCACAAAGCACAAAGTCAGCGAGGCACGAAGGCAGAGGATGAGTGTTTGGGGCGGTCCTTATATGCTTAGCAGGACCAATCACAGCCGTCAACTGGTTAACGGAGGCAACACCCATCTGAAACACAAACACGTCTATGCACACACACACACAGATCATATGTAGAAAAGGATAGTTGAAATAAACACACATGATATCTCAGGGACAAAACAATATTAAAATATATTATTACTGATCCCAAACTTTTCAGTGTTAGTGTATGTTAAAAACTACAGCAGGACAGATGAACTCTTTAATTTATGTTGTATCTTAAAGTAGTAGAACCGTCTTTTAATTTAAAGAAATATTTCGGATTCAATACCAGTTAAGCTCAATTGACAGCATTTATTGCGCAATATTGATTACAACAAAAAATAACTTTGACTCATCTACGGTTTTATAATAAATAAATAAAGGTTACTATGAGGCACTTAGAATGAAAGCAAATGGGGCCGATTATTGGAGGATTTAATAGCAGATATTTGATGCTTTTATATTTTAGAAAGTTGCTTACATTAATTATTCTGTTTAAAACATATTATTTGAGCTGTAAAGTTGTTTTTGACAGTTGTTGTCATGGCAACAAGTTGTAAAATTAGATAGAAATGTTGCCCTAAAATCATATTAACACATCATATTATCTTATCATATTACCTTATTGTAACAGTGAGTATTTTATCGTTTACAGATTGTCCTCATTCACTTCCATTGCAAGTGACTCACTGTAATGGTAAATGTAGCTTTTTTATAGAAAAAGTCTAAATTAATGTTACGACACAAGTGATTGAGCTCAACTTGTAACCTGAAATATACTTCATCTTTGGATCTGGTGAAAACAAAGATTACCCAGAACCATCATTTCAGGTTCAAGTTCCTCACACACAAACAAACACAGTTTGGTGTTGTGTGATCTGTGTGTTAATTCTGAATTCATTGGTTTTCTCTGAGGTCCATTGACTAGAATGGTTAATCCATGGATAATTTCTCTCTGACATTTCTCTGCTCTTTTATTATGATTCCAAATTAAAAAAATTTAGAAAAGACACATTGTTCTGAAAAACGCAGTTTCACACATCCACGTCTGTGTGTGTATGTGTTATTACTGAACGTTGAACTGAATTAAAGTGGTAAAACAGTGTATGCGTCTGATATTGAATAATTTCCCATCGCCACAGCCTGTGAGTTTCCATTAAACCCCCAAAGCACTCCATCAATACATTTAATTATAACCAAAAGCTGTTTTTTCCCTGTGTAAAATTAATGAGTTGATATTTAAAGACTTTTTAGAGACCTAAAACACTGATTTCTTCCCTCCTTCGCTCTGCAGGACGAGAATGACAACCCACCCGAGTTCAGCCTCCCGTCTTACATCGTCAACATACATGAGAATATCGTTGCAGGTACATTTACAATTCTATTATCAAAAAATGGAAGAATACATCAAAATGTAGCACATGTCCAGTGCTCAAAACCTCATGACAACATAACTAGATTCCTGTCAGTGATGATTTACAACGTTCAGCCAGCTGTGCACTAGTTCTGTTCCACACTAATATAATGTTTTGTGTGAATAAGTGCTGTTTTCCCAGAGTTAGGACAAAGGCTTTTGGTAGTTTTGTTTCAGTTCTGACCGTCCAAAACCAGAACCAAAAAGTTCAAATACTCCCCAGAGAATCTGGTTAGAGGTTCATTCTAAACCTGTTATTAAAACCTGAACGGCTTATACCAAGACTATAGAATACCCAAGCCGTGTACTCCATACTGCGTCAATGGCGGACTATACACTGTTCACTCATACCTAGTCTTAGGTACTCAACCATGTAGAGTATGAATTATATAAGGTTATTTTGTCATTCATAATCGGAGTCTCATAGCCCCTCCCCCTTCAGTACATAATTAAAGCTGCGACAATTGAGTGCATGAAGTGTCCAACATTCCACACTTCATTTTTTCGGTTATTTAAGGTGATCATCTGGGTATTTGGTTATAGTGCACCTTTTTTTGTTGTTTTTTTTTCCCCCTTTTTGGATTTTCAGTGTGAACATACTACTCCACCTATTTATACTACAACTCCTAGATAGTGCAACGTATGCGATTTTGGGATGCACCCTATAAGCTTTGAATGGAGAAAAATGCAACGCTCAATATGGCCGCTCTATCAAATGAAGCCCCGCCTTCTGAGCAAAAGAAGCCATATCGCAATCTTAAGTCTCGCGTCACTGCAGCTGCCGTTAGAAGTCCCGGTTGCTATAAAAACAGTACGCTGTTCTGAGATGTGCGCTTAGGACTGTGCATGCGCACTGGTGGGTCTAGCCTGAGAAATAAGCTTTTTACAACGCTATTTGAGCAAAATAAACCACATTTATGATACAGTTGTTTTCAGATTTCATTGGTGATTTCAAACATGAAATCTAATCGCAAGCTTAGTAAACACTTTTGGAGAATTGTATGTTTCCCCATTCAAAGAGATAGGAACTGTACTTGCATGCCCGAGAGGCTTTTCAAAGAGAGCCGCCGAGTGACATGACTTGCCTTAAAGGGACTTCGTTAATACACAGGCTCCATTCGGCCATTTGTTTGGATAGTTTTTTTTTATGCTTATTTTATTTTATAAAATCTCCCACTATTTGCCAGTGATGTTGTCATTTGTAATGTTTTGTTTTTTTTGTCATCGTTTATTTTTTATTTTATTTATTTATTTTTTGGAAAATCTCCCCCCACTTATTATCAGTGAGTATCATGTGAGTAATACTGCTCATTGTAGTATTTGTTTACTGAATTCCGTCTTTTTTCCTATGTCTATTTCTATAATGATTTGTTATTCGACTTGTCTTTCTTGCATTTATTCAACCATCTATCGAGTGCAACTCCTTACAAATGGAGAAACAATATATATTTTAATGAATTAACAATGTTGATTCTCATTCACACCAGACAACTAAACAAACTACATGACAAGCACTGGTGTTTTCTTCAGAAAATGCAAATTTAGTTTGTTCAGCTACAGTTTTTTTTCTTCTGTGTGCTGCATTATTGTGGACACACTAAAAAACTCCTTCAAGATATTTTTTTCTGTCTTGTTTTTTTTTTTTTTTTCCTTTTATATCATTGTGTTTTAATTGAGTAAGAAGGTTTTGTGCAGAAGAAAAGTACATGATTCTCATGCATTTTTTCACTCAATGCTTTTATTCCACACAATAGACTCACCTCCAATCATCAAAGGGGAAATTACATTTGCTGTGCCCAGCATCTGTTGTGCGCTTGTGTGTGTGTCACTGGTACTGAACGCACTCTGATAATCCTGAAATCCATAACCCTGTCTCCATCAATGCACAGCGCTGCACACTAACCACTTCCTGTCTGAAGACCATCCCTGTCTGTCACCTCATCTGTTTTTTCCTCTTCGTACAGCTGTCTGTCTCACACATTTATTATCTGATGGTTTGTTTATATCCTCATACCTTTTTCTTTTATCTCTCTCTCTGTCAGGAGCGACAGTGTTGTTTGTGAACGCCACAGACCTGGACGCGTCTCGGGAGTTTGGTCAGGTCTCTCTCATCTATTCCCTGCAGGGCAGCTCACAGTTCAGACTCAACACTCGCTCAGGTGGACAACAGCACACACATTCACACCTGCCCTTTAACCCTCATGCTCTTTTAGGGGTCTCACAGACCATAAAGGCCCTTTTAAATAACTCAGATAACAGTTAATAACAGTCTATCTATATCTATCTATCTATCTATCTATCTATCTATCTATCTATCTATCTATCTATCTATCTTTTTCCAGATTGCATAAAATGAGTATTTATTTAATTTCTGCAATTCATTTTCTAATAAAGGCACAAACCCTTCCAAAAGAAGTCGAAACAAAAAGGTTGAGGTTCTTAAACGGGTGGTTGATTGCGATTTCCTTTTTTTAACGTTAGTTAGTGTGTAATGTTGCTGTTTAAGCATAAACAATATCTGCAAAGTTACGAAGCTGAAAGTTCACTTCAAAAGGAGATATTTTATTTAACAACTTTTCATTTCTGCCACAAAAATGGCTCGCAGGGACTACAACAAGTTACTTCCCGGGTTTGTGACGTAACAAACCCAGATAAACCCGCCCCCGGGAACGTGCAACGAAGGGGGCGAGGCCATGTTGCTCTGCTTTAGAGAAGAGGAAGAGAAAACTAGTGGTGCACGTAAAAATCTATTCATATATGAATCGCGATTCTGTCTTCTAATGATTCTAATGGATTCACAAGTTTCAAAATCAATGTTCTAAACCAGCGGTTAATACTGTTCCTCGTTTTCCCCTGCTCTGCACATGCTCTGCATCTCTCTGTCTCATTCAGCTCAGCTCCAACAGGAACTGTTCCAGTTATACACTTATTTTCACATAGCTATGAGAAGCGTTAAACATGGTAAAACGTTCAGTTGCCGTATTATATTAAAGCTTTAATCAGGATAAAACTGTATATTAAAAGCTAACATAGCAGTAGCATTTGCAATAAACAGTATCTAAGAAAAGAAAAAAAAAAAAAAAGGAAAAAACTTATGAACAACAACAAACAAAAAACAAGGCCTACTACCATTAAAAGCTGTTTGCTTTGCACAGGTTATGCACTGATCCTCTTATAATATCCTCTGCTTCTCAATCGGGCTCAAACTGATAAGCGATATTAACGACTCTGTTGTTTACAATACAACCGGAGCACATTTTAGACCGTTAGAAAGCACCGCTAAGGGCTGTTGTAGCCATCACAACACGGGGCTAGCTAACCAATCAGAGTCCATCACCTATTTCTGAGGGCGGGGCTTCATAAAAACAGGAAATGATCAGCGCGTTTCTCAGAAAAGGGACAATAAAAGTATTTTTTAATAATGTAAATTATGTGAAAAATAATGCGTTTTTTTTTTAAACAAAGCATTAACACATGTTAGACTGCACCCCATAAACACAATCAAGCTTAGAAAAAAAACAGTGAACCACCCCTTTAAACAGAAATGTTTAATTCTACATATTATATAAGGCATATTTTAGTAGTATTTACTGTGCCGTTTTTACGTGGTGCCAAATAAACAGAATTTGCATGTGCATGAAGATATTATGTATATTAATATAGCCGGCTGCTCGCACACTTTACGTTAGGATTCTTATTGAACTGTATATTGAAAACACATAAATAAGTGCTCTCATTCTTTCTCACTTAGTATAGTTATAGTAATTATTATAGATTTCCATTTCACAAAACAACTGTTTTGAAAGCTTCCTGCAAAATAACGCTTTTCAACAGGTTTCAATACTCCAGGTAGCCCCGACCCAAACTGATGCCATTAGTTGATTGAACGTTTTTATGTGTGGACCACTCAATCAAAATTGCAACTTTAAATAGATAGAAACAACAATATTACTATGTACATTATCAGTTTCAGTTGAAACTATCTTCAAGTCTCATCCAGCCGCCTGGAACAGGTTCTTGTGTGTCTGAGCTGAATATGACCGTATGTGTATGTAGGAGAGATCACCACCACAGCTCTTCTGGATCGAGAGATGAAGTCTGAGTACATTCTGATCGTAAGAGCCGTTGATGGAGGGGTGGGACCACAGCAGAAAACCGGCATCGCTACGGTAAAGGCTGACTCTTTGATCCACCTCAGACAAACGACATCAACTATGAGAGCCACTGCATATTACTAGACAGAAGAATTGTTTATTGTGACTATTATCATTAATACATTTAATTATTTATTGAAATTGGGTGTCTATTATGGGTGTCTACGGTTCACCATATTTTAAAGCAAAGTCACCCGAAGCAATGCATTATTATGTTGCGTGTATCTGTCCACTGCAGGTGAACATCACTATTCTGGACATAAATGATAATGCCCCCATGTGGCGAGATGAGCCGTATCAAGCGAATGTTGTGGAGATGAGTCCCATCCATACTGACGTTATTACTGTGAGTGCACTGATCTGACCTTTAACCTCTGCACTGACCTTTTGATCTCAGACTGACTTATAAACTGTAGACCTGACCTTTGACCTGTACATGACGGTTGCTAATCATACATTCATGTTTTAGTTCTTCTCAACCATCAACTTATACACAAATATATTAATAACTGATTTTTTTTTTAAGCAACATGTCCTCAAAAATGTTTTTGACAGCTTTGTATGAAGATCATCCTGAAATTTAAATACTTTTTTAATGATAAATTTCCCTCTCTGGTGCAGCTCTCAGATCTCATTCTCCATTCAGTGTTTGGATGAAGACATCATCAGTGAATCATGGCTTAAAATTCAGTCTGTTCACAAAAAAAAGAAAAAGTATCATATGGCTTTTATCTTTATTCTTTAATGGCGCAAAGTTCCCCTTTTAAAAGTCCAGTTAGACACCAAAAAGTCTAAAATCCCGTCGTATAAAAAGTGTATTGATTACTGTAGATGAAATGATAAGATACAGAAACAGTGGCAGTTTTGAAGCAGAGGTTTGATCCTAATGTCAGCAGGTAAACAGTTAGTACTATTGATTTTGTGAGTGTTAATGTCTTATAGTTTCTCTTTGAGTCAAATCCCCACTGTACCCAGAGGTACAAGTTTCCATCTCCTCTCCGTCTGGAGAAAACCCCCCTGTCCCTGCCTTTGATCGGCTGCAGTTTTGCAGTTGAATTCAAAGTGGGCCCTCACCTCGGTGTCCTTGGAACGTTTTACAGAGATTTCTATATGCTCATATTATTCTACTGCTTGAAGTATGTGAAAAATCCCATTTTGAGGGGTATTCCCTCCTTTGGTGAATGAATAAATTAGTTCCTATGTTAATGTCAGTCACACCATCTCTACTTTGAGTCTCATATAGCTAGGGACGATTTAGAACTGGCTAAGGGTTTCCAAAATCTTAAACTGCCATAGGATGGACTATTTTTGATGCATTTCCATGAGTCAGTGTTCACAGGGTTATCAGTCTACCAGGAAACAGCATCATGTTTACCAGGTGGTGAAGTGTGTGATTTATACAGCACTAGCAGCATCAAACAGAATTGCAATAATTACTGTTTTGATGACGAAATCATCAATTAAACTCATAAATTCATGCAGTTTGTTGATTCATTTATGTCAAACTAATTACATCACCTTTAAGGAAGAGCTAGTCTATTGGATTGAAAGATTAGTTGCATGGCATCAAATCTTTTTAAATACATTTTTCTTTGAGGCAATTAGTAAATCACATATGCAGACACAGTTATATGAAATATTCAGTTTTTTCTAAATACATTTTCTGCTACTTTTAAGGGTTGACTGCTATGTCATTATTTAAACGAACTACAACTTTGTTACTCACTTTGTTGCCATTACTGTGGTATCATTGATTTCAGATTTACCTGCCACTAAATGTAAATAAACTAGACTTTTGGCTATTGGCATATACAGTAGGTGTTGCTTTCGGCTACTGCATGGTGAGTTTTAAGACAGTAAGGCATTATTTTCTGTAAAGCTGCTTTGAAATAGCATAGATTATAAAAAGCTCTATACAAATAAAAAACACTTGACTTGAAAAGCTGGTCCAGATTACAATTTATTCTGGCCAAGAACCACCTTCAGTTTTTTCTAAATACATTTTCTGCTACTTTTAAGGGTTGACTGCTATGTCATTATTTAAACGAACTACAACTTTGTTACTCACTTTGTTGCCATTACTGTGGTATCATTGATTTCAGATTTACCTGCCACTAAATGTAAATAAACTAGACTTTTGGCTATTGGCATATACAGTAGGTGTTGCTTTCGGCTACTGCATGGTGAGTTTTAAGACAGTAAGGCATTATTTTCTGTAAAGCTGCTTTGAAATAGCATAGATTATAAAAAGCTCTATACAAATAAAAAACACTTGACTTGAAAACCTGGTCCAGATTACAATTTATTCTGGCCAAGAACCACCCACTTAAAAAGAGACCATATGAACCTGCTTTCTTGTGGTCAATTTTATCACATATTAGCGCAGAAATATTGAAAAGCTGTTTGCATATAAGTTGGTGGGTTTCAGCCGATCTTGCAATTTTTGCAGCGGTAATCAGATAATCTAACGGTGGGGAATATCTGGGGCAGGGCATCGAGGAAAAAGGGAACGAAATGCAAACTTGATGGTTTACAGTATATTGGAAAAAATGGAGTTTATGAAGTGGGTTTAGTGTGAGTGTACAACGTAAATGTGGCAGGCCTCTAGAACGTGGACTTCAATCCTTGTTCATAAATGTTAGGGTTTTAGTATGGCTCTGGTCGTGGCTAAATATGCCCCTGATTCGTTACTTAGCAAGCCAGTCCGAACTTCATAGGAGGTTTCCGATGGCTAACTAACATGTAGCCCGAGCTCGGGGCAGATTGATTTATCCGGCGGACACCGGGCAGGAAGAGAGAGAGAGAGATAACAGAGAAAAAGGACGAGAAATGGGTGGATAACTTGAAATCAAGAACAGGGCTGAAAAATCACATGGTTCTGGAAGGCGTGACTTCCACACTCTGGTAGGGGTCTGAGTCAGCAATCTCATTTACTGGGATGTCACCACAGTGGTGAAACGTGGTCTAATAACCCTACAGTAATAACTCATCAAAAAAAAACACCATTTCGTAATCAGTTTATCTCTATCATGTCATCCTTTTATCGGATGGTTAACATAATTCCCAAGTTATATTTTTCATACAACACACTGTAACAGTACTGTTCAAAAGTTGGGGCAGTAAGAAGTTTGAAAGAAGGCCTCAATTAAGCTTTAATTAATTGATCAAAAATACAGTTAAAAACAGTAATATTGTGGAATATTATTACAATTTTAAATAACTGTATTTTTAAAATGTAATTTATTCCTGTAAAATAAAATAATTAGCAGCCATTACTCCAGTCTTCAGTTAATGACCTTCAGAAAATTGAGTTTCTATTATGAATAGAAGTCAAATAACTGCAGTTATTTGAAAATAGAAATATGTTGTAACATTACCAATAGGGTATGGGGAGCGATTTTAAGAGGTCCCGATTCGATTTCGCTTCGCAAGCTCTCGATTCGATTCTCGATTTTTGGATTACATTCAGTGAATATAGTTTTAAAACAAATGCTACTGATATTTCTAAAAAATAAAAATAAACTGTAAACATCAGTTTACAAATGGTGAATTAATAAAGAAATTAAGAACCACATGCCTGTATTTTAAACAATTTTTTTTTTTGTATAGGGTCCTTTTTAAACAATAATAGGTTCCTATAAAATGTTCTTAATTTTTCTGTTAATCAGATGAAGGCATAAATCATTAATTTAATTTATCCTAATCAAATGAAACTTAAACCGTTTTATTTTTTTGGCAAACAAAGTGTTGCACAACAGAGGTTTACTGTTAAAAGTAAAAGATAAGGATGTGAGAGTCCTTTAACAAATAAAGATTTATTAATATTAGTAGCAGTAGTAGCATGAGTCTTAAAGACTGCTAAAATAGTAATATATCTAGAAAGTTCTTCTTAACGTTTTTTTTTTAACACTAAAGTGTATTTGACGGTTGCCGTGACGAACTTGGAGCTGCTGGGTATCGGATATGACGGTAGTTTTCTCAAATGAAACGGTAAAATGCTAAAGAAATGTGACTCACAGAGCAGCTGGAGATGACATTCGTGCTCATATCATCATATAGTGAGACGGCAAAAGCTGAAAACACCGCGAGCGTCATCCACACTTTAGTATGTGTGTAGTAAACAAACAGGCGCCGCGCCATCAGTCATTCATTTATGCGGAAATCATGGCGGCCTTAGGTGATATCAACATGCTTCGCAGATTTCTAGATTATATAGCATTTCCATGAGCATTGCCCATACGCGTAATGGCCATGATTACGCTGACAGAATGTTGTAACATCGGCAAGGTAATCCGGGTGACCGCTAGTGGAGAAGGACTACTATAAGATCATGTGAATCAGATCTTGTTTTATGTGGCCTGAAAATATACGGAAAAACAAGATCAATTCGCAGCTTTGAGAATCGAATCGAACGAGGGTCAGTTAAAAAAACCACCATCGAAAATCACACTTTTTTTGTTGCCCCAGCCCCTATTACAAATGTCTTTGCTTGTAATTGTGTCAAATTTATGCATCCCTGGATTTCCTTTCCCCCAATTTCTTTTCTTTGACCCCAGATTTATTGGTCGTGTACACAACATAAGCGACCTTTCGGACTCACAGTTTACCTTCACAGGGTCTGTTCTCACCCAGCTTTATTGTGACGATCATGACTCCATCTCACCTTTCCTATGTCCCCTTTTTATTCCGCTGCCCTCCTTTCCTTGATCTTTCCTTAAAAAAGCACAGTTGGACTTATTCCTGCACTCGTTGCAGATGGTTTGACGCTTTTCACAACTTTCCAGTGGACTTGGATATCCCAACTTTACCTTTCAACATCAATCTCTCCTTTACACTGTTTCTTTACCCCGAACCGTGAAGTCTAGCAGTTAAAACTTTTTTTGTGGGTCGCTTATTACTGCACTCCCAGCTAATCACACGGTTTGTGATAACCAGCGAGTTTCGATCTATTTACTCCCTAGTTAAGAGAAAATCGACGCTATTTCCCGGCGGGAAGATACGTACTACCTACCTTTTTCTCTCCTTAGCCCAATATTCCTTTACTTTTTACTATTCTTCGTCGCCGTCATGCTGTTTTGAATAGCGAAAGGTTGTCTTTCCCCACCACTTTTCATAAATCATCCCATCACTTGATTCTTTTGATGTCGAGTTTGTGTTTATTTCAACCATTTATTTCTTCGCGTGTGAGGGGAGAGAGCCGATAAGGAGTGACGAGGGTACTGCGCGGTGGTCGGGATTAGGAACCGATAGGTGTGAGAAAGTATACGCAGGCGGGGAAAGACAGCGTATAGTCGCCCAGTCAACCTCACCGAGCCCCCTGGCAGGAAGTCAGAACGCCCGTTCCGCAAGCTTATGCGGGATCCCTCCGTTCTTGCACGCGACCGTACGCAGACTATACTGTCCCCTATGGCCCCACTTCTCTCTCTGAAGGGTCACAATTAAAAATACTTTTACGAGGTCGACGAGCCAACTTTCAGTATCTTTATTTGCTGGACTGTCTAGTCTGTGGTTCAGGAATATATGCTAGCACATGGTCTTACCAATTGCAGTATGCCCACTCTGTATTACATACAATACTGTCAATAGTCGTAGGGGAAGGCAGTAAGACTTTAAACAACAAGGGCACGAGCGGAAAACGAAAATCATATTGTATACGTCCAGAAGGAGTGAGAGATTACAATGCTAACTACATTTAACAAAAGTGACGGTACATAATTTACACTGGACAGAAGGATTCCATTGTAGAATGAGTGCTAGGTATTTTTAAAAACTTTCTATTCATCAAAGCATCCTGTTTTCAATTGATAGAAAAAGAATGTGAGAACGTTTCTTGAGCATCAAAAGGCTATGCATATTGACGAATGATTACGAAGGGTCATGGACCACTAAAAACATTTAAGCAATATGCAAAAGACAGCACTAGAATTTTAAAATGTCAAAAATATTTCAGCTAATGTCACTAGTTGTTTAGCTGAAATTTTAGTCACCATAACCTGCATAAGACGATTGTAAGTAAAAACATGAGAAAAAGGCAGTTTACTGACTGCAGACAGACTTGTGAGCCATCTGCCAAATATATGTAGAATACTGTGATATTGTCTATGTACAAAAGAGTGGGGGTATGCGACGAGGGTGTTGGACATTGGCCTCACAGAAACTTGTAGTTAGCCAGAAGATTAATAACTCTTTTATTCCCCTCCACTTTGACTCACATATTTCAATATAATAGGAATAAATAACTTGTAATCTTTGCATTACCGACGCTTTATCGCAAAGCGACTAACAGTGGAGTTGAGGTTATACATTTTAAACAGTCGCTGATATAAAGATAGTAAGTATTAGATGGGTAATAAATTAGAGTGGATATAGTAGATATCAAGGAATATGTATATGTGGATAAGGGAGTTTTCCGAGTAGGGAGGCTTTGCAACCAGACCGAAAGTATTGCAACGGTCGTACACGCATCGGTAAGGATGGAGCGGAGGGTAAGTCAGCAATCGTGAAAAGGTCCTCTAAAGTATTTTGCAGATGATATGATATTTCTTGGTTTAATGGAGGTGTACATTTATAACACTATTCTTTGTATTATTAAACCTTTGACATGAATTCAATGAAAAAAAATAATGCAGACGAGGGTGTTTCTAATGCAGCATATTGAAAGTCGGCGTGAAAAACCACGATACTGCGGCGGAGTTTTTCTTTTGCTATTTGAGCAAATGGGAATGCAAAAAATATATTTGTGGTACTCTCCCGTTCACTGCTATTCACGGTAACCCAACAGTATGACGACATTCACCGCAGCTGAGAAAACCGGAAAACGTGAAGAAAGGGTCCAGTGATAGTTATAAATGCTTATAGTGATTATCGACTTGAATCGGAGGCGGAAATACTCCATTCCAAACACATCCTTTGTTTTGTCTGTCTTACCAAAATGTGTGCTTCTTCCTCAACTAGTCTGTTTTGAGCATTAGTCTGAGTTGTGCTTGACAATATAAACTGACATTTCAGTTTTAAGATTTTCTTCCCCCTCAGTGGATCTAATGACTAGAGAAAACTCAAAGAAGTTGTGCAGTAAAGTATATAAGTATTCTCTCTGTTGTGCTGCCCTCCTCAGTTGGGACACCTCCACTGCGCTCTTCAGCCAGCGCTACAGTGTATGTGAACCTCCTGGACCTCAACGATAATGATCCTGCCTTTATCAACCTCCCATTTGTCGCTGAAGTACCAGAGGGGCTTCCCATTGGATCATCTGTGTTCAGGGTTAGCATTTTATTGGTTGAAGTCTCTACAAGGACCAGGAGTGCACTGATTAAATATTCAACAAGACCTGCTTTTCATTTAGTATGCAAGGGGACCTGGGTTCAAATTCTGATATTAAAATGTGTTTTTGAAATAAACCAAGCAAAACTGCTACTTAACTTGACAGCCAGAGATCTCCATGCATTTTAACTTTATGGAAAGGTGTGGATTTGACATTTTGTCAATAACTCGCTTTGTAGGGGAAAGTCATCCTTTCAGCCTTACATAGAATGATCATAAATATTATTTTTATTATAAATCTTTGCTTACGTTTAGTTACATTACAGTTCAAAAGTTTGGGTCAGTGAGTTTTTTTTTGGTCCCACTTTATATTAAGTGGTGCTAATACCTGTGTACTTACATAGTAACTAGATGTGTACATAGTATGTAACCACAGTGTAAGTACACATTGGTACATAGTATCTAGAGCTGTAATATTTCTGTAACTACACACATGTAACAACCCTCTGAATGGTTTGTGTAAGTACAAATGTGTAACAGTACATATATAACTACATTTTGTAACAACAATATGTATAAGAGTAATTGGAGCAATTTGATCCAGGGGGTGGAGATTGGTAGGTTTAGGGATATGTAAAGTGGGAGGAGTTGGATCTCAAGTTGGTGGAGTTGGTGCACCACTGTAATACCAGTGTACTTACATGGTAACTCCTCAGGAACGGAACAGTCCACTTAATATAAAGTGTAACATTCTGGACACCAACCACAATTTATATATAAAGCCTAACTTACTGGCCGCTGCTGTGTAACATCAGAGTAATTACATGGTAAACCAATAGTAATTGTTTACTTAATATAAAGTGTAACACTTTCTTTACCAAAAAGTGCTGTTAGTCCTCTTACACATTTGTACTTTCATTACCAAAAAGTGTTTACCAATGTCTTGTTGCACATTTGTATTTACACATACCATTCAGTGGGTTGTTACATATGTGTAGTTACACAAACATTACAGCTGTAGATACTATGTACCAATGTGTACTTACACTGTGGTTACATACTATGTACATATCTAGTTACTATGTAAGTACACAGGTGTTCGGACCACTTAATATAAAGTGGGACCAAAATATCTTATCAGTAAAAACTTTGGAACACTTTTTGCACTCAAAATCAACTTGGCATAAAAATCTGAGGAGTCTTGTACCACTTTTGGGGTCATCTTTGATTCAATGCCAACTTCTAGTGAAGTTCTTGTAATGAAACTGTCCTGTGCTCTGGTGCCCCCCGCTGGTTTCCTCCCTCAGGTGCAGGTGCAGGACCCTGATGAAGGTGAAAATGGTGCGGTAACCATGGCGCTTCAGATGGGGATGCCACGGCTGGACTTTAGGCTCAACACCACCACAGGGGTCCTGGTTTCCACCGCAGTGCTGGACCGCGAGCAGATCAGCCAGTATTATCTGAGGATTATTGCGTATGATGCAGACCAGTTTCCTCGAACGTCCACGAGTACTCTCACTATCACAGGTACATAGCAGGATCACTGCCCCACTGTGTTTAGATGCAAATGCTAAATCATCTTGATGTCTGTCACTCTTTCTGTGCAGTTTTGGACATGAATGATGAGACGCCAACCTTCTTCCCCAGCATGTATAACGTATCGTTGGATGAAAACGTGCCCCGTGACTATGTGGTGGTCAGACTGAACTGCACGGATAATGATGCGGGTCTTAACTCAGAGCTCAGCTATTTTATCACAGGTCAGAGTGCAGAAGGTCACAGATCAGAGGGTGCGAGTGAGTTTGTGCTGATGGAGCAACACTGTGGGATTTTGGTTGGGTCTGCTGTCAACAGATGTGAAGCTAAGGCTCTGTTCCAAAATCCAGTGAGCGGCCTACATACAGTAGACAGCATTTTAAGGAGAATTGTGATGCATTGTGATTTACACAAATAACATTTGTGTTGTGCTATATATTTTATGCTTATTAGAAGAGCACTACTTCATTATCTTTGCAAAAATTATTTACTAATTTACTAAATTATTTGTGTGCTATGTATTTTGAGCTTATTATACATTTTTTATATTATCATCCTCACGAAAATAATACTTAAATTGGTTAAAAAAATCACTATTTACCAAATGTTTGTGTGCTATGTATTACTGTTGCGACACACCAGAAGGCTTTGGAGCCATTTGCAGTTTATTAAGAATAGTCAGACAATACAGGGTCAAATACCGGCAAGGCAGAACGGTAGAGACAAGGCAGAGGCAGAATCGTGAACCAGGCGAGAGATCGGGGCAGGCGGCTAATGAACAGAGTCCAGGTGAAACAATCCAAGTCGGGGCAGGCAGATAACAATCAGAGAATCAGGAAACAGTCCAAGATCAAAGCACAGAAAACAAACACGGGTATAACGCTCGGAAATGACAGCCGGGGCAAATCAAGACTTCGCAAGGAGTTCGTGAAATGGTGTGGCTTATATGTGTGTGTGTAAATGAGATGCAGGTGTGATTGTGTAATCAGACCCAGGTAAGAGGGATGATGGGAAATGGAGTCCGAATGGAAGATCGCTAATACTCTGGGGACAGTTCCCTCTGGTGGTGCGGAGGAGGCGGTACGGGAGCCTCCTCTGTAACAATTACCTACTTATTAGAAGAGCAACTTCATCTACACAAAAGGAATTTAAGTATAGTTAAATTGGTTAGAAAATGACTATTTTACCAAATATGTGTGTGTGATTTGTATTATATGTTTATTAGAAAATTACCATATAATTATCTTTACAAAAAGTATTTTAATATAGTTAAATTGGTTAAAATTTCACTAATTTAGTCAATATATGTTTTTGCTACATATTTTATGCTTATTAGAAAAGTAAGTATCTTCATGAAAAGTATTTTAATATAGTTACATTTATTTATTTTTAAAAAACACCAAATATTTTTGTGTGCGATGTGTTATGCTTATTAGAAGATTACCACATCATTATTTTTGCAAGTTAAATCAATTAAAAAAGCGCTAGTTTATACAATATTTGCGTGTGCTATGTATTTTAAGTTTATAAGAATCTTCATGAAAACTATTTAAATATAGTTGAATTGGTTACATATTAATTTATTAAATAATTGCGTATACTGTGTATTTGTACATCATTTCCTCAAATTTAAAAATTAACTATTTTTACCAGATATATTATATAATATACGTATTGTATGCTCATTAGAAGAGTACCACATTATTATCTTTGCGAAAAGTATTTAGGTATAATTAAATAGATTTCACTGTGTTGCCAAATATTTGTGTGTTGTGTATTTTATGCTCATTAGAACAGCACTACATCATTATCATAGCAACATGCTAATGTCAAACTCCATTGAAATCAATTGAGGAATGCTGTTTGTATGAAAACACAATACTAGCACATTCAAAATAAGTCAGTTATGAGGTTCCATTACAGTTAGTATGATGTCTTTTGAGGCAGCACACAAGTGGTTTAGAACAGAGCTGAGATGTGTGATTTCTTAGTCTGTCTTTGTGTGTCCCTATAGCTGGGAACCAAGATGGAAAGTTTAGTGTGGGTTTCCGGACCGGAATAGTACGGACTGTGGTGGGTCTGGACCGTGAGACTCAGGCCTTGTACAGGCTAGTGATTGAAGCGATTGGTGAGTTTCATATAAAAGCAACTGGTTATGCATGTGTGCGTGCGCATGTGGTATGATCTGCTGCAGCATCCTGTCTAAATGACTTTGAGTTTAAAGCAAGTGTTGTGGTTTCCTGTTTGACTTGAGTGCATTTAGAAATACTGCAGCTGTTCTAATACCTGTTTAATGAGTTTCAACTAAAATATGCTGGCCACTTTTTTCAATACAAGTATTATGTCAAATACATCATTATTCGGATCTGATTATAAATGATAATTACGATGAAATGAAATGAAATGCATGTTTTGGAAGACCAGAACACATGACTGGGAATATTTACTTTTTACAATGATTTAAGCACAAAGACTCTTCCAAGTCATTTTACATACAAAAATGTATTTTTAACATTTTTAACATAATGAGTAGTTTAGTCATGAAACTCTAGATGGCGCAGGCTGATGGGTTGTTAACGTAACTGATGATATTCAGAGAATTAACGATCTTGCACAAGATGATTGGCAGGCTGCTATATGAGCCAAGGACTGACTGCCGTGCATACTGTATATGGACTTGGCTAGACGCACTATGAGATGTCCGCAGCGCGATTTCAGAGCTACTCTGAAACCCCCACCTTCCCCAGCTCCACCTGTATAAATCTGCTACAGGTTATTTTATATGCTACTTCTGCAGCAGCAGTATGTCTTAAATATTCACAGCACCGTATCGCCGTATGCATTGGCAGTAGCAAGTTCCTATACTACAGCAATAACCAACAGCAGCAGCAATTCAGCAGCAAGAGTGAAGTCGTTCCGCCAACGAAACATACATTAAACATTGTCATATACCATCCCATGCTAAAAATATTTCAAGAGAGTGTCATGATAAAAAAAAAAAAAAAAAAAAAATAGATTATAATATATATATAATATATAGAACATATGTGACCCTGGTATGTCAATTATACATAATAAATAATATAATGACTTTTCTGACTAAATAAGGCTTTACCATTGAGGTATGGTTTGTTAGATGTAGGACCAATATTTGCGCCAAGAGTACAACATTGAAAATCTGAATCTGAGGGTTGGCAAAAATAATAGAAGAAAATGCGCCTTTACGTTGTCAATGAATTTTGCAATGCATATTACTAACACAAATGACGTTTGGAATTATTCCGGTAGGAGACGTAACAAAATATTTTCATGGAAAATGATCTTTATTTAATATCCTAATGATTTTTGGCATAAAAAGAAAAAAACGATAATTTTGACCCAAACAATGTATTTTTTGGCTATTGCTACAAACACACCCATGCTACTTAAGACTGGTTTTGTGCTCCAGGGTCACTATATTAATTTTAGCTAATTATTTTTATTTATTATCTTTATCTTATTGTTTTAGTTCTCTGTCTTAACACATTTTACACCAATACCAGTGAATTTGGTAAGCCAAAGCTGTCAAGGCTTGTCTTCTGTGGGTCTTTTGTATGTGGCTCAGGCCAGTTTTAGCACAGTCATATGGTATTCTGTTGCTTGGTACAACTATTGTTTATTTAAAGGTGACTAGTACTACCAGTAGGCTGTCTATCAGGGTCTCCCCACGACTCATGCAAACCTATAGAATATAGGTATACTAGCATTAAAATGCAAGATAATTATAAATTAGAAAAATAAAATAAATTATATAATTTCATTTAAGTATACCGCAAACCATTTACAGCTGAGGGGATACCCGCGTTTATTGAGTCTAATCTAGCAAATAATTTTTAAATCCAGGAACACTCTTTAGATTAGGGAAAAATATTCACTAATAAATAGTTGTTTATTAGCATGCATATTCCTAGCATATTATCTGTACTTCTAAAGCACATGTTAATGCCTTATTCTTTATGACCATATTCTACATCCCTAATCAAACACAATACCTAAAGAGGACTACACAGAAACCGACTTACTATCATAAGTTATTGAGGGGAAACTTCTTTAATCGTTAATAGTGAATATGTGTCCCTAATTAAAAGTGTTACCCAATAAATCCTTATCAATCATCCTGGAACAATGGAAAACGTGTAGATATTCATTGGTTTCAAGATGGATCTTTGACTGTATTGTACTGTACTGCGAGTGGAGGATTCTAACTGTATGGCCAGGCAGGTGATGGTTTTCCCCAGATAATGTCAGCGGGAAGTCGTGTCGGACAGGAACAGCTACAGTATTTGGAGTTGGTGCCTGGACGTCAATGACAACAAGGCCTATATTCATCCGAGAACAGCTGTGAGACAGCGTCCTGGAGAACCTACCCAGAGGGCTACGTATGATTACCGGTACACGAGCTCATATTCACAATGTCACTCTATATATAAAAAAGAGATCATTGTCTCATAAGGGGTATACAGGGGGACGGAAAGTATTCTAGACCCCCTTTTTAAACAAAATTGTGCTCTTTGTACATTGCAGCCATTGCTAAAATTGTTAAGTTAATGTTTTTTTTCTC
The DNA here is from genome assembly GCA_018155175.1 of Sinocyclocheilus anophthalmus. NCBI lineage: Eukaryota > Metazoa > Chordata > Actinopteri > Cypriniformes > Cyprinidae > Sinocyclocheilus > Sinocyclocheilus anophthalmus. The sequence goes on along the minus strand of JADLZN010010244.1, from coordinate 390,815 downwards.
ATTAATGTAGCACCAGCACCCCATAGTGACAGAAAAAACACCAGAATTGTTGACATTTTGTGGCGATTTAGTAAAAAGAAAAAATCGAAATATCCACATGGTCCTAGTAAGTTCAGACCCTTTGCTGTGACACTCATATATTTTTCTCAGGTGCTGTCCATTTCTTCTGATATTCTTTGAGATGGTTCTACACCTTCATTTTGAGTCCAGCTGTGTTTGATTATACTTATTTGACTTGATTAGGAAAGCCACACACCTTTCTATATAAGACCTTACAGCTCACAGTTCATGTCAGAGCAAATGAGAATCATGAAGTCTGCCTGTGAACTGCCTGAAGAGCTCAGAGACAGTATTGTTGCAAGGCACAGATCTGGCCAAGGTTAGAATAAAATTTCTGCTGCACTTAAGGTTCCAAGAGCACAGTGGCCTCGATAATCCTTAAATGGAAGACATTTGGGGTGACCAGAACCCTTCCTAGAGCTGGCCCGTCGAGTTATCGGGGGAGAAGAGCTTTGGTGAGAGAGGTAAAGAAGAATCCAAAGATCACTGTGGCTGAGCTCCAGAGATGCAGTTGGGAGATGGGAGAAAGTTGTTGAAAGTCAACCATCACTGCAGCCCTCTACCAGTTGGGGCTTTATGGCAGAGTGCCCCGACGGAAGCCTCTCCTTAGTGCAAGACACATGAAAAACACCTGAAGGACTCCCTCCCACCCGCACAAGAATGGTGAGAAATAAGATTCTCTGGTCAGATGAGACCAAGATAGAACTTTTTGGCCTAATTCTAAGCGGTATGTGTGGAGAAAAAAAGGGCACTGCTCATCACCTGTCCAATACAACAGTGAAGCATGGTGGTGGCAGCATCATGCTGTGGGTGTTTTTCAGCTGCAGGGACAGAACAACTGGTTGCAATCGAGGGAAAGATGAATGCGGCCAAGCACAAGGATATCCTGGACGAAAACCTTATCCAGAGTGCTCAAGACCTCAGACTGAGCCGAAGGTTTACCTTCCAACAAGACAATGAACCTAAGCACACAGCTAAAATAACGAAGAAGTGGCTTCAAAACAACTCTGTGACTGTTCTTGAATGGCGCTGCCAGAGCCCTGACTTAAACCCAATTTGGAGAGACCTAAAAATGGCTGTCCACAACGTTTACCATCCAACCTGACAGAAATGGAGAGGATCTGCAAGGAGCAATGGCAGAAGATCCCCAAATCCAGGAGTGAAAAACTTGCTGCATCTTTCCCAAAAAGACTCATGGCTGTATTAGATCAAAAGGGTGCTTTTAATAAATACTGAGCAAAGAGTGAATACTTAGGACCATGTGATATTTCAGTTTTCGTTTTTAATAAATCTGCAAAATGTCAACAATTCTGTGTTTTCTGTCAATATGGAGTGCTGTGTGTACATTAATGAGGAAAAAAAGTAACTTAAAGGATTTTAGCAAATGGCTGAAATATAAAAAAGAGAGAAAAATATAAGGGGGTCTGAATACTCTCCGTACACACTGTATATATATATATCCAATAAACAACATGTCAGATACTATTCACAATATTATGAAGTAGCACATGAGTGTGTATTATTGTTACATTGTGTTTGTCTGTAACAATGGTAGCAGTATCATGTTTTCAGTGGTTTTCTGTGATGTCATGTTCCGCTGTACTGGAAAACCATGACAATCTCTTGGCTGGCAACAAATGCCATAATAGGGAAACCATGACGACACTTTAAAAGTTCTAGAAAGCCAGCAGAATCATTTCAGATGACTAAATTAAGGGCGTTTTCATTTTCAAAGGGCTTTTAACCTCTTTCCATATGTTGAAGTTGATATTGAACTGTTATTGAAGTTAGTTTGGGGAATATTCCATCTTTAATATGCAAAGCTTTGTTTTAGTTTGCATGAGTTTGCTGTTGCGGAGTAAACCAGAGTCACAGTAGCACAACAACAGTTATTTGAAAAACGTAAAAATGTCATTTGGACACTTAAAGCACACTTAAAAAAACACTAAACGTCACAAGTACAGTATTTTAAGATGGCACAAACACACTTTTCCAGCAAAACATTTGACAAAAAGAAGTTTTAAATGATAAAACAATAGATATACTGTTCAAAATAAAGATTTTATGGCTGTCTAACACAGTGTTGGGTGTAATGCATTACTAAGTAATTAATTACTCTTAATTACTTTTCCTTGAAAAAGTAAAGTAAGGGATTACTCTTAATTTTCTGTCATTTAATTACAGTTACTTCCTATGTAATTGCATTAAATACTGTGTAAGATAGACAATCGAATGAACAATAGTGGATTTTAATGTAAACTTCTCCCTTTAAATGCTTTGGTCAGTTCAAGAGTAATTATGCAATTTTGTATAATTAATTTGAAATAAATAAAAGAGTAGTTTCATGTTTATTCTTATATTGTTCAACTGATCGAGGTTGATATGGGATTTAGAAAGTATAAGTAATGCAATACTTTTGTAGAGAGAGTATTTAGTACATTAATCTAATTAAACTTTTGAAAATGTCATTTGTAGCTAGTAATTAATTACTTTTTTTAGAGCAACTTACCCAACACTGGTCAAATCAGTAGAATAAGCCAGTAGTTAATGTGAGCACCAGTTCTACCACAGTTTGTCTATGAATGCTAAGTGGTTTGCTGTTTTGGTTTCTAATGCTGTGACATTCAGGCATTTTTAAGTGTGCTTTAAGTGTACAAATACTCTTGGGGCTACATACGTGCAAATGAATCAGAATTTCCTCTAAAAAAATAGAAATGTTGTTAGTGCCCAGTCAGAATGGCCACCATTACTCAGAAAGCACCTGGTCTTTGCTCATCCAGGTCATGTCTGTTAGTCTCCACAGCAATGTGATGTAGGCAATGTCCAGCTGTTTATAGAGTTGCGGCCACCGAATGGTTGGATTGTTGAGTCATGTCTTGTTTTGTTTGGTGTGAATGGTGAATGAAATGAGTTGGCTTGTCTCTGTCAGTGCTGATAGCTGAGGTCACTGTTTCTGTTCTCATGTTTGCAGTGATTGTGTATGTATGTGCACTTACAGACACACTCCAGATGTGAATACTGTTTCCATAAAGTTTTAATACACACATGGAGAGTGTTATCTGTTAGCATGGATTATATATGAATAACATGGTTTCTGGCTGTTTTAGATTCTGAAGCAGCATCCAGTGTATTTAGAATATATATATATATATATATATATATATATAGATATATATATATAATATATATATAATAGTAGATATATTATATATATATATATATATATAAGTAAGCTTCACATGCATCGCAACCTGAAGAGGTACAGTAATCCCAGAATGCAATGCATTGAGTTCAGTGACAATGGCAGACAAATTGATAGAAATGCCAATTCTAAATACATTTCATTCAGTACATGGAGTTACAGATGAAATAGTCAGTTTAAATTCGATGAAATCGTTTTTATTTCATATCTTCTTGCTATGCATTTTTGTGCTTATTAGAGAATCACATCACAAGCTTAGCAACAAGCTGACAACTCTTTTGAAATCAATTTGGAGTCAAGTTTCCTGTGGCGTACATAGTTGTTGCCTATGAAATACACTTTAAATCAATCATCTTCTAATCACTTAGAAGGCTGCTGCCTATGTAGATACTAGATAGCAAGACAGCTCACTAGGTGATGCAACAGAGCTTATATCTCGGTGGAATACTGCAGCAGAGCCGGTATAGTAATATATGTGTGGGAGTCGTTTGTCTTTGACCCTGCGGGCGACATCGACCCTGATTGCTTCCTGCTCTGGGCTACGTATGGCTGAATGGGTCTTCTGAAGGCCGGCGTGGAGGAAAATGACTGCCTCATCGAGCCCAAACGCTTCCAGAGCTTCAGCTGGGGCTCGCTGGACAGAGTCTGGCCACACGAGAAACCATCTGCCGGGCCGCAGTCCCCATCCACACCCCAGGACCCTCCTGATGGGCAGCCCACCGCTAGAAAGGTCACAAAGCCCCCGAATAGAACGAAGAGACACACAATGATTATGATGGTCGTGAGGGGATGGTGAAGATCCAGAGGTGGAGATGTCGGGGAGACCGGAAGTGAGAGATTAGAGAGGGACAGATTGAAGGAAACATCCATGTCAGCCTGGATCTGTAGAGATACAAAACAGGAAGAGTTAAATCTGGGTTAAGTGGAGCGTGTTTATAGTAAAGATGTAGGTGTTTTTGTGATCCTCTGGGTACTAGCTTGTGCAAAAGTGTGAATGTGTACTTGAGCAAGATGCATGCAAGATGCCAGGATGTGGTTGACAGGTGTGTGTGTGTGTGTGTGTGTGTAATGCATGCCTTAAAGAAAAATTTAATATCTCAGTTGTTTCTCTTAGGCGGCAAAGAAATGGAGTGTACAGGGACACTTTATTTTGAACCAAAGGCCTAAAACATCTACGCAAGTATGTGAGCGCAAGCGCTACGATCTTATATGTGTCATAGTGGTCCGAAATGTGTCGTAAACCAAATTATTATGCAATTCAAGTATGCGTTTCATTCTCACAAGGGGAATCTTTTTTTTGGCCAAAAAAAAGGCCTTCGTATCAATACTGTATAGTGTCAGGATTTGTAGGAGTAACATCAATTGAAACAGGTCATGAAGTCTCCTGAGCAGTGACAGAGCAACATCTGAGCACATTTTCTTCTAGGTACAGAGCAGTGGTTTGTGGTGGTGGGATTGCACACCTACACACACCTTATCATCATCACCATCTAGCAGCTCTACACATGCTGCTCCGAGCGCTCCTCTGCAAGACTATCAGAATGACTGAGCGATTTCTCTAAAGAAATGTCAAGAAAGGTCAAAGTATAGTGGATTTATATTGCACTACATTGATTACAGATTAGCGAGAGTCTCTTACTCTCTCACTCTTTCTCTAACACACACACACACACACACACACACACACACACAGAGACTCTAAGGTCTAAGAGTCTACACAAGTGCATAAACACAAGCACTTCTAGCTGCACCCACAATTTCATGCATTGTTGTGTTTGGAAATGTGCCATACAGCAATTCATAGAGCAACACAAATATGCATAGCATTCTCGCTTCTCAACATCATCTTTTACCGTCATTTAGCTTTTGCAGATCAACTATTGTAATGGCTGAGCTACAGCTGATGGAGAATCTGTCTGAACTGCAGAAAGTTATTTGTCTCAATTTCCAGTCAAAATATTTAACAATCCTTAATACATAATACATTTACTTGAGAAACAGACCTGCATAAGATATTAAGGCTTGCCTTCAGTGAAAGTGTCTTTAATATGACTTTTTTTTTTTTTGTGTGTGTGTGTGTGTGTGTGTCTTGCACTGGCAAAATTGAAAAATAGGTGAAAAAATAAGGCAAAAATGCAATTGCATTTTGTCTCACACTCTTATTAATATAATATAGGGCATATACATTTATCTTGTTTTAAGGTCTCTTAAAGGTATTTTTAATGGAAAAAGACTAATTAAGCACTAACTAAGAAGTCATTTTTTCGCAGTGTATGCAAGTTAGAGTTCATACTAACATACTATCACTATCACAGTAGCAGTGGTTGTCCAGTCTTGATTCTGGAGGGCCACAGTCATGCAGAGTTTAGTTCCAACCCCATTTAAACGTCTGAATCAGCTAATCAAGGTCTTCAGGATCACTAGAATCTTCCAGGCAAGTATGTTTGGAGCAGGCTGGAGCTGAACTCTGCAGGACATTGACCCTCCAGGAGCAGGATGTGCTCCTTACATGTTAATTATGTACAAACAGGTAAATGCATTTATGTATCTGTTTTTTTTTACTACTTATGTCGAGAACAGTATGTTTCTGGTCTTCACCGCTCCCATAAACACACATTTGAAATGGCATTTGACATTTAAAATGTTAGTGCCCCACTAAGTGAGCAGTCAGATGAGAAATGTGGTCAGTTGGTTTTATTTTTTATTTTTTTGAAAGCTAATTTGGGTCTGTTAAAATAACTCTCAATCCATCTGAAACACACACGCACACACACACAGTGTAGCACCCAAGTCACCAATTGCCTCTCTGCTCCTAAATGTCAGCATGTTAAATTCTGAGCACACAGAGTGTGACTTGAAAACACATTGAGACATGAAATTATTCATCATCTTAAATGCCACAAACAGGCTGAAAAGGCCACTCAGACGAGAACTATTGTTAGTGAAACACTTCATTAGTTACCACTGTATGGATCTGCTGAAATGTATTTATGCACTCTTCATCACATTTAGGCTTTGCTCAAGCAGGCTGCTAATATTTGTTTTTCTATTTTAAAGTGAATTTGTGTAAATATATTTCACTGAGAACAGTCAGATTTGAAATAGATTTTTGTTTTCATTTGTGTTTTTGTTTCAAATTGAATTTAAAATAACTTTTCTATTTGAATATATTTTCAAATGTAATTTATTCCTTTGATGCAAAGCTGAATTTTCAGCATCATTTCTCCAGTCTTCAGTGTCACATGATCCTTCAGAAATCATTCTGATATGCAGATTTGCTGCTCAAGAAATGTTTCTTATTATTATCAATGTTGAAAACAGTTGTGACGATTAATATTTTTGTTGAAACGGTGATACATTTTTTGGTTAAAAAAACGTATTTTATAAATTTGAAATAGAATTTTAACAATCTAAGAGTCTTTACTTTCACTTTTTTAATGAATTTATTGCATCCTTGCTGAAAAATAAATAAATAAAATAAAAATCAACTTTTGAACAGTAGTTTACACAGTGTGCACTAGTGTCTACAGTTGTATCCAAATTTACACAGTTTCACTCACTATTTCTCCATATAATAATCTCGGTGGCATTTATCATGTTGTGATTTTAGACACTGCATACCCATGAATTAGTAAATTACAGTAATACAAACATAACTTCTTGTCCCCTGTAATTTATAGCTGACATCATGGCAAAACAAAATGGTTTTGGCTCTGCTGAATGATTGTCCAGGCCGGTTTATGCTGGTTAGTGCGGGTTTGGGGCTGGTGGACCAGCATAGCCGTGTCGCTCAGCAGAACAAAAATGAAGCAGCTCGGTATGAACACCAGCATCCTAAACACAACTCATTTGCAACAGGGGTTCATCGAATAAGAATTATTTTTCAGTTTTTTCTTTGTGGTTCAACATTACCTTTAGCGATGGATGTGGTTGGTGACTCCTCCAAAGTTCCCCTTGATTAAAATCCCGTGGAGATGCCTGGAAGATGGGGATCAGGATATGTGCAGCTGAGATCTGTTCAGAGAGACTCAAAATCAATCTCGTTATGTTTTGCGATCAGCAGACCATGGCAGTGTGCTTCTTGAACTAAACGCTCATTCTAAGCCAAACTTTCAGTCTCAAGTTTTAACCCCCCATGTGATGGTATGGTCCGGTCTGCCTGTTCTATTCATCTCTCTCCAAGAGACCCCCCTAGATCCCTGCTTTCTTTCTTCTCCCCTCTACATCTTTTTATAAAGCTAATGAGTCTGAAGGAGGGGCCGTCCTCCTCACTGTCAGTAGGATTTGACTAATATATGGATGCATTCAGTGTGCGCCAAATGGTTTTACTCCTTATCATGATGAACTGATGTGTGTAAATATATTCAGGAACAACTTCTGATCATTGTTTCTGAGATTTATATGATCATTGAAGTTGTATTTGTGTTTTCAAGCCAATATGAGCTGATAGTCATGCCATGACGACCATTTAAAGGTGTAGTGTTTCATATCTGGGCCACTAGTGTCACCAAACGCAATTGCAAAAATAGTTCTGACTCTGAATTCTGATTAGACAAGCCATATTTGAAGCCAAACTTGTGATTGAACATACTATATTAATGTAACAAATTGCTATTGCTTAGCATCCACAAACAGCCAGCAGTTAAGCTAATGAACTATATTACTCACTGGAATTATTTATTCCAATTATTGTTATTAATAAAAGTAACTATTTATTGAACATTAATGTCTTTTATCATATTGATGTTGCATTTAAAAGCAATAAGCCATTTCAGGCTGCAGTTAAAGGAGTTTTGATCGGTCTTCCATTGGTCATTAGATCGCCCCATCCCAAACCCACGCTATTGGTCGAGCCAAACAAACATATTGCATTTTATTTTGTGCTGTTAGTTATGAAGAAATGACACATTTCACTTGTGACAGTAAAAATAAGTCCAATTGTAGTGTGATTAAGAGTTTGATTGTGTGTTAAAGTATCAAATATATTGTGTGGGTGTGCAATGTGTTAAGTGTTACTTTCACTCTCATTATTTAGTAGTACATGGGTGTGTACGTGATGTGGTTACGTGTGTTTGTGGTTATGTCCGTCTGCAGGTTCAGGCCACAGATGCAGATCAGGGGGAGAATGGAAGAGTTCTGTACAGGATTCTCTCTGGTAACTATTTATTCTTCCTGTTTCCTGATGTCACACATCAATGCATTGCGCAGATGCACTCCCACAATCTACTACACTAACTAACTAACTAACACTGTTGCACAATAGAACATATACCCTGGACCACAAAACCAGTCATAAGGGTCAATTTTTTTTTAATTGAGATTTATACATCATCTGAAAGCTGAATAAATAAGCTTTCCATTGATGTATGGTTTGGCGTTTGACGATTTTTTGGCCGAGATACAACTATTTGAAAATCTGGAATCTTAGGGTGCAAAAATATCAAAATATTGACAAAATCGCCTTTAAATTTGTCCAAATAAAGTCCTTAGCATTTCTAGTTACTATCAAAAAAAATGACTGTTGTTGCATATTATACAGTGTACGACATTCCAAAATATCTTCATCGGAACATTACCTTCTACTTAGTATTCCTAAGATTTTTTGGCAGTAAATAGCAAAACAAATCATTTGTGTAACCCGTACAGATGTTTTTATATGGCTATGCTATCAAACAGATAACCCATTGTCGACTTAAGACTGGTTTTGTGCTCCAGGGTCACATATTAAAAAAAAAAAATCTTTGTATAGGAATATTTTCAATATTTTCAGTCATATTTTGAGCATTTTCAGCCATCTGGGGGGCATACTGTCTGGTAACGCACTTGGGGGACAATAGCAATGGGACACAGCTTTTTTGGCACCAAGTCAATTATACAAAAAAGTAAATGATTAGTACAATTGGAAATTTTATAGTCTCGGCAATTCGTGGTATATCCAGTATAGGTATATCTCACACTCTTGACTTTTTTTGTCCTCAGAATTGGCAAACCTATTTAATCAGCATTTGGGCGAGATCTAAACTTCAAATTCCGAGAAAAAGTCAGAATTTTGAGATATAAATTTGAGAGATTATAATCTGTGACAGAAAAAAAAACAATTGCGAGATGTGCGATATATACACTCAGTCAAACAGAATTTTGACTTTTTAGAATTGTGAGTTTATATCTTGCTATTCTGAGTTTATATCTCACGATTCAGAATTTTTTCAAACTTTTTTTTCTGTATTCGGTGAAAACTGGCATCCATAAAAATGTGCTTAATTGTCAATAAAATATTGGCCATATGCAGACATCTTACAACTTAGTTCTTTTTTTTATGAGAAAGATACACCCTTTTAACACTAAAAGGTGCCTAAATACCGACTGCCATGAAGAACCTTTTTGTCTAAATGGTTCCATAACGAACCTTTAACATCTGAAGAACCTTTAAATTTCACAAAAGGTTATTTGTGGCGAAAAAAGGTTCTTCAGATCATAAAAAGATAAGAAAGAGATGGTTCTCTAAAGAAACTTTGACTGATGGCTTCTCTTTGGGTACAAAATGTGGTTGCTTACTAGTGGCATCGCTTGAAGAACCTTTTGAAGAACCTTTATTTTTAAGAGTGTATGACTCTATTTGTCATGTTAGACCAAGAGACAAATTTTTTAAAGATTTGTGTATTCTTTGTGGTAGTGCCTCTGTTTCCTGGGGGTGGTGGGGGGTGACGCCTCGAGCCTTTATGTGATGTACTATTTCAGAGTATGGTTCATGTGTGTGTGATTTGTTATCTGCAGGCAACAATGGTCAGTTTAATGTGGACAGTCTGTCTGGACTCATCAGCAGAGGAACTGCGGCTCTGAACCGAGAGACGCGTAGCTCTCATGTGCTGGAGGTGGAGGCCTATAACAGTGACCAGGGCAGCATGCGCAGCTCTGTTAGGGTGTGTTTGTGCGTGTGAAAAATAATATAACATTCCCTAGAAAATTACTTTTAAAGCTACTTATTCAAGCAACTCATTTGCTTCATAATGTGACACATTTACGAGTAAAAAGGGATGTTCAGTGATGAAAAAGGACCTGATTTAATCCATAAGGAACTGATTATAAGGTGACGTGTGCTTTGCATATCAGAATAGAGGTTGCTAAAACAATGCCTACTGTGCATAGTTATTTAACTATTAGTTAGCATTGTTTAATAGCCTGCACATTGTATTAATTCTAGCTATAAACGTCATTTTTTAAATAAATGTCATTAAAGACAAGTACTGAATTTAATGTGTGTGTGAATCAGACTGTGATTGTGAGTTTGTGTCTGTAGGTGATTGTGTATGTGGAGGACGTGAATGACGAGTCTCCAGTCTTCACTCAGTCGCAGTACAATCGCCTGGGGCTCAGAGAGACTGCTGGGATCGGTACATCCGTGGTAGTGGTCCGAGCTACAGACCCCGACACAGGTACACAACACAATCGTCCCACAAGCCTTAAGCCTGTGCAAACACTCTCTTCTTGACCTTTGTAAGTGTTTGTGGACCAGACTAGTTCACAGAGGAGGTAAATGTGTCTGATAGGAACATCTATGATTGCTGTTGTTGTGTGTTCATAACACTTCTCATTTATTTGGATCTTTTTAAAGTGGGTGTGTGTCATACACCAAACATAGCTCAAGCTGTATTGTATTTTTCCATTGGTTCTTGATGCCAAACAATATCACAACATTGCTGTTGCACTTCTGCTTGTGTCTGTAACTGCTTCCCTGTTTCACTTCCTCATAGAGGATGTCCAGCCTGTCATAAGCTGGACAGACGTCTACCCATCTGTGTCTTCACAGGCCTCAGGCTCAGAGTGCAGTGTGCTAGAGTTCTGTCCTGTAGATACTATATATAAATAAAGATTGTTATTGAAATAGTTAGCTAACGACATTGGAGGACTAAGAGTGCCACTTGAAAATAAAATCAAGCAATCAAATGTAACAGTAATACATTGATAAATAATGTTTAATGCAGTATTTAAATATTAATAAACATTTAACACATTACTTAAATAGTTTTCAATATGTCTATTTATTTTTTATTTACAGTTGTATTTTTTATTTCATTAATGTATTCCTTCATGTGATTGATAATTTATTCCTTTATTTTATTTTTAAGTGGTGCATCTGTCACCCACAGAAATTAACTATTTATTTGCATTTATTTGTACAATAAGTGGGATTATCAAAAACAATATATTTCTATAGTAATTATTTATGTTGTACTAAAACCTAAGTATACACTGCCATTCAAAAGTTTGGGGTCTGTCTCTTGGTGCGTCACTAAAGTGCTTTATTTGATGAAAAATACGGAATATTGTGAAATATTATTACAATTCAAAATAACGGTTTCCTATTTTATATATTTTAAAATGTAATTTATTTCTGTTAATGCAAAGCTGAATTTTTATGGAATCCATGATATATTTTTTTTCATAATTCTGTGATGAATATAGTTCTGAATAACAGCATTAATTTGAAATATGAATCTTTTGTAACATTATAAATGTCACTTTTATCATTTAAAATGCCTAAAAAAAAAAAAATTTCCTTCACAAAGAAAAATCATACTAATCCCAAACTTTTGCTGTCTCGCGCTTTTTAGGTGATGGGGGCGCTGTAGCGTATGCTCTGGTTTCTGGCTCTGACCATAAGTTTGAGGTGGATGTGAGTACGGGTCTGCTAACTACAATGGATTACTTGGACTACGAGACCAAGACCAGCTATTTAATGAACGTCTCAGCCACAGATCAGTCTCCACCGTTCCACAACAGCTACTGCACTGTCTATGTAACTTTACTCAATGAACTGGACGAAGCCGTGGCCTTTCTATCAGCCGGGTATGAAATACCACTGATGGAGAACATCGCCACGGGAACAGAGGTGGTCCAGGTGAAGGCGCAGTCAGCCGATAACCTGAATCAGCTGACGTACCGCTTCGACCCTGACACCTCACCTGCTGCCCTGGCACTCTTTAAGATTGACGGTGTCACGGTGAGAACACATAATAGACAAGGTTATATTTTAAAAAAAATGAGAAACATGATGCAACGAAGTGATGCAAATGCAACCCAAAAAGAAAAACAAAACGTGATAGGGCGGTGACTTATTTGTACTATTCGACTGGTCAGCAGGTCAGTGTTTGACTCATGTAAATGACTACAGCACGTCGTTTTGCCGTTTCTGGCAAAGCTAGCAATGCAAATGTAGTACCTTCTCTGGTCTGTTTAACAAATTTACTGTGCAAAGTTTTCCCATACCTGTTCAGCTTTTGTGTGAAGATCAGTGTGCAAAAAATATGGTCTGACATTACCTTGTTACACAGAAGTCTGGGTAAGGTGCAATTAATAAGGTGACATTACCCTAATCATTAATCTGACCTGGTCAGACCGCTTTTTTTGCATGGCTGCGAACAATGTCAAACAAACAAATAAATAAATACATAAATTTCTTGCAGGGTGAACAAACAGAAAAAAACAAATGACTAAATAAAGACAGTAGGGAAAAAATTACCCATCACAGGGATAGAATGGGTTTCTTCTACCAGCTTGTCACAGAGAAAAATCCTGCTTGGTGTGAACCAAAACCACCTCATAGTTAAGCCTACTCGACTATGGACTTTTTAAATGTGGTAATTTCTCTACATGGATTATGTAAAATAATAAAGGATTTTGTGCACTCTACAGGGCCGTATAACTGTGACGGGACTGTTGGACAGAGAGAGAGGCGATTCATACACTCTCACTGTTGTGGCCGATGATGGAGGACCCAAGAGAGGCTCCACTGTGGTAATGAGTTCCTCCGTGATCTGTTCAATCTGTAGGACAAATTCACTAAAGCCTTCAGCGCATACTGTAGAGAAGCCTGAATTGAGTACAATATAATAATATTTGTTAAAGTTCATTTTAAAGGAATAGTTCACCCAAAAATGAAAATGTGCTGAAAATGTACTCATCCTCAGGCCATTCAAGATGTAGATGAGTTTATCTCTTCATGGGAACAGATTTGGATAAATTAAGCATTCCATCACTTGCTCACCAATGGATGCTCTGGAGTGAGTGGGTGCCGTCAGAATGAGAGTCCAAACCGCTGATAAAAACATATAATCCACAAGTAATCCACATCATTTATTTTATTTTAATCATCATTTAATGTCGTGAAGTGAAAAGCTGTGTGTTTGTAATAAACAAATCCATCAAAGTCATTAACTTCAAAGCGTTGCTTCTGGCTAAAATGTGAGTCCTCTATCCATAATATTGCTTTCTCCAATGAAAAAGTCATCTCATCTGAATCAGGAGAGAAATATGCACAGATCAAGCACACTGTTACTAGCAAAAACAGTTCTTAGCAAATATGTTGGTTGATTTTGATGTGAGAGACAACACAACTGCATGGATATCTTTTCACTGGAGGAAGCGTTATTATGAATTATAGTCAGAAGCTGTAATGCCTTGATGATGGATTTTTTTCTTAAAGTGTAGTTGAATCAACTTACGTGGACTCGTAATGTTTTTATGCTACTGTTCTGATGGCACCCATTCACTACAGAGGATCCATTGATGAACAAGTGATGTAATGCTACATTTCTCTGAAGGAAGAAACTAATTCATCTACATCTTGGATCACCTGAGGGTGAGTAGATTTTCAGCAAATTTCCCTTTTGTAGGGAACTATTCCTTTAAAAATTAATGTCTGTAAACACTGTATCCAGTAGCTAATTTGACAGTGATGTGAAATGTATATGACAATATGATTTTGATATACTATATAAACATGTAATTTAACCTGTGTAATTTTTTTTTCTGATTTCCTTCCTGATGCACATTTGTAGAAGGTAAATAAGTGATTTTTAATCATCGGGTAATTTTTAATGCAACAGATGTTATATGCTATCAGAAAAGCATCTCATTTTCAATCACTCTGTTCTTTTGACAGGTGTCTATCACCATTCTTGATGAGAATGACAACAGCCCAGAGTTTGACATCACTTCGGATTTGTCAGTGGCTATTCCAGAGGACACACCCATTGGCCAGAGAGTTGCAATCGTGTTGGCACGGGACAAAGACGCTGGAAGAAATGGACTGGTGAGGGAGATAAATATTCAAAACACTGTTGAATGAGTTGTCATTCATTCGAAACCCCGCCTCCGTCACCCTCTTGTCTCCTTCAGGTGAATTTCACCTTGATCGCAGGGAACATGCAGGACGTGTTTAAGATCAACACAGCCAATAATACGTATGGAGAGGTTTACTTGAACGCCCGTCTGGACCGTGAAGCTGTTGACCGTTACCTGCTTAAAGTGAGAGAGAAACACTACGGACACATGCAATGGCTCTTTACCAAACTCCTAGATTTCCTAGACAACATTTTATATCATACGCATGCTCCCTAGTTTTTAAAAGGCATGTTATATTAGACATATACATTACAGTTCAACAGTAGGGGTTAGTAAGATTTTGTTTTCAAAGAAATTAACATTTTTATTTAGCAAGGATTCATTACATTTCTATTCATCAAAGATTCCTGAAAAAAAATACATTATGCTTTCCACAGGAACATTAAGCAGCACAACTGTTTTACAGTTTTAAGCAGCACAAGAAATGTCTCTAGAGCAGCACATTTCTGGAGGATCATGTTGATATTGAAGACTGGTGAAAATTCAGCTTTGCATCACAGGAATAAACTACATTTTAAAATATATTCAAATAGAAAACAGTTATTTAAATTGTAATCATTTTATCAATGTTACTGTTTAATTCATCTAATAAAAAAATGGACTATGCACTGATGCTGCTTTTTAAGTCATGTCTGTCTAGGAAGTACACATGAAGGCATCTCATTTTGAATAAGAAAATGTCCAGACAGAGCCATGCATGGTCACAGTGTGTTGCGTGACTTTGTACATGTTTCCTTGTAAAGTTAAATATAGTACGTTTTGCATAATTAGTTCTGAGGTATATGGGTGTTTGTTTACTGATGTCCACGTGGATTCGTGTGTGTGTTAATGTGTTTGGATCAGGTGCGGGCGACAGATAACGGTTCCCCTCCAAGGTTCACAGATGTGTCGCTCACGGTGAATATTTTGGATGAGAACGATAACCCTCCCGTGCTGCAGAGCCCTCGTGGGTACAACGTCAGCGTCAGTGAGGTCAGAACCACAGCACCTCAAACCAGTGATATCAGTGATAGCAGATTCTGAGTGTTAATCATTCAATTGTCTGCATGTGACACGTCAAAAGAAAGAAATATAATCAGAATATAACCTGGTTAGCTTATTGGCAAAAAAAGTAGACAAAAATCGAAACTAATGATGTGTTATAATCAGTGTTGGGGAAAGTTACTTTTAAAAGTAATGCATTACAATATTGCGTTACTCCCTAAAAAAGTAACTAATTACGTTACTTTTTTACTTTGTATGGAAAGTAATGCGTTGTATTACTTTTGCGTTACTTTCCCACCACGCGTTACGGGATTGATAAGTATTAGTCAGAGGCTTGATTTTTTTAAATAAAAAAGTTCTATTTT
Source organism: Sinocyclocheilus anophthalmus (assembly GCA_018155175.1). Taxonomy (NCBI): domain Eukaryota; kingdom Metazoa; phylum Chordata; class Actinopteri; order Cypriniformes; family Cyprinidae; genus Sinocyclocheilus; species Sinocyclocheilus anophthalmus. The sequence goes on along the minus strand of JADLZN010010244.1, from coordinate 375,020 downwards.
TGGAAAATATAAAAGCCTTTCACACCAAAAATGTAATGAATAAACCTCAGGCAAAAGTAAATTCACGTCTGTACAGTAGAACGCAGGAGAAGAACACCTCACATACAATACAAGCACCAAATTTTTGGTGTGAGTTTCTCTAAATCCTTTTTGCTTACAGTAATGGTTGAACTGGATCATCCAAAGGTCAGCAACAGCATCTTGGTAATAAATGGGTGGGGGACAATTAGATAACACTGTGTGTTATTTAACATATTATTATTGCAGGTTTTGCGTTAATCGTTCTGACAGTTTGTCTCATTTCACTATTTTAATTATCCCTTTTGATGAATAACACTAAATCTGTTTTTTGTGATGGGTGAGAATTAAAAAAAAGTGGCAGCTTTGAAAAAAATGCGTTTTCTTCTTGAAAGGACTTTCAGATGCAACTGGGAAAAAACGGGATAAACGTAAACTTGTAATACATAATCTGATATATAGCCTAGTACAATTTCATAACATCTAGACTAGTTTTTATATTATGATTGGGTGTTCGTTCAAAGCCTGCAGGGCTGTCCTAGAGCTTCCCCGTGTTTAGCCAGCTCCATAAAATAATCGCTACTGGAAGCTCGTGTAGTTTTGCTGTTAGTCCTATAAGATAAAAAATTACATTACAAACACCAAACTTTTGAGTTACTTCCCTCCATTTCTGAAAAAAACATAGTGGCCTAGTCACTTGTGTTTAAAAGATACACACGCACCTGATTTTTGTTTCTTAATTAGCCATCGTACATAAAAAGTCACACAAAACCACCTTTAGCATTCCCAAGACATAAAAGCCAGAAGTGCATGTAAACCATATTTGGCCCAGACCTCTGTTGCTATTCCTGTGAAGCCAAGCACGTAATGAACGAAAAGCAAGCTACGAATGTAAATTTGTGAACCCCACCGTAACACATTTTGAACAGAGTAATCGCAATATCTGTTTCGTTGCCTGCTCATGCTTTTAAAAACACCAATAACTTTCCTTTTATCTCTTGTTTTTTGATGGAAACTCAAAAAAAGTATGCGCCGTATAATCTAGCATTTTCAGAAATAATAACGGCAGGCTTAATAATGTTATAATGTACCAACATTATGAAAACTATAGGATATTTTAGTTCCCCTCAGTTTACAACAAATCCTTTAAATTTAACAGTATCAGAACAGAAGAATAATTTAAAAATATATAATTCTAATGGTTAAATATAATTGCAGTATATAATAATTTATGCTTAGCAATAAACATGCCAAAATAAATTTATTTATAAAGAAACGTAAGGTAAAGTTGGGTTTACCTCTCTGAGGCACAAATCCAAATGTGTCCATGTTCGCGATGTAGCTGAAGCTAAACTATTAGCCGTATTAGGTAAAATAGGCTTTGTAGTTCACGCGCGTTCCAGTATCGATAGAAAAATATCATAATGAGCAAAAATAGGCCACAGTGGAGCGGGTCTCACGCCGAACAGCACGGTGAACGGCTGCGCTGTTTCCAATGAATGCAGTAGCTTAGTGTGCGCGTGAGGCGCCGGCGCGATCAAACAGATGAAACATAAAATAGACTACTCTGTCATTTTTGGTCATACAGTAAAGGCATAATTCGAAACTACAAAGTGCAAAGTGTTACCAGTTTGAAAATTCAAGAATAATAGCAAAGTTAATAAGAATTCTTTCTGTTGCGTGTTCTAGTCCATGAATAACACCATGACGGCCACATGCGAACGTGATCTTTTATTAACAGAGCTTACATCAACAACGTGAAATATCACACACCACCTAGCTCTCCTGTGTTCCTTGTATATCTACCCAATGAGGGAGAGCCCGTTCTTAAAGAGCCCAACACCTTTAAAGTGCAACACATTAGAATATACAAATCACTTTGTAGTTCTGTACAGATCATCTATCACAATGATCTACATCCCTTTCCTTTAGCTGAAATCTCTTATCAAAAAAACATATTTAACAATGAACAGATTTGCGGCATGACATTAACTTAGTCAACAACTGAGAATGTGAATGTCTTCAATTATAACAATGTAACCATTGCAGTAAATAACTGAACCATTGCAGATACAAATCTTAAGATGATCTACGTATGCATTTAAGAAAACATGCAACATCAGCAAAATGCTATTGGCAATATAGAAATAGCCATGATAAACACATTTAGCAGATATTCAAAATAAAAACCAACGTACCACTAAATCTACCATTAATAGAACTCACTGTTCATATCTTGGGTTAGGCTTACAAATACGACCTGAACGTGTTCTGTAAGGTGTACTGCAGACCTTAGTAGGCGATTGTACTGTGTGCTTTGGCAAGCCAGTAGGTATGAATTCTGGTTGTGGGAGTTGTATTTGTGGTGATTGTGGTGCAGGGGAAACACAGTCCTTTGTATTTGTAGTAGTATTTTGAGAGTCAATGTCCTCGGGGGTGAACCGTAATGGAGGGGGTTCTGCCACAGGAAGGATGTGGCGTCGGTTCCTCCTGTATGTCCTCCCATTACACTGGATAGTGTAAGATCGAGGCTCCTTGTTCACCTCCTTTACTGTGCCAAGGTGGTCGTATCCTTTCGGGGTTTGCATTCTGACAACTTGTCCCTCTGCCAGTGGTTGCAGTGGACGACTTAAGGCATCGTAGTATCGTTTCTGGGTCATCCTCTTATGGAGGAGCTGTGCAGTTACTTGCTGGGCATGTTTAGGGGCTGGCTCTAACAGCTTGGAGTTAATGGGAATGGTTGATCGTGTCTGTCTTGACAACAGGCGTTGTGCAGGGGAACCTAACGTCGGGTCACGTGGAATGTTTCTGTTTCTACAGATTTCGGTCGAGAATTAAGGAATACAATACCTCCCCATCTCTGTGAGATTCTCCACCATCTGTTTCTGGCAGCTGGCGTACGCACTCGTTCTGCTCAGCTGTTTGGCACTTGTTTGGGGGGGGGGGGGGCTTAACTGTGGCTACTGGGTGACATGGATGAAGTCCCACTGTTTGGCAAAGTCTCTGAATTGTTGACTTGTGTACTGTCTGGCATTATCAGAAATGAGTGTATGCGGTGCGCCATGCACAGAGAAATGTCTCTTCAATTTCCTGATCACAGCTGAGGATGTCATGTCACGGAGAAGTTCAATCTCATACCAACCCGAGTATGAGTCCACGAGTACCATGTAGTTTTGCCCACGCCACTCTAGCATATCTGTTGCCACAGTAGACCACGGCAAGTCTGGAACTGGGTATGGATTCAGTGGTTCTTTCTGTTGATGTGGCTTTGTGCTGTTACAGACTGAGCATGTAATGATTTCCGCTGTGATATCAGCCGTCATTGTTGGCCAGAAAATTATTCCTCTTGCTCTGTGCTTGGTAGCGTCCAAACCGGGGTGTCCTCTGTGGACTATGCCGATGTATTCTCTCTGTAATGAGCAAGGAATGACTGTTTTGTGGCCTTTCATCACTATTCCATCTTCCAGGGCTAGTTCATCTCTATAGGGAAAATACGAACGCAGCAAGGGGCACAAACTATGTTCTTTATTCGGCCAACCTCATTGAATCACAGTGCTAAGAGCCTGTAGCACCTCATCCTCCGCTGTTTGCTTTCTGAGTTCCTCCAGTCGAGCAGTGGAGATGTAACTGACGGACATTACCTCAAATGTGTCATTTTCAATGTCTGGAGGGACTTGTGTGTTTGGAGCTCGAGATAGGGTGTCCGCAAGATACATGTGCTTACCCTTCTTGTACACCAGAGTGATGTCATAGCACTGTAACCTGAGCATCATTCTCTGTAATCGTGCAGGGGCTGTGTGAATGGGTTTCTTTAGAATTGTCACTAGGGGCTGGTGGTCTGTTTCGACAATTATAGATTTTCCGTACACATAATCTCTGAATTTGGTACAGGCAAATACAACAGCAAGCAGCTCCTTTTCAATCTGTGCGTATCGCGTCTCTGTGTCTGTGAGTGTGCGAGACGTATACGCAACCGGTCTGCCATCCTGCATACATGCAGCACCGAGTCCAAAACATGAGGCATCACAGGTTAATGTGACAGGCATTTTTACATCATAGTATGACAAAACAGGTGAAGTGGTCAACCGTGCTTTGAGGGTATCAAATGCTTGTTGGTGCTGCTGGTACCAGCACCATGCAGTTTCTTTGTGTGTCAACTTTCTTAGAGGTGCAGCAACATCACTAAAGTTTGGGATAAACTTCCCCAGGTAATTTGCCATTCCAAGGAAGCACTGCAATGTTGGAACATCCTTGGGAGCTGGCATCTCAGAGATCGCTTTTGTTTTCGAAGGATCTGCCTTCAAGCCTTCGCTAGTGAAGATATGGCCTACATAGTTGACTTGGTCCAGACGGAATTTGCATTTGACAGGGTTTAGTTTGAGCTTGACCTCACGTGCTCGATCCAGCACTTTTTTCAAATTAACGTCATGTTCTGCAGCATCACGGCCACCGATGATGATATCGTCGACAATGATAGCACAGGGATACCCTGAAAACAGCTGTTCCATTGAACGCTGGAACACTTCGCTTGCAGAGTTTATGCCAAAAGGCATACGAAGAAATCTATAGCGCCCAAATCGAGTGCTGAACGTAGTCATCATAGAGGACTTACGGTCAAGACGTATCTGCCAGAAAGAGTTCTTTGCATCCAGCACCGAAAATACAGTTGCCCCCGACATCTGGGATGCTACTTCCTCTACACTGCACATTGGGTGATGGGGTGTCTTTAAAGCAGTATTGAGATCTTTAGGATTTATGCACAGTCTGATTTCTCGTCTGTCCTTTTTATGTGTCGCGACCATGGACGAAACCCAGTCTGTAGGCTCCGAGACTGGTGTTATGACACCCAAATCCTGCATGCGGTCCAGCTCTTCTTTAACACAGTCCTGCATTGCCAGTGGAATGCGATGTGCAGGGCGAACTACAGGCTGCACGCTTGGGTCTACTGTCATAGAGTATGTGATTGGGAGTTCTCCAAGTTCATCAGTGAACAAGTCTTTGTATTCTTTGAGGACTTGTTCAGTACTGCTCTCCATACTGACCAGATGAACATGCGGGCTCATCGTGACAATCCCCATGTCCAAACATGCACGAAATCCTAACAGCGGTAGGACGTCTTGATCCACCAAGAAAAATGGGAGTGAATGACTTTGTCCTTTTAAACTACACGGCAGTGTAATTAAGCCTTTTGTTTCAATTCTACCCCCACCATAAGCCACAAGGTTAGGCGTGCTATCTTGCTTCACTGGTTGTACATTGTTGGCAATTCGCTTGAATGTTGTTTGCGACATTACGTTACACTTTGCCCCAGTGTCGACTTTCACCTCAATTGGAGTTTTGTTTATGTGCAAAATAACAAATCCCACTTCTGACACCATGTTGCGTGTTCTATTCCATGAATAACACCATGACGACCACATGTGAACGTGATCTTTTATTAACAGAGCTTACATCAACAAGTGACTATATTCATCACCACCTCTCTCATCTGTGTTCCTTTATATTCTAACCCAATGACGTAGAGCCCGTTCTTAAAAGCCCACACCTTTCTAAAGTGGCAACACATGACTATACAAACATCACTGGGGGCGGGGTCGGGGGGGGGGGTGTATTTCTGTACAGATTCTCGACACCATGAGCTACACTTCTAAATGCAGCACCGTTCTTATTTCGCTCTGCATAACCTTAGCTAACTTATTTATTTTGTTGCTGATCATTGAATCCGAACATGACACATTTGTGCTCTTTTTTTAGTCTGTGTATTTAACAGCCTGGGAGACCTTCTCAGGGCAGTGCCTTGCCTCACCGATTAAAATCAGGGCACCCACTACGGAGACGGCACCAGAGTTGAGGGGGCACAGTGACCGAGGTGGCCGGGCCGAGATTTTGCTAAGGATATTACGAAATGTATGCGCCTCCACAGTGGATAGTGTGGCTGCATCTCCTCGACAATAAAAGCAGCAATCAATTTGTTGAGTTCAGTCGAACTAATTGTTTTACCTGGTGAAGATGAACTGAAATCAAGCTTTTGTTGTTTAGCTTGAGGTGGGGTGCATGTATCATTCGGCTCTTTCTCGTCCAACTCTGTTGTGCTGTGCTTTGCATGCAGATGTTTTTTTTTAATTTGAAGTGGCGTTTTTTGCAGTTGACAAGAGTGTTTCACCTACACATAATCTACACTTAACGACAATCCCCTTCTCCCTTTCTTCGATGAATTCAAAATAATTAGAATACTTCCATCGCAGAAATATAAAGCTCTGACCAGCCCGCTCCGTTTCCCTGCTATAGCGTTCCCATGCGCACTGCATTGAGTGCGATTCTAAGTGATTACGTTATTTTAATTAAGTAATTACAGTTTTTAAAGCAAATTATAAACTGAAAAAGTAACTCGAATATTCATGTGTAAATTTATAAAGTAATGCGTTACTTTACTAGTTACTTCAGAAAAGTAATATTATTACGTAACGCACGTTACTTGTAACGCGTTACCCCCCCCTGGTTTCTTCTAATAATATAACAAGACAGTGGCGTTGTGTTTGTGATCTGTTAGAATGTGGGTGGCGGTACATCTGTCCTGCGTGTTGTAGCGACGGATCGGGACATTGGACCCAATGCCATGCTGTCGTACTACATCACCGGCGGCAACCAGGACCTGACCTTCAGAATGGACCGTATGACAGGAGAGATAGTGACCCGACCGTCACCTCCTGACAGAGAAAAACAGCAGCAGTACACACTCACTGTGACCGTGGAAGATGACGGAATGCCGCCTTTATCAGTAAGTGTGTGTGAGTGTGTGTGATAGTTTGTGTGTTTTTCTTTGTAATCTTTCATCAAAATAATCTCTACCTCTAATTTATTCACCAAGGCCACATGTGTGGAGAAAAGTAATGTGTTAGCCTACATTTCAAGATCCAGTCAGATCCCAGTGGGTACAGTAAAATCCCACCCGTGCATTAGTACATCTTTTTTGACTCAAAATTAAATACTACATTTTCTCTTTAAAAAGCCTGTCTGAACAACTAAACAGCAAAAACAGGAAACCACAACCTGCCTTATTTCTGAAACAGGAAGTTGCACACTTAAGAGCTCGTTGGTTCCTGTTGTGAACTTCACAGCGGTCTTGGTTGCATCAAGTGTGACTTTTGGGCTTCTAGTATCTGTATCCACTTTCTAAAACCAGCTAATAAATGCTGAGTGCTCAAAAATCGGATTGAAACAAAATTTTAGGGATACATTGACTTTCAAACGACTTCACCTAAACAGAGAGATGACAGATTAATTTGAACAACAGAAAAGGCCAGTTTCATCTTAGTTGAAGTTTTAGTTTTTTTGGTAGAGGTTGGGTAAGTTCCCGATAATGGTTTAGAGGCCCTGTCACCCATCGGTTGACTGTCTGCTGTCTCAGACACTTCCGAGTGATTGAAGAAATTATTTGTTGCATAAACACAGCACAAGGACTCTCAGTTCTCACCAGAACATTTTTATTTGTTTGTACTTTTATAAGACAAGATTTAAGCAATTGGTTTTCGATTGTATCAGCAGATGTGTTACAGCATTGTCTCTGGAGCTACATATACGGTGCTACCAAGCTGTACAGGCACATGTGCAACTTCAAATGTACAAACTGATACAATGGCATATTTATCATCATTTTTACAATATTTGCAATCATTCATCTACAAACCATCCAAAGTTTTGGCACTCTTTATGGCAGTGGATTTCAACTTTTAAGCTTCCTGAAAACGTTTTCCAGCTCTTTGCTTTTTTTTTTTATATATAATTTGGATGGAAAATAATGGAAACACTCACACACACACATAAATCAGATAAACATTAAATACAAAATATATAGAAAATCTTCTTTTATGAGCCCTCAGGCCCTTAAAGCCACAGGTGACAAGAGAGACGTAAGAGAGTGGCAATGTGTTTGATTGTCACTGATGCAACATTTACCACAAAAAAGAAAATCTGCAGTCATTCTGACAGAATGCATCGTTTAGCTACATACATCATAAAAGCACCACACTCACCTCAAGAGGGTTTAAAACACCCCATCATTTCTCAGCAGGTCTGACGGTGAGTGTACTGAGAACATCCCTTTTCCACCGACACGTGCCGGTGCTGGTCCCAATCTAGGCCCGTTACATCAAGACACTGAATTATCAATTATTTAACATTTTGAAACAAACACAGTCATTTGCATCTGCAGTTCTGAGATCTGCAGGTTTTCCGACCAAGCACCGAATCCGGGACCAGCACAGGCACCATTTCAGTGATAAAGTGATAACTGAGTACTTTGGCACTGACATACTGAGTATGGAGGAAATAACTATTGAGAAACTGAGTACTGAGATGGGTAAAACAGGAGTGAATGAGGTATTAATACATCCCTGACCTCTAGAAGAGAGCGGATGAACTGATTGTTTCATTGGGAAAGGAGGATGAGGATGGGGATAGACAGATTAGAGAAGAAAGAAAGAGAGTAAAATGGTCTTTTAAGTGCAAATGAAACCATGGTGTGTCTGACACACAAAGCACGTGATGAACAGACATTTGTGCAAACAGCTTTGCTGAAATCAATTTTTCAACTAAAATGGCACAAAAGAAAATCTTTGGATCCTCTTCATGAAAATTCCCTGTGATCAGCTCTCCCTAGTGCCCTAACTTGTGAAATAGTCCGATTTTCCTTCTCGGGAAACCCGTTTAAGGACAGTCAGCAGATAAAGGGTCCCACCGTAATAGCAGAGAGTTCAGTTCTCATTTTTGGGGGGTTGGTCTCTCCTCATCATCTTTGCAGAAGCAGGAAAAACAGAGGCATGATGATGTGGAGGAGAAGGAAGAAGAACTAGATGTTCCTGGGGTGGACGTGACGTCTTTTACTCCATTAAGTTGGGACACTCAGGGATGGGTTCTGGGAAAATAAAGCCAAATTATTACCTTATAATTACCTTAAATAAGCCATAATTTAGTTTTACATTAGCATTTTTTCCACCCTTTCTCTAATCTTTATAATTACCAAGTCTGTTTTTGCTACTGCATCTTTAAGACTTAGAAGTGATTCAAATGCCCTCTGTTTTGATTGCGTAAACACTTGTTGCCAGGCTGTGTGGGTGGTCCATATGTAAATATGCAATTTTTTATGTTTTTGCAGCTTAGTGTCAATGAATGGTATGAATGGGATGTGGTGGGTGCTTTGCATTATGAATGTTAGTGTACTAGAGTATGATTACACAGTAGTTTTAGATTGTCCATAACTAGTTTCCATTTATGCATGTGGCGATGCAACTTACATTGTGTTCAAGATATACGCTAAATCAAGTTTTTTCCTTATTTAGGAATTGAATGCATGATTTCGACATTGCTTGTGTCATGCTTTACTGTTTGAGCTGCAGGAAAGTTGCGTGTATTATTATGCAATTTATGTCAAAATAGCAAGGAAAACTCTCTTTCCTATGATATTTTAAGGTCTTTAAAGTCATCATGAAATGAGAATTTACCCCATTTACTATCTTAATACACATTCCCGGGTTTATTAAGCACATTCTCATTATCAAATTATTTCATGTAAAAAATTATAATTATCATAATCTTCAATAATCACATATTAGTAAATTTGTACATTACACTTGTTGCATTTGCACTGCTTTATTTAGTAGTTACTGTATTATTCAAGTACAGTAGTTATTTATTCAAGAACAAAACCTATATTACAATAATGAGAATCAACATTTAGAATAATGAAAATTGGTAAATAAATAATTAAATAATGTGGATGCATTTCAATAATGGGAATTTAGAAGAAAAATGTACTGTCTCATAAAAATAATGGCGCAATTCAAAACAAATCGTATATACCTTTTAAAATCATATCTTGTTCTTTTCATTATGCAAACTTTACTTATTTTTATTTATATTATTCTAAATGTTGTTTTCGTAATCTATCAAATTAAAATAACTGGCTTGCCTACAACTTTCCTTTTCATCTGATTGCCCACTTTTCACAATCCAGTCAGTTACTAAATGATACAGTTAAGTCCCACCCATTTATTTTTTATTAGTGAATATCTTGTTTCACTTCAAAATAAGTCACATTAAGTAGGTAAAATGGTTTGCAAGCTTGTTTAACACTGACTTTAACGTGTATGTGTGGGAATACAGAACTGTCTGTGTATGTGCCAGTAGGTCATGTATAATGAAGAAACACACATGAAGGTAGACACGCACGCATGCACACACACGTTCTCGGCTTCTCAGAATCCACATAGCCATCAGAGAAGCAGAAATTAGTGTTATGAAATGAGGGAGAAAAGGGGAACATTGACATTCTGTAAATTCCGCTGAGTTAAATGTTAAAGGAGAGGAGGCGTGTGTCTGTGTATGTGTGGAGACTGAGCTGGACCTCATAACGTTCGCCTACTCACGAGACTCTGGGTTTTGTATGATTGTGTGCAGATTTGCATGCGTGTGTTAAGTTTTAATTGAAACTGTGGGTACATCCTGTGACTACCGTGAGGAAGAAAAATGTGTCTGTTTGCGTGGTGTGTGCACATTTGCTTAAAATTGTGTATGTACCATCATTGTGTGTGTATCTGTGTGTGTGTGTGTAGTGGTTCCCCAGATTAAGCAGCTTTAGCAATCTAGCTGGAGTTGGATTACATTTGTGTGTGTGTGTGTGTTGTGACCCACCCCCTGTGGTGAGTGGTGTGAGCTCTGTGTGAGGTGTGAGTGATGTGAGGTCATACCCCATGTCGTGGAAAAACAATTCTCCTTGTATGTTTGGAGAGAATGGAGTGCCGGGATCTGACAGGAGATGGCGTCCTGTTTCAGATGACTGCCTCATTATTTGGGATACAGTCCGAGGTTTAGGTTGTGGAGAATCACCCAAAACCACTGGGTTATCATGAGCCTGTGCTTAACTAGAAAGAGATAGAGCGAGATATATATATATATATATATTCTCAACATCCAAGGCGCTAATAATACAACAATAGGGAATGTAAAAGGGGAGTGTAGTTTATTAGATCAAAATAATGTCACAATTACAAAAACAGGATTATGGGTTTGATAATTAGCTTGTCTGTAATTATTGTTGTATATATTAATTTAAAGGTGAAATTAGTTGTATTTTTTGAGATCAGCCAAAAATCCTTGTGTAGACTAAGTATTAGGTTACTATGGACACTAACCTGTCCATACGCACAGTGGTGGCACTATAAAAACGGAACGGAAATGGTCATAGTGAGACAGGATAGCAGTCTCTTGAAACAATTAGTGCAGATACTGTCTCATCAGCAGTCTCTGCAGTGACGCCTATAGGTCAGAGTAAATGGTAGCAATCATGGACTAAGTGTACGTGTTCCTGGGTGTGTGTGTTTGTGTGTGTATCAGGTCTGTGCGCGATACTGTTTGTCTCTGTCTGTAACCCGCATCAGTAGAGCGGAAGGCACAGAATGAAAACAGACAAGCTGTGATAGCCAGACCTTCGCCAACGAGTCTAAAAACCAGAAAAACTGCGAGTACGGGCAAAATAGAAAAGAAATTAAAGGCATAGTTCACCCAAAAATGGTAATCTGCTGCTGAACTCAAAAGAAGATATTTAAAAGTGTTGGTAATATCATTCATTGATTTCCATATTTTTCTTTTTCTTCCCTACTATGGAAGTCATGTGACAAAAAACAATGTTTTGGTTATCCACTCATAAAGGTTTGGAACAAATTGAGGGTGAGTAAATGATGACAGAATTTTCATTTCTGGGTGAACTATCCCTTTAAGTCATTATCATCAGATAGGCTCATTATACATGTCTTCTCACAAACTTATTTGTGAAATGAGAGGCCGTTCATTGAACAAAAGTGGAAGCTAGTTCTCAGAAAAACTAGCATCATTCAATTACAGATGCCACTTTGACAGACTTTCTAAATGTTTTAATACTTTTTAGAGCCGTTGTATAATTTGAGTGTGGTGTTGAATGTACCATCTGAAGGACTGTGAGACCACTCCAAACACTTCAGACTGCCGTTGTGAGTATGTCCCATCGCTGTGGAAATGTGAAATATGTTAAGATCACACAAAAACAGAGGGGATACATGAATGTCACACCTGACCTCTCTCCTCACTCACTTACATGGCACCACATTCAGGTAGATGAATTCATGGCCCCCCTGCTCCACCTTTTGCTTGTTATGAACTTCTAGAATCAGACAGCAGTATTTTCCCTGGTCCTTGTGCTTGATGTTCTGCAAGATGATGGAGAAAGCCTTCTTGTCTTCGATGTATTGCACGCCAATTGTGCGGTTGGAGTAACTAGACCCGCGTGGATGTGCACCCTTGTGGCAGCGCTCCTGCGAGTGAGGTGTGAAGAGCCAGGTGTTCCACAACCTATCCTCCGAAAAAGTCTTGGATCCGGACTGAACACATGTTAAAGTGACATTGGCCCCTTCAGGACACTCGTAGACCCGATGGGGCACGGAGACACTGAAAGAGTGACGCTCACCGCTCACTGGAGAGACAGAGAGAGAAAACAGTGATTGTATATTTAAATGTAATATTCGATATAATGTGTAGATCATAAAAATACTTTTTCATGTCCCAGCTTAATTACTACAGACAACTGTAAAGCTTTTGTAAGTTGATTTTCTCAAAAAATGGAAATGCATACAAAATATTGAAATTTGAATTTTAAATTTGACTTCATTTTGAATTTAAGTTTCAACCTTTCTTTATTTTTTGAATGTCAGCACAGGCAAAGACATACAGTAATATCTGTATTTGACAGTGGATTTCTTGAGCTTCCTCATAGAAAGTGTGCATTTGGTATTGTAATGTGTGACGTTCAGCACTTTAGAGTCAGCTGACCAGATGTGCATCTCTGCACATTTATCAGAGTTTGTTTACTGCAGTATCTGTGGCTGTGCTTTAGCGGTTGTCTTTATCTTAAAAATGTTCAATCACTGTCAAAATTTAAGCCACACATTTAACAAGTGTCACTGAACAAGTAATTTGATATACATTATAATATTATTTGAATTATTATGCTTTAATATCAAATCAACTTTCAGTATCTCCTTATTGTGAAAATGCTGATATATATATAGATAATATTCTATAATATATATACTATATTGCTGGATATAATATTTTTTTAATTTTTTGGACCTTTATTCTGTTTTATTGTTTTCTTTCTATGTATATATATCTATATATGTAATAACACACAATCTTCAGGTTTAGTCTCAAAGTGTAGAGTGTCATGAACAAGTGCTTTGTTCGACATATTTTATGTTTTTTCAATTTTTTTATTAGAAATGTAATAATTCTCATCCAATTTATCAACGTGTTTGTAAAAAAAAAAATGTATCTATATATATATCATATTATATATATATATATATATAATATATATATATATATATATATATAGGCTAGGTGGTGTGAATATTTCTACATGCATACTAACTATTTAATTTTTTATTGTAAAGCAATAAGGAATCTTGAATGCTGCTTGCAAAGCTGTGCTTTTTTAACTACATTCACATCAGTACCTGTTTAAGTGTTGCTTAAATGTATACTAAATTACAATAACAATAATTAAAGAAATTTGAAAAACAAGCTTTGTGAAACCCGGATGTGCTCTGTGGAAGCACAGCATTTCCACCACATTAATGAACAAACAACAGCAGGTGTCACTTCAGACTTCAGTCCTCTGCTGCTATTGTTTCTTATATCCATAACCATGTTTGTGCTTAAGTTTCATTGTGTGTGTGTGTAGAATGGTGGCGCAGCGAGTGCATTGTTTCCTATCCTGTAATAGACAAAACAGACCTACACCCTAATCACACATACAAACCCTATGAACCAAAGCTGAATGTTTATCAACCAGACAAATAAAATAGGAAAGACCCAGGTTTCTCATGAATGGATAAATATTTCCTATATTTATGAATGACTGACCTAGATATTGACTGCTTGAATGCATGGCTGCCTGTCAGTCAGAAACTTGTGTAGCTGACCTTAATGTGTGTAAACTGTTCTTCATTTAAGATGCCTTGAGTTACTTAAATGTACATAGCTTAAGTCTATGTGTATGTGTGTCAGGAAGAGCAATAGGAAACGACGTCTTTGTGATAAAGTGCACTCAGGGCAGTGTGTCTGTTCCTCTCTCACTGACACAATACAGTTCAAACCCCTCTTGCCCTATTATTCCCTATAAACCTCATCCACCCCCATATTCCCAATCAGCGTTCATAATTATCCGGTCCAAGGCTCCATATTCCACCCCGTGAGATCCTGTGCAGGGAATCCGCTCTGGCAGCTGCCAGGGGTTCAACACGTCTTTGTTGTGACTGGATGAAATACTCCCCTGCACTCTGGACATAATCGTCCCGTCGCAGAGTATTGGGTCGTGATTAGATCAAAGGCATGCTAGAAAGTGTTTTGGAGGCAGAGCCAATCCAAACTGTTGCTTAAACAGCCATTGATCCATTCAAGAAAGGTTCAAAACAACGTAAGCACGATTCAAATTTATTGTTGACTGATAGCATAACTTGAGTTGAGCTCAGAACATTCTCAGACTCATCTGAGCGAGAGAAATAATAATGAAACTTTCCCTGCTTGAGGGCATCTGTCTGCAAATGTGTTTATCTGTGACATCAACACAAAAGCATCTGTGTCACAGAATTTACATGGACATAAGAATCCATCCTGTACTTCAGTACTGATATTTGAAGAATCACATTTAGATATATATTACTGATATTTGAAGAATCATTATGTGCCACGGTTTCCAGAATGTGCTTCATTTTATAGAGAAAGAATGTCTATGAACCACAACCATTGAAGCCCCTTTAAAGATATTTTGCCATGTTTCTTGTTTTCATTACAAAGAAAATTAATGGTGATTTATGCTGCCGAGATCCAAAAGGACACCAAAAAAATTCAAACACCGTCTTCCTTTTTTGCAATCGTTTTAAGTTGTTCACTGATCATGACTTCTGTAAAATCGGTCACCTGATAAATGTCAAACCTGGTGTGATGCATCTAAAGACACTATTTTGGAAACGAACACAAATACAAATGACATTTAAGAGTTTTTTTTGGAGGGCAGGATTATCAGTACATTTCTAACTATTCCTCACACTGTCAAGCTTCAAGAAGCAACGTAAAGTATAATTGAAAAAAAAAAAAAAAAGTACACAATTGTCCAGGTTTTCTGAAGCCATGTGATAGTTGATCGTATTTTATGCTGCTTTTGTCCTTTTTGAAGCTTGACAGTAGGCATGTATTTATGATAAAGAGCCATTCAGACACTGAGCTTCATGGAAGACAAAACTACAAGGTCATGAGAAGTGCATTTTTATATTTGTGTGAGCTGTTATTTAAAGAAAGAACCCCCTTTTCAGCCCCCACCTACATGTTAGTCTCATTTCTTTGTTCTTGCTATCTCTATTTGTATACAAGCCTCGTTAAAAGGTGTTAATGAAAGCCATAGGGGTCTAAGCACCAGTCAGCAGAGAGCGTGACTGTGAGGGACCGTCCCGTTCCACCTGAAACCTCCTGCAGATCAGTATCTGCCCTCCCTCAACTTCATGTATTGTTTTCGTAATAGACTATTTGACATTTCCAGAAGCAAAATCAATTTTATCTTTGTGGATTTTCTGTGCTTATTTGTATTTGAAATAACGAGTGTTTTAAAAAGGCACCGTTTCTGCGGTCGACCAGTCTTAAGCGTCAATAACAATAAGCAATGGTAATGTTTGCTTTAGCAAGCAACACTAATGCTCATGGTTGCATCATTTTTCCTCCCTCATGTTATTTTTCTCTTAGTTCTTAGTCAGTAATTTTGTCCTCTTCATATTTTTACAGAGAAGGCAATGTGGATGTAGCCTCTCATGGGGAATGGCAAACCCAGGGGGTCAGGAATCTAATCCTGGTGCAATATCCACAGATAGTCTCATTCCATCTGGGATCCTTTCTGTCTGTATTCCTTTCTCTCTCTAATAAATATTTGCTCCGTATCTCTGTTTCAAACACATCTTGATGTCTCAGTCCTGGTTAGGATGAAACCATCAGGCTTTTTGAGAAAGATCACATGTCCTCACTCTTCAAATCGATACCCCCTGCATGGAGAACTGATCTGACGGTTACTCAGCTTTAACAGCTTCCCTCTTGGAACAAGCCTCACACCTTCTACCGATTTCTGAAGGCCCACATCTCATACTGTTTAGCTTTAGACCAACCGCACTAAAATGGGCAAAAATCAATATTAGCTAAATGATGAACCAGCCACAGTCTATGGATTAATGGCTTCATTTGCAAACTGAAGCTGGGTAAATTCAACTGAAACATGGATTATTTTCATATAAAACCTTGTATATAATTTTGGCAGACAGAAGCTTTAATGTAATTTTACTATGAATTTTTTTGTCTAGGGTTTTTTTTTTTGTGGCCTAATGGTTAGAGAGTCGGATTTAAAACCCAAAGGTCACAGGTTCGAGTCTGGGTACCGGCAGGGATTGTAGGTGGGGGGAGTGAATGTCCAGCGCTCTCTTCCACCCTCAATACCACGACTGAGGTGAGACCTCAGGTGAGACTCCAAAGATTTGGAGTCTGTAGTGTGTTAGACTTAAACAGCCCCAGTAGCCCCTCACTGCAGAACACAAGATCCAGGGGGCGTGCGCTGCGCAGACCGATCTGTGTATGACATCAAAGTACCGCGAGTCGATACATTCGATGACATCAAAGTATAGCTCTCACGGTACTGTGATGGCATACAACGATCGGTCTGCGCAGAGGCGCCTCAACTTGAAGGAATGCATTCTGATTTGAATTGTTTTTTAACGTCTGTTAAATTCGGGTTAAGACGACACATCGTGATTATAGCGTTTAATAATGGTCAAATGCGTGTAGCAGACGTTGAAAACACTGGTTTTGCATAATTAAATTTAGAACACTACTGTTGACCAACTTAGCTAATGCATATTAATTAGGCACTCCAACTACATTAATATTCACAAGCTAAGTATTCAACATTGTAGGATCCGCTAGCTGTTTAACGCCCACTAACGTTTAAGCCAATCAGCTAGATAAACCTGACTTTATTAATTAATATTCATGAATCAAGCAGTCGTCACAACAGCATTATAAAATGATTTGCTTGTTATCTCTACACACTACGTAGCCCGCACCCAGAGCGCCGCTTTCGGTCCGGTGTGACTGTTTGACCGTCTTGCACCAAAACTTTGATCGTTCTTGTCGGTATGACTTCACCAAATATCTAAGTATTTGGGCAAAATTACACGGCTTTAAACCACGGTAGAAAATTAAAAGGAGCCGCTGAACTAAATGTGAGGAAAGTAGCGTGTCGCTGAATAGTGTTAAGTTGAGCAGTAACATAAAACACAATCGGTCACAAACTATTGACAGATGACGGTCTTTTTGTAGAGTTGAGTGTTGATTTCAGGCCAAAACTTGAGGGGACGAAAAGTTGGTTTTCAGTTTTAAAGCAAGCTGACACACGCCCGATCAGCCTTGAGGACGTTTCACAAGTAAACAAATGTCAAAATCAGGGCCGTACACACAGAACGCGCTCAGAACGCAACGGGATTGAAAAGAACGCGGGGGCCCCGTTTTTAAAACGTGAACCGTGATATTAAAACGCATAAAAAGGGCAAAACGCGACTGACAGCCAAATACGTCAGTGTGATGCATATGTACACAGACCAGCTATTAAATAAAAAACAGATCAGCAATGCAAGAAGGTATTCTGTACCACTAGTCCAGAAATAAAGTTCAGTGTAGATTTACCTTGAACTGCAGTTAAGAGATGAAAGCAGAGCAACAAAGAGCAAAATACATCCATCAGTCCTGATCTCCTGTAACGTTCACAAAACTGTTGAAATGTCTTCAGTTTCTCCAGCTGTGATGACAGAAATCTTATGTAGTCTTCTTCTTATTACCGTGTATTGTGAACTGCTGTGCCGGCTCTTACAGTAAGTTACTTCAGGAATCATATCAGAAGTAAAGCACTGAAACAAGAAGCACTAACTTACTTCACTCAGTCATTTCTCTCCTCCCTAAGCTCTCACTCCTCCCACTAGACTACAACTGCAGTTTGCTTTTTTCTTTAATAATAGGTCATCTACTTATATAATGACACATGTAAAAAAAATGCACCATATTCACAATGTTTGTCATAGTTGACCAAATTTCAATTTCAGCGCTTGTGCGAACTGCTTGAGTGTATTTTGAGGGGAGACATGGTATCAGTTTGGATCTGATACCTGATAGCATCAGACGCCAGAAGAAATGCACACATCAGTAACCTCCTGCCATCACACACACCATCAGGTTATGCAAATAGCATTCAAACTTGCTACACTAGTTTACCATGATACCATGAGATAAAGGTTGCTCCACACTGATGCATAGTGTGTTCACATGCAAATACTTTCATCCAAAGACCATAAACATTGCCTTGCTGTAGACAGATTCTGTAACATACTATTTATTTATTTAAATGAAATAATATATTGAAAGTTTTATTTTTGCAATGCATTGATACACTTCTCACATTTATTTTTAAGGGGCATGTTTATATATATAGTTATTACTGAAAAATGATTACAAGTGTTTCATGTTTTGCTGTTTGTCATCCATTTCCACAGACGTCCACCATCGTTTGGGTCCGTATAATTGATGAAAATGACAATGCGCCTGAGTTTCCAGAGGAAGAGTATGTGACGGAGCTCAGAGAGGGGCCAAACACTGTAGGAGCCATTATCGCAACGGTTACTGCCATCGATCCTGATGAAGAACTCAATGGAACCATCCGCTATGCCATCTCCAAGGGCAACCTGGCCCAGACGTTCCAGATCAATAGCATAACGGTGAGGGGGTCAGAGAGGGACAGACTGTAAACCAGGATTGTGTTTGTACACAATTGACTGCATTATTATTTTAACCCAACACCATAATTTTTGAATTCAAATACTTAGAGTTTGCATAGATTACATAGATAACTCATTTACATAATGACCCAAGTAAACACATTAGATTATATATAGTTTTTCTAAAACTGAGCCTGAAAAGTCCAATATAAGTGTAAACAATGAAATGGTGACAAATACTGAATGAAAAACTTTTCTCCCAGTCAGTAAGATTTTTTAAATGTTCTGATTGAGGCTGCATTAATTTGATTAAAAATGCAATAAAACAGAAATATTGTGAAATATTATTTCAATAAAAAAATTTTAAAAACAAATATTATTTTTTCTAATGTAATTTATTGTTGTTATGCAATGCTGAATTTTCAGCATCAGTCTTCAGTGTCGCATGATCCTTCAGAAATCATTCTGATTTGCAGCTCAAGAAACATTTCTTATTATTATCAGTGTTGAAAACTGCTTAACATTTTTGTGGAGACTGTGATATATTTTTTCAGGATTCTTTGATGAAAAGAAAGTTTAAATGAACAGCATTTATTTGAAATAGAAGTCTTTTGTAACATTATAAATGTCTCTTTTGATCAATTTATTGCATCCTTGCAGAATAAAAGTACATTTAAAAAATCTTTCAAAAGAGACAAGATAGTTTACAAAAGACTTTCTGAGAATGATTCATGATGATGCTGTGCGTGTTCATTGTGGGTTTGTTGTGTGTGTTGACAGGGTCAGATTGTGGTCATTAAGGAGCTGGATTATGAGATCAGTAATGGTCATTATGTGCTGACGGTCACAGCTACAGATCAGTGTCCTATACCTCAGTTCAGACTGACCTCCAGCACCACAGTGAGTTCATATCTGCTACACACACATATACAATCCACATGATTACTTTATATCACACTCACACACTCCCCTTACCGCAGGTCCTGGTGAATGTGGTAGATGTGAACGATAATGCACCCATCTTCCCGAGACCATTCGAAGGTCCATTTGAAATCACAGAGGGTCAGCCGGGTCCACGTGTGTGGACCGTTAAAGCAGCGGATGCCGACTCGGCATCCAACGGAAAAGTGGAGTACAGCATCACCGCAGGGGACCTGAAAAGTGTGTGTGTGTGGTAGACAGTTTATTCAGATCCAATCAGAAAAATTATTTGTGTTGCAATTTCCTGTCTGCCTTTAAAATTGAGTTGTTCCTTTCTCTCTATCTCTGTTTCTTTCTGTCTCTCTCTTTCTCAGATGAGTTTGTAATTTCATCGGTTGAAGGAGAGTTACGAGTGAGGAGAGATGTGGAGCTGGACAGAGAAACTATCGCCTATTACAACATCACCATTACTGCCAAAGATCTGGGAACGCCAGCGCTCAGCGCTACGGTAAACACCCCCACACACATTCAGTTCTTAATCTTCTACTATGCCAAAAATGATGAACTGATGGGAAAGTACATACTTTTGAGTATGTGGGAAGACAGTAGGCCAGTATTGGGACATACTAAATTGCACTGTGACACCACAAACCTCTTTGTTGTGTACAGTTTGCATTTGTAGTTAAGCATCAAGCTAAATGAATTACATTGATATTTGTTATTACTAAAATTCATTATTTTCATACTTTTAAAAACAGCATCTCTTGTCATTAGAGCTTCACAATTGATCTAAATAAAACTGAAAAGTCTGAAATCTAATTAGATATATGAGCTGTGTTTTTCAAAACGAGACTGCATTGGGTTCTTTTGCACAAGAGCTACTTGTGCAAAAAAAAAAAAAACCTTGTTCTTAGAGAAGCTCGGTTCACAGTAAATGCTGCTCTGCATCTGCTCTGAGTTTGGGTTGCATTTGGGAATGCAATATATTCCGACTATCTTCCTTGTAATCGTGCTTATAATCCATCTGTTGTCAACAAAGGAGAAGCTTTAAGGCCTCCCTGTAGTTCACCAAAATAAAAGTTAGATGGTTTTAACATTTGAAAATTAAAAAATTGTCTTAAACTAAATCTTTTATTTTACTTTGCAATAGTAGTATTTCTTTTTTTAATACAAAAAAGCACAGCAAACCTGGTGATTAAAAATATTATTTTTTTTAAATAAATAAAAATGTAAAAAATGTTATCAGAAAGATCACAAATTTTCCCCCTATTCTATTAGCCTTTTTTGGTCCGCAGTTTTTCAAATCTATAATAACTGTATAATAAATGAGCCGTTAAATCAGTCATAAATATTAGTATTGTAATTTACAGTTGTAAATAAAATTATATTTATATTATTTACTTAAATCCCATTTTTTATTTTACAGTGATTTACCACACAATATTTATTTTTATAGTTTTATTTTATAATAATAATATTGTTATTTTTTATAATTTTTTCTAGTCATATTAATATATATTTAAAACTTTTTGGCTAAATTGTGCAGCCCTACAAACAAACACAGCAAACCCAGAGCTTTAAAAAAATAAATGCAATTGAAATTTGTATCAGAAAAAAAACACAATTACATTGTTCCCTAAATCTGTAATTTTTCCATTGAAAACATTGAAAGAAAATGCTTTAAATCTATAAAGCATGCACAAATACACACTTAATAATAGGAAACGGAATATGTTTCAAGCCACGTTAATTGTGATATTTTAAACTATTTAGTATGGTTTATATGAGTGAATTAGTATGTACTGAATTACTTATATTTCCCATAATTCATATTGTGGTTTTGTTTTTCTGTGTCAGGTGGTAGTGAGCATTCAGGTGTTGGACATTAATGATAACGACCCCATCCTGCTCAACTTACCCTATAACACCAGCGTGAGCGAGGGAGCACCGATCCACACCTCCATCACTCAAGTGCGGGCACAAGACTCTGACAGCGACCGCAATGCTCTCCTCACATACAGCATCACCGCCGGCAACAGTGATGGATCATTCTACATTAATGAGACCGTAAGAGACAGAGGGATATAGGGAAGAAAATAATGTTTCCCCCTTTTTTGATAAGAGACAGAAATAATAATGTAAGAGTGAACAGATTAATGTGCTCTTCCCTCCAGTCAGGTGTAGTTCAGGTAAACAGGCCGCTGGACAGAGAGAGAGTGGCTGAATACAGCCTCTCCATCACCGTCAAAGATAACCCAGACAACCCTCGCATCGCACGCAGGGTAAATAACACAACATATTCAGGTTTCACAGATGGCATGAAAGGCATCATCAGGATAACTCTGTCATGAGACTCTTTTCTCTCTGCTCAGGATTCAGAGTTGTTGGTGGTGACTGTGCTGGATGTGAATGACAACAGGCCCATCTTCACCCAGTCCAGCTACAGGGGCGAGATCAGTGAAAACTCCCCCACAGGTACCCAGTGTTCTCTCTGACGACATCCTGACTCTCAGAAATGAAGATCATGTAGGGCTAAGAAGAAAAGCTTTTTAATCTTGTTTATAGCTGTGTTGATTGCCTTTGTAATGACAAAGGTTTTGAAGCAGAAGTTTGTTGCATTATGAATACATTGTGTAACTTTCAGAATTCAGAACAAAAATACCATTTCTGACATTTTGTGTTAACATCAAATCATCGCTCACAATTACACATTGATAACACCTATTTGGTATTTAGAACATAATATAAATCTGTAACCCATAAATAAGCACTATTACGTATTTTATATGTGAAGAGATTAACCAACAAGTTTACTAAGAAGTCTTAAAGGTATAAGCAGGTCTACAGAAGACAATCATTATTCAGCTCAGTGATTCATTTCAGTAAAAGTGTCAATGCTGCAGTTCGTCAGTTATGAAACTAATTTGATTGAGCAATAAAGCTGCTCGACAGAAAACATTAGTGTCATTATTCAGCTCAGTTTAGTTCAGTGTTGATCCAATTCAGTTCGATAACTGTCAGTTTTACAAAAGTCATCAATTATGAAACAACTTCATATCACCATTCCATGCAGAAACATCTAATGTCTTTATACTAAATCGTTTCTGTTCTCATCCGATAGTGTCAGTGCAGTCAAACAGATAATATTTTTTTAAACATTAATTGTCTTTTAAACTCCAACTGAGCAAGACAAAGGCAACAGTAGCAAGGAACCCATACTCCTCCAGGTGCCCGAAGTGTAGAAAAAACCTCAAGAGAAACTTTCTCCTCTGGTTGCTACAATGTGTTGTAACGGTGTGTTTAACGGATTTTCCAGAGACATCACGAGTCTTGCTATGTAATCAGAAAGAAGGCAGGAAAAACTAGTGTTTTGGGCAGCCTCTAGTGTTGTGACCCCCTAATATTAACATACTCTGAGAGGAAATAAATACCAAGATGAGCAGTGATGGTCATGACTCATTTAACATCAGATCTAAGCTGAACCTCTGTCTGTCTGTCTGTCTCATCAGCAACACTGTATTGATTCTGACAACTGCTGAGCCCTCAGTTCTAGCATAGATCAAAGACATTGGGAGAATGGCGGTTGGTGAGGTATCGTCTCCTGGGTAACAGAGTGGACCTCGTTCTCCATAGACTCCCGCACCGTCTGAAGTTAAGCACAGATGCTATCGATTATGTCTGTTCTGTTTTCATGTTTTCCAAAATGAAAGGCCTCAAGGTGTTTTTCTAACAACGCTTATGTTGATGTCCTTTCATCGTGATAGGGATATCAAGAGGGTAATATTCATTCGACTGCTCTCATGATGTAGTATATAGTAGAGTTTTGTTCTGCTAGTACAGCTCCATTATTTTGTTTTGGTTTTTGTTTTGTTTGATTTTGATTTGATTTGATTTGGTTTGTTTGTTTTGTTTTGTGTTTTGCTTTGCTTTGCTTTGCTTTGGCTTGCTTGTTGCTTTTTCTGTGTTGTTTTTTTGTTTGTTTGTTTATTTTGTTTTGTTTGTTTGGGGTTTATTTAATTTTCTTGGTCACCCAAACGAAAGGGGAACATAAAACATATTTTCCAACTTCGCATTCCCTGTCTGCCATTGGTTGAAAAACATATAAACTCAAGTCAGTTTTGCTGTGTCGGGTTGGTCAGGATGCTCAATAATATAGTTTGCACTATTTAGTTTACTTATAGTTGTCTTTGTATATTAAATTAAGAAAGTATTTTAACATCAAATAAATGTAACTTTTAATACAATCTTTTTTCAAAGTTGGTCTTAAATTGGTCTTTTTTTCAATGATTAAATGATCTTAAATTTAATTCCTTTAAATATGTAGATAGTTTTATATCTGTGGTGTCAGCTATGCAAGATAACAGTCCTCCCACCTTTCATACACCCACAGAGTTTCTCGTAATCAAGCACTACTCCCGCTCATGACACGTTCTCTGTTCCACCCCCTCTCTCTGTTTCTCTAGGGGTGGTATCGGCGCGTGCTGGTGCTGTGCTGGACCGGGAGGCTTTCTCTGTGCCGCGGGTGGAGCTGTTTCTGCTTGGGGAGGATGTGGGAGGTTTAAACAGCACCGTTCCACTCACAATCACCATCCTCGACATAAATGACAACCCACCTGTCTTCAATCCATCCAGTTTCGCTGTACGCCTGCCAGAAAACAGCCCCACAGGTGAGAGAGACAGTATCAACTGATGGAGGTAGAAGCTACTTTAATCTGGTTTGTTGGTCCCCATTGCAAAGAGTGGGAGTGTGTTGTTGTTGTTGTTGTAATAATAACAATAATCAATATACTGTACACCTGTTATAGTGCAATAACTATATTTTAAGTTTTTTTTTTTTTTTTTATTTTATTTTATTTTTTTATTTTATTATTTTCTGTTTATATATATCCCTATATCTATACTATATATATATCGATATACTAGTCTTTATATATATAGTATATAATTTTCTACATGGAAGTAAGCTTGAAATCAAAATAAAATTCAAAGTTACATATAAAAAATTGAAATACTAAACAAAAGAAGTTTCATTTGAAATACTAAAATTGCTAAAACTAAAAATGTATCATTGTGTGTATTTTCAGGTGTGGTAGTAACGCAGCTGTCGGCGAGTGACGCTGATGGCGGCTCTAACGGTTGGCTGCAGTATCGGTTAGACAGCGGCGCTCAGGACCGTTTCATTGTTGACGCTCTCTCTGGTGCCGTTGTGGTGGGCAATGGCTCACTGGCCGCGAGGGCGTAGCTCGTACCGTCTAGTTGTCAATAGCACTGACAGAGTCACACCCCCCCTCTCTCAGGACGCGCGTTAACTGTTGTTCGGACGTGTCAATGACTCTTCGTCCTCGTTTCAGACCGGCCTGTGCAGACTATCAGAGTAACGAGTCAACAACAACCGCCAGTATGGTTATAGCTACGCTCACTGCGAGGACCCTGATCTACGACCCCTCCTGGAGTATTACCTCATTCTGTGGAAGCAAAGGAATGATGGGAAAATCCAGTGGGATGGGCTGCAGCGTCGTTGGCATTGACTTTTACACAGGTAGCATTAAGAATTTTTGCTGCAGAATTGCACTTTTAGCCCTCTGAGATTGTCACATGTAGCTCTTCAATTGTATTCAGCAACTAACACTCTCATTTTTATAAAAAAATCTATTTCTATGGGAGAAATTCAGTATTTTTTACTTCCGGGAACCATGTTCTGTCGTTTGTGTTTGATAGTTTTTGTCCATACTCTCTCAGGTGCTTGCCTGTTTGTACGAAACCCCTTGAACCCGAGACTGGCTTTGCCACTTTTGAGCCTACATCTTTTCAGTGCCTGACAAATGCCGTGTGGTATGGATCATGTCCTTCAAGTGTCGTATCCCAAGCTGTAAGAAATATCTTCGGTTCTTCTCGTCCCTCCTGATTTTTCATTGGTCATCTATTTATCTTACTCACCCTCAGCGGCAGCCAAGCATTGCAGATGAGTTTGTGTTCTTCATTGGCGCTTAGAGGATTTTGGAGAAATTTTAGCATGTGCATCTCCTTGCTCTAATGATACCTCTGGCAGACGAACTGGGTGCCGTCCAGAATGAGCGGAGTCTCAAACATCTGATAAAATCATCACAATACACTCCCCACAGTATTGCACAGCTCCAGTACATCCATTAATGTCTTGTGAAGCGAAAATCTGGTTTATTACAAATACGCTTGTGGATTATTGTTTTGAGCATCTGTTTGAGCTCTCAGCATCTGTTCAAGCTCTCATTTTGACGGCACCTGTTCCTTGCAGAGGATCCATTGGTGAGCAAGTGATGTAAATGCTGCATTTCTCCAAATCTGTTCCGCTGAAGAAACAAACTCATTTCTATCTAAAACTCATCTACATCTGCAACTATTCCTTTAAGTTTGATAACATTGCAATCTTTTTCTTTTATTACATCTACTGAAAAGACCAGTGTGTGCTCTGGGCTTATTAACTGGCTTGACCAGCAAAGTTAACCAGAAACCATGCTGGTAACCAACTTCCAGTTTGTCAGGTTTCCCTTCCCATGATTTTTTTTTTCTTGACCAGCACTAAATCAGCCTGGGGGAAACATTTAGTTTCCTTTCCTCTTTTCGGGGAAATCAACTCATTTAAATTGTATTTCTCCCCACAGCTAAATTAACCATCAACGTGCTGGATGTGAATGACAACGCTCCTCGTTTTCGTCCTTTCGGGGTAGCGAACTTCTCCGAGAGGATTCTGGAGGGTGCTGTGTCTGGTACCACACTGCTGTCGGTGACGGCTGTGGATCCTGATAAAGGGCCCAACGGACAGATCATCTACCAGCTCCTACACCTGCCCCGTGGAGACTACATAAGACTTGAAGACCCTTCTACAGGTTACACACATGAATATATTCACATTTCTATCAGTGGTCTAACCCTTATCCCTAAATGATTGAAGCTTGGCAAATGGGTGATTTAATTCCATCTCTAATCTACATGGTGCGTGTCTTTCTAAATCACTATCCACAGGTAAAATTGTGGCCAATCGGACAGTGGATTATGAACAAGTGCAGTGGTTGAACTTCACGGTGCGTGCTCAGGATCACGGCACGCCTCCTCGCTTTGCCGAACTTCCTGTCTATTTGCGCATTGTTGATGTCAATGACAACAACCCAGTCTTTCAGCAACCTTTATATCAGGTAAATCAGAACAAACCAGAGAGTCAGGGTACTGATGCTTTTCTTTCCTGCTAAATTCAGGAAGAATGTTAATTCTGATGGAGGAAAATAGAGGTGTGAAGCTCAAATAGTGGTGTCAAAGTTTAAGTAGTGAAAATGCTTCTGTTTTGCTTTTTGCTTATTCAATGAAAAATCTTAATAACAAATTATGGTAAGTATGAATTTTAAGTATGACCAATGAGTATTTATATGATTATTTAGTTAAAAATAGTGCAGAAAATGTGTCTTAATGCATTTTGTCTTAGCTTTTATTGATGTCACAGTTTTCAAAATTAGTTTATATCAATGCTATGTTAAATATTTTCAGTGTTGCTTTAGGCTTTTCACATTTTCCACAAAAACTTTAAGCAGCACAACATTGATAAAAATAGGAAATGTTTCTTGAGAACCAAATATTTGAATAATTTCTAAAGGATCATGTGACACTGAAGACTGGAGTAATGATGCTGAAAATTCAGCTTTGCATCACAGGAATAAATTACATTTTAAAATACATTCTAACAGTTATTTTAAATTGTAATAATGTTTCACAATATTACAATTTTTACTGTATTTTTGATCAAATAAAAGCAGCCTTGGTGAGCATAAAGTAAGAGACGTTTGAACAGAAGCTGTTGTGTATGTTTGTGTGTGCAGAAGTCCATTTTTGAGAATGTTGCACTTGGCACCATTATTGTAAGTGTGAGTGCAACAGATGCAGACTCCGGTCTGTTCTCTGTCATTGAATACGGGCTAGTGGATGGAGAGGGCAAGTTCGGCATCACACCCACTACGGTGAGTGTGTTGGTGTGAAAACAAAAGACAATAAGAATAAGACAATAAGAAATGCCATTTGTAATGTCATTTATATTCAATGTTGATGTCCTGTGTTATCAGGGTGACATCTACATCCTGTCTGCCCTGGACAGAGAGACCAAGGACCGTTACACTCTCACAGCCTATGCCAGGGACAACCCTGGAGGCAACCCCAACAACCGCAGAGAAAACTCCGTCCAGGTACATACAATGTGTGGATGAGCTGAAAAAATGAGAAATTTCACCCATTTTATTACCTAAGAAATCATTTGATGCACATCACTTTATAATTATGACTTCTAAACTCAAAAGTAGCAGGCAGCATATCTTGCACCTTTTAGTTGCTAGATAAAATATGTTTAGCTCCGGCTCGTTCAGACACAACCAGATGAACTTGTGTCATAGTTTTATCTCAATGTGAAATCAATGTTCAAACAACCTGTTCTGCAAACTGTAAAGACCAGTTGACCACAGGAAGAAAAACCAAACATGGATAAAATCATTTGAGCAAGAGACCTTGACGCAGTCAAGGCGGAGTCTCCTTCACTTCCAGTTCCTGTTTGAGGATATGAAGAGAGCATCAGCTGTGCAAATGAGGTTTCGCAAGACTTGAAGTGTTTGTGAGGTGTCCAAATGGTCAGCTTGCACTTCCTCTATTCACACTCTGTTGTTATGAGGAAGTGGGAAGTTATAGAAGCAAAACAAGCAGAAAATTAAAATACAATCAGCTGATGAAATTTTAAATGCAAACTTTGCATAATATTCATAAGTTCCAGATGTGAGTAAAATGCAAACACAAAGCATTGTGTGCATAGTGTTCCTGTGGCTCAGTGGTGGAGCATTGCGTTACCAGTGCAAAAGGTTGTGGGTTTGATTCCCAGGGAACACACATACTGGTAAAAAATTTATAGCCTGAATGCACTGTAAATAGCTTTGGATAAAAGTGTCTGCTAAATGCTTAAATTATTATAAATTAAAGCAGCTTTGATGAGTCCAGATGGGCAGTCTGCATCATCTTGATGTGTTTTAAATTGAATTGTTGGTTTGCTGTATTCCCAACCAGTGTTCAGATCTCAGATTCTCTTGTACATGTTTGCATTTTTTGCACAGAATGTTTCAGTTTCATGTGAACAGTTTTGCACGAGCTGACCTCAAAGACTTGGAAAAACAACCAAAAAGCTTTTGCTACTCCACCTTAACACCTCTGAATCAGATCTCTGATCTCCGTCTCTCTCTCAGGTGCAGTTGACAGTGATGGATGTAAATGATTTCCGCCCACGTTTCTCAGAGAGAGTCTTCACCACTAGTATGTTTGAGAATGAGCCGGTTGGTACATCAGTTATCACGATGAAGGCCATTGACCTAGATGAGGGGGAGAATGCATTACTTACCTACAGTCTACAGGGCCCTGGAGCGGGTAAATCACACACACACAGATAGACAAGAAATATAGCACCTTTGAACATCTCATTTCTAATTTTTAATTGCTACCAGCACAGCCCCCGTTTGCAACCTTGATTCAAAATCAGGAAATTAATAGGAAATTAAAGACACTGTCAATTTACTTTCCATGTGCAATTTGATAAACCTGCTCGAGTACAGCTACATAGTTTGCTGATGTCTCTTCCTCTCTCTTTTACAGATGCGTTCTCTCTGGATCCTGACACTGGGCTGATTCGCTCCCTGCGGTTACTGCAGAGTTTTGAGAGGTTTAATCTGACTGTGGTGGCGACCGATCATGGCAGAACGCCACTCTGGGGAACCACCAGTCTTCAGATCACCGTCATAGATGTCAATGATAACAGGCCGGTCTTTGTGCGGCCTGCCAATGGCACTATCATGCACATACTTGAGGTGTGAGGCAGTGAAAAACCAAGTGCTCATTTTTATTACTAAATGATATTTTCTTTTTTGTGCTTTTTTTGTGCTTTCTCACTCACCCTAAAAAAAAATACAACTCAACCGCTTTGATGTGTTCTCAGTTATCCCACAGCACTCTTCTTTTGTCTTCCTCATTGTCTTTCTCACTTCACATGTACTTCATAGGAATATCCATTACATGTAGCTGTCTAGTTGCATGCTGAAACATGCAGTAGAGATCTAGTGTTTGCTTGTGTGGTCAAGCCTCCTGTGTACCTCTGACAGCCAGAGTGAAAAGATCGTGTTGCAGATCTTTGTGATCCTTGTGAAGCTCTTTATTCCTGAGCCCAAGTGATGAAACCCACCCCTGTGACTCAGAGAGATGTTAACCATAGTGTCATAGCGGATAGTATTTTGAGGATTTTGTGGAAACTTTGTAAATTCCTTTTGCAGCAAGGGCAGTTTTTAAAACTGTTGAAACGGCTTTGATTAGAGTCAAAAGCGGTAAATGGCACAAAAAATATAAATTAAGAGATTCTCTGCTTGTCATTCTGACTAAAATCTCTCACATGGACAAATTAACAGGGATGAGTACTACTCACCATTCAATACTTTGACCCAAATCTGTCACATGGAGGTCTGTCAAATTTGATGCCCCATATCTGGGCTGAGAGAGCTTGGATGACCTGTTTTTGTACAGGGTCAGACATCATGAATGAGTGAGCATTCGGTCATGTTTTGTGTGTGTCGTTGCAGGAACAGCCACCTGGGCTGGTGGTGTATGAAGTGTTTGCCACAGACGAGGATGAGGGGGTGAACGGAGAGGTCCGGTACAGCTTCCTGCAGACTGGAGCAGGAAATAGATACTTGTGGAGACTTCCCTATTGATGCAGTGACCTGAGTGACACCAGTTTTTTCTGCGGTTCCCACTGGACAGAAGAAACAAGCCTGTCACAGTGGGGGGGGGGGGGAGGTCTTTCTTTCTAGACCAACACATTCAAAATAAATACAAATGGAAAATAAACACAGAACAACCTTCCAAAATGGTGCAATAACAATTGAAATCTCTGTATTTGTATGTAGCTGGTTGTGGTGGCGTATGACCTCGGGCAGCCCGTCCCATACGAGACCATGCAGCCGCTGCAGGTGGCTCTGTCTGACATCGACGACAACGAACCGTGTCTCTGTCTTACAACCTCCGGTAATGTTTTGATCATTTGTTTTTAAATATCGATACATAATTCTATTTTGCCAGTACAACTGAGCCAGTTGCTATTTTTAGTATAAACCTGTAAAACCGGACTATGAAATAATAGTCATAAAAACCTATTTTATTTATGGAAACATTTAAATCACACTTTAGACAAAATATTTAAATATTTGCATTTGTTTTTGTCGTTTTTGGATACATCAGCTTTTATGCCCTCTAAAAATATACAGTGGGTATGGAAAGTTTTCAGACCCCCTTAAATTTTTCACTCATTTTTTTTTATATTGCAGCCATTTGCTAAAATATTTAAGTTAATTTTTTTCCTCATTAATGTCCACACAGCACCCCATATTGACAGAAACACACAGAATTGTTGACATTTTGCAGATTTATTAAAAAAAGAAAAAATGAAATATCACATGGACCTAAGTATTCAGACCCTTTGCTCAGTATTTAGTAGAAGCACCCTCTTGATCTAATACAGCCATGAGTCTTTTTGGTAAAGATGCAATAAGTTTTTCACACCTGGATTTGGGGAACCTCTGCCATTCCTCCTTGCAGATCCTCTCCAGTTCTGTCAGGTTGGATGGTAAGCGTTGGTGTACAGCCATTTTTCGGTCTCTCCAGAGATGCTCAATTGGGTTTAAGTCAGGGCTCTGGCTGGGCCATTTAAGAACAGTCACAGAGTTGTTGTGAATTCACTCCTTCGTTATTTTAGCTGTGTGGTAATTGTCTTGTTGGAAGGTAAACTTTTGGCCCAGTCTGAGGTCCTGAGCACTCCTTGAGAAGGTTTTCGTCCATGATATCCCTGTACTTGGCCGCATTCATCGTTCCCTCGATTGCAACCAGTCGCCCTGTCCCTGCACCTGAAAAACACCCCCACAGCATCATGCTGACACCACCATGCTTCACTGTTGGAACTATATTGGACAGGTGATGAGCAGTGCCTAATTTTCTCCACACATACCGCTTAGAATAAAGGCCAAAAAGACCCAGATGAACATCTTCACCTCCTTGGAGTCAGTCCATGTGTTTTTGTAGCAAACTTCCGGCGGCTTCATGTTCTTGCACTGAGGAAGCTTTCCCGGCGGGCCAATCTGCCATAAGCCCCAAACTGTGAGGGCTGCAGTGATGGTTGACTTTCTACAACTTTCTCCCATTTCCCAGCTGCATCTCTGGAGTTCAGCCACAGTGATCTTTGGGTTCTTTTTTACCTCGCTCACCAAGGCTCTTCTCCCCCGATAGCTCAGTTTGGCCGGACGGCCAGCTCTAGGAGGGTTCTGGTCATCCCACATGTCTTCCATTTAAGGATTATGGAGCCCACTGTGCTCTTAGGAACCTTAAGTACAGCACAAATTTTTTTGTAACCTTGGCCAGATATGTGCCTTGCCACAATTCTGTCTCTGAGCCCTTCAGGTAGTTCCTTTGACCTCATGATTCTCATTTGCTCTGACATGCACTGTTAGCTGTAAGGTCTTATATAGACAGGTTTGTGGCTTTCCTAATCAAGTCCAATCTTTATAATCAAACACAGCTGGACTCAAATGAAGGTGTAGGACCATCTCAAGGATGATCAGAAGAAATGGACATCACCTGAGTTAAATATATGAGTGTCAACGCAAAGGGTCTGAATACTTAGGACCATGTGATATTTATTTCAGTTTTTCTTTTTTAATAATCTGCAAAAATGTCAACAATTCTAGGTTTTTCTGTCATTATGGTGTGCTGTGTGTACATTAATGAGAAAAAAAATAACTTAAATGATTTTAACAAATGGCAGCAATATAACAAAGAGTGAAAAATTTAAGGGGTCTGAATACTCTCCGTACCCCCATGTAATATCAAAATAATGGTGAGAATATGAACGCATATTTGAGGAGGAAACTAAAACACCTCCGTTTTATTAAGGCCCAAAGAGCAAAAAATATGCAATTTGGTGCAGTTGCTGAGATTTATTCGGCTAAGATGAAAGTTTCCTGATAGCTTGTCATTCTGTCAATCAAGAATCAGAGACAACTACATGACTTCAGAGAAGATCAGTGCACGTTACAGCCCCCTATGTCTTAGTAAGATATTTTAAAGCTTCGTTTTAGGATCAAAACTGTTATTGGACAATCAAATAATGCAGTGTAATGCAGTTGGATGACTGAGAGATGTAAATAAACATACCTCAAAAGCCTGATGTATTGTATCACATTTTAACATAATTTATTTTATTTTTTTTTAATGATGAACTGATAATCAAGTTGCTTCAGTTCTAATTTCGTCTTTATAGTTACCATCAATATAAAAGTTATTCTTACGTTAATTTGTAAAAATACGATTGTGCAGCAGAAAGACACATGTATGTGGACGTTTTAAAAATTTACTATTTTCAAATGACAGAAGGCTGTAGTAAACAGGTTTCAGCAAAGTTTTGATCGTGTTGGTATTTTAGAGGCCTTAGAAATGTGCATATCAAATATGATAAAGTAGGTTTTATCATATTTTTTTGAGGACTTCTACATCATCAAATGTGATGCTTGAAAAATTTCCCATCACTTATTGCTTAATTCTGTGTGTTGCGTGTATTTCAGAGAGGAAGTTTGCCATATCAGTCTCTGTCGGTGCCTGAGCACTCGTCTCCTGGGACTGTTGTGGGCAATGTGACTGGTGCAGTGGACGCGGACGAGGGCTCTAATGCTATCGTCTACTATTTCATTGCAGGTGCGGACACAACATTAAACAACAAAAATGAACCACTATATATGCATTTGCATCATAATAGTAATAACAAGCCAATGTTAGGCTCCGTTCAGCTGGTACAAAAGAAGTTTATGACTTTGAATTTAATGTGAAGTGGATGTTTCCTGAATAATCATCTTGCAGTAATCTCTCTGCTGGACATATTCATGAAAGAATATAAATATATATATGAAGGTCAGTGAACCTAGGTCTTAGACAAACACTCTTGATCAACTATTGTCGGTCAGGACTCTTTCTTCATAGAACATTTCCACCTACATTTACAAATGTATCACTCGGTTTGCACAATTTTGTTGCATCAGCTCAAGATGCTAAAATTCAGATTTCTGAGAAACTTTGAAATTCCCTTGTAAACTTAGCAGAACAATGGTAGTAGTTCATACATGGCCAGTGTAAATGTTTTATTAACTGCATTACTGATGTTCTTTTCTAGGAGGCGATGCCGTGGGAAACTTTGGTATGAGTGTGGCCGGAGTTTTACAGGTCAAAAAAGATCTGGATCGGGAAGAAATCCCAGTGTATTCCATCATTGTTAAAGCGTCCAGTAACCGAAACTGGTCTCCTCCGAGAGGTCAAAGGTCACAGCGGGCCCAAGTGCTTGACCCAAGCCGTGACCCTACATTACAGGAAGTAAGAATCTTCCTTGAGGACATCAACGACCAATCTCCGAGATTCACAAAGATGGAGTACACTGCAGGTGACAGATTTATTTTTATTTTGATACTATTTTTGCTTGTTATTTTATTTCAGCTTTTGACCACTGTTTTTAGGGTAATTTGTGGTTTTCATTTACTTTGCATAAAATAATATTTATTTATTTGGTCTAAAGCTATCTAGCGCCATTATCAGCTCAAAACTGGGCTTTTCTTCTGCTTGCAAATTTTTAACTCGTTGGTCTTCTACTTAAGCTACTTCAGCTTCTACTTCTACTTTTTGCTCCTTATCTAAAATTGATTGAATTTGATTTTTCGATCTCTATCATCTTCATTCAGAATTGTAAAATATAAAATAAAATATATCCGAAAGTAAAGGTTATAATATCAACAGGAATGAGAAATCAGTTCCTGATACAAAGGTTGCCAAGATAGTTGAGTGCGACCAGCAAGAACAAAACGAAAAAATATAGTATTAATCAAATTATTTTATATTATTTTTCGTATTGGTATATCTTTAAGTATTGATTTATTTATTTGTATTTAATGGCTTTAAAAATGATTTATTTTTACGAGTCTAACGGTGTATGTCCTATCAATCCCTCTGTCCAGGTGTGGCCTGGCGGCGATGCTCAAGGTGGCTCTGTTCTGATCCGGGTTCCCGCGTTGATAATGACTTGGCAACAACAGTCTTGTTCTTGATCACATTCTGTCCATGCCCTCCTACTCCAAACTGCATTGCCATGACGATGAAACATGGACCAACTGTCTTCATCACCGTCGTGTGTTTTTTACAACACTCTTCAACTCTCTTAAATGTCAGTTTGTTGTTTTTTTTTAGGTGGCCTCTTCTTTCTTTTCAGATTGAGACTGATGGAAATCATCCGAACGTTACCCGGGTTTCATGCGGCATAGAGCTGGGTTATTTTGTGGTGGAGGGGTTTGCCTGGCGAGAATCGGGCAGGACACAGTGACGGGACTTATGGCATTTTTACATCTGAAAGACGACCACGGGGGAAAAATGTCATTAAGAGATACCGGAGCGTGTCCGTCCTCTGTTTTCAGGAGGGTTTAATAAAACCTGCTCTCAAACCTCACAGGGCCATAGTTAACACTGATGACTACAGTTACCTGTTTTGTTTGTGCTGTCTTTATAAATATCAGTAAAAATGAGATTACAGCCATTATCTGTACAAAGTTAGATCAATATTTCTCCTGTCAACATGCAATTGAGTGAACAGATATCTCTTTCCCTAGTTTTCATGTGGATAAAAAGGAGAGTGAACTCGCTCAAAACGATGTTATGATTCCTGTGGTCAACAAGCAGACCAACCGTATTCTGGATGTGGAGATGTAAGACTTATATACAGTACCAAACATGACCTACATGTCAAATGGGTGTTTCTTGAGCTATACCGGTTGCTTTATCATCTACACTATGATAATCAAACATAGAAATATTGATTGTTGCATTAAATTGATGCAGTAGTCTCATCCACAGTTGCTTTGATCCATTGAGGATGATTGGTTGATTCACTGAATTGGTTTTCAGGGTGATTCAATGATGAGGAGAACAAGGAGCAGTTGAGGAATCTGTTTTTAGACACGCCTGACTTCTGGAGTTCCAACCTCTGGGACCCCCTGCGCTCGTGCACCTGATGACCTCACCACCTTACAGGTGTGTGTGTGTGTGTGTGTGTGTTTGTAGACAGTGTATTTCTTGTATTAAAAAGACATTATATACAGCATGAATGCCTATTTATCTCTTTCAGATGGCTATTATCATCTTGGCAGTTTTACTCTTCCTTGCTGCCATGTTGTTTATCCTGATGAACTGGTATTACCGCACAGTGTAAGTACTTTCATTAGAGAATCTTATGAAGCATTAGATTCTTGTGGAAAGAAGCACCACATCAAATCCTGTTCTGTCGTTTGTCATGTTCAATGCATAACCAGGTATCTGAGGTTCTATTATAAGATCAGTTTTTGTTTCTTGTTTTTAACAGGCACAAAAGGAAGCTGAAGGCAATTGTTGCTGGCTCCACAGGTAAGCTGCCGGGAATATCCCATCCCTCCGAAGCTGAGACTAATCCTCACATGAGTTGAAGTTTAACAGTCATGGCTTTGTGTTTGTTGTCATGGTAAAAGCGTGTTTGGTTTGTCACTCTCTATCTGCAGGAAATCAGGGGTTGATGGATATTCTGGATATGCCCAACACAAACAAGTACACATTTGAAGGGTGAGTGAGCAATACAATGGTGTTGTTGATATGAGCCTTTATGTATGTATATGTGTTAACAGAGCTCCAGACTGCTAAAATAATCACACGTGTCACAAAACTTAACATACTCTTAATATATGAGATATGTTCAAAATGCAATGTTGGTTATTATCTAGCATAGACTGAATTGTAAGGATTAACTGATTGTATCTCAATGCTTCTCTTTCGCTGTTTGTGTGCTTATAGAGCAAATCCAGTGTGGCTAGATCCTTTCTGCAGGAATCTGGAGTTAGCAGCACAGGCGGAGCATGAGGACGACCTTCCTGAAGACTTGAGTGACATTGCTGACCTCTGGAACAGCCCGGCTCGCACACACGTAATAAACTCACAAAAACGCTGACAGAATTATGCCATGGTGCATGTATTGTCATAGACCTTCTCTTTGTCTTCTCTTGCCTTTGTGGGGTACTTAAGTGTCATCTTCACTTTGTAGGGTACTAAATAAATATCTTGTCTTTTATAGGGTACATTTGGACGTGATCCTCAGGCTTCTAAACCAGAGGATGACCGATATCTACGAGCTGCTATTCAGGAGTATGACAACATCGCCAAACTAGGACAAATCATGAGAGAGGGGCCCATCAAGGTGAGAACATTCGCTAGAGAACATAAACAGGCAAACCGTAAAATCTTTGGTAGCACAAACAGAAGATGGGATCATCATAGAGCTTCAGTACTTTTTCAGGCCTGATTCCTAGACTCAAATCCAAACTTGAACATATTTCAAATGTATTTTCAGTTTAGAATCAACATTTATGGTGTTATTTTGTCCAAA
Source organism: Sinocyclocheilus anophthalmus (assembly GCA_018155175.1). Taxonomy (NCBI): domain Eukaryota; kingdom Metazoa; phylum Chordata; class Actinopteri; order Cypriniformes; family Cyprinidae; genus Sinocyclocheilus; species Sinocyclocheilus anophthalmus. Next base: position 337,667 of record JADLZN010010244.1, on the reverse strand, counting down.
CCAAGACTTAATCTCAGTTTGGGACCCAATATAATATAATGTGGAGTGAGATCATGTTCTTAAATGAGGTGAAATATCAGAATCGTGCTGTAGGATTCCGTTCATAAGACACCACATGACCAATGCTGCCATCCAATCAGGGCTCGCTGCTCAATGTGGTTCTGGATGACTATCTGAGACTCAAAAAGCTGTTTGCCGCCCGCATGGTCACCAAGTCAACCAGCCACGGTGACCAATCATCAGTCACAGAGGTGGGCAATGTGACAGGTTGCTGTGTTTGCTCTTCCTCTACACCCCTCTTCCTCACTGCTGGCTGACTATGTCTCCACCCTGTCCTATCAGTAGAATCCCTAGGTTCTCCTGCTGTCCAGAGTCATGTGACCCTGCTGATGTTTCCCAGGCTGGTTCACAGCCTGCTCACTGCTCTTCACTGCTTCACAGATGTGTTTGGTGCTCTCTCTTGGTGTTTCCTCTAAAACTGCTGTCAAATTCTAAGATTTTGTGTTGTTAATGTTTATTTTTCTCCTTCTTCCTTACATTGTCTTGCATCCATCCATCCACCAATCTCTGAATCCATTTATTAATCTATTATAAAATCCATAATGTCAATCATACCATCACTCCATCTATCCTTTCTTCTGTCCAACCATCATGCATCCATTTATTCATTCATGCATCTACCAATGCATCCATCTGTAATTGAATTTGTCAATAATTGCATCCCACCATTCATCCATTCATCACTGTATCCATCATTCCTTTTATTCATCCATCATGCATCCATCTGATTGATAACTCCATCCCATCATCCATACATTAATCACTCCATCATGCATCCATCTACCAATCCATAAATGTATCCGACCATCCATAATACCATTCATCAACCAAACTATTAATTCCTCCACCCGTTTACCCATTCATCCATGCATCTATCCATCCGTGCAACTATTGCGTCTGTCCATAATTCCATCTCACCATACATCCATCATTGCATCCATCCACCAATTCATAATTCATCAATCAATGTTTGCATATGTCCTTAATTACATCCCACAAATGTGCATGCATGACTCCATCATTCCATTCATCGAATGATCATTGTATCCTACATTCCTACATTGTATCCATCCACCAATCCATAAATCCATTTAATCATCCATCCATCCATCCATCTATCCATGCATTCATCACTCCATAATTTTCCTTTCCATTAAATCCTGCATCATTTCATTCATTCATCCATGTTCTCCTCTCCCAGCTGATCCAAAGTGACCTGGATGAAGATGACGATGAGCGTGCTGGTGTTGGAGGTCGAGGAACCCTTCGCTTCAAGCACAAACTACCGATCGAGCTCAGGGGTCCTGACGGGGTGCACGCAGTTCACGGCAGCACAGGCACGCTGTTGACCTCTGACCTAAACAGCCTGCCTGAAGATGACCAGCGTGCTCTGGCACGCTCCCTTGAAGCCTTGCACACAGATGGCGGACTGTATGCCGAACGCAATGCCCGAACAGAATCTGCAAAATCCACACCTTTGCACAGAAACAAGGGCAGCGACACTCTGTCTGAGAGTCCGTTAGAGATCACAGAATTATGACTAGCCGAGGCCTCGCTGGTCTGAGAAAACTACAATGTGCATGCCACTCCTGGCTCTTTGTTATCAACGGGAACTCTTTCCTGCGATGTGGAGAAGAGTTCAGGTTTGTAAGGGCCAGGTGTGAGGAGGGTGTGTAGGTGTGTGTGTGTGGACGTGGAACGCCCAAATCAAGGGTGGCTCATCTTGTCAGGGCTATTTCAAGAGTACCGAGACTTTTAACACATACACTCAAACTACACAATGGGCAGCGAATGCACTCTCAGACCAGTGGAAGGCCGAATACGGACATTAGTTTTTATTTAGTTACTTTTTCATATTTCGATAGGACACCAGGGAATAACATGATCATGTATGTGTATAATGAGCTGTTTGAACAGCTTATGAGAGTATATCTCTGGGGCTTTTCACACCGCAATTAACCCTGGGTTAAGCAACATTTCACACTTGGAAATTGAAAAAGGGTTTAACTCTGGGTTCCGAAGCTAGAACAGGGTTAGCACTGTTTATTGCAGTGCCATGGGTATATAGTCTGAAATGCAGTGCTAGTAAATGTTGATGAGTTTAGTAACAGACAACCAGCCGTAAATGAAATCATTCAAATCATTCATGCACGTCGCATGGCTGCAGGAAGTATCTTTTTACGATTCGTAAAATAGTCAATGTTTTAAAATGTTGAGCAGTGATGGTAAACTTTAACTGGAGAGATTATGAAACGGTATTATTTTTGTATGTATATATTTTTTTGCTATAGTGTTTAAATTCACAAAGCACGATTACAGAAATACTCAGTTTTCATGCAGGCAATCCAAACAGTTGCCATGTCTGCCATTGGTCGAAAAAGGGCCCCAAACGCACCCCATTGATTGAGCTAAAGTTGCGGTGTCTTTTCGCCCTATTCAAACTTCAGATGACTGACTTCTAGCTGCCGTTACTGCTATAGTATTATTGCGGTACCCATACTTCAAAATACCGGCTGTGTCACAGTATTTTCCTAATAGTTCCGTAATGCATGTAAATATTTACACATGCAGAACTGAAACGTTTGGCATGTAGTTGATTTTCTTTCCTAATAATTGCTTCAGGGTGTGAACTTGAATGGTGTGAACTGTGAATAATTGATTAATTAACAGAGCTGAATAATGTAATAATGTCGTATCCAAATAATTTGTGTGGGACTACGATAATGCTCTTTAAATGATGAAAAATATGACGCGCCTCACCTTTAAGGCAAGATGGCCACATTCCCACGTGTTTGTAAAAGCAGGTTGCGTGCTTTAAAATGAAACAAATTGTGTTCCCAGAACATGACAACATGTGGTAGAGTATTAACAATGTGAAAATGTGCATTATTATTTATATTTATTTAACAAACAAACCAACCCTGGGTTAACAGGTATGTGTGAAAAGTCCATCTGATATAAAGAAGAAACGACCACAAGCTGCTGTGTGCTGGTGTCTTTACAGTGAGATTTAAGACATTACAAAAATGACTTCATGAACTCCATCTATAAAAAATTGTGAACTATCTGAAAAAAAGTGGAAGACTGCATTGAAGAAAATAGACTAAAAGCTGTTCCATGGACCAATGGGGAAAGCCAGTTAGCAGACCAAACACTGTTTCCACTGAACTTACTGAGGCCAGAGGTTTGTCTGGTCAACTAACAAAACATTTCATTTTTGCTTGAACTGAGGGACTTATGTGTGTCGTGTTTTAATAAAAAATGGCAGTGACACTAATGCTTGAAAGGTTCATGAGATTTGAACTTAAAGGGTTAGTTCACCCCAAAATGAAAATTTTGTCATTAATTACTCACCCTCGTGTCGTTTCAAACCTGTAAGACATCCGTTCATCTTCGGAACACAAATTAAGATATTTTTGATGGAATCTGAGAGCTCTCTAACCCTCCATAGACAGCAATGCAACTGAAATGTTCTGTTACATCGGTAAAACAGTCCATGTGACATCAGTGGCTCAACTTCAATTTCGCGAAGCTACGAGAATACTTTTTGTGCACAAAGAAAACAAAAATGACGACTTTATTCAACAATTCTTCTCCCCCGAGTTACTGTCTTCCGCCATTTTGGAGAGTTATCACAACGCATGCGCATGCTATACCCTGAGTGTAAACAACGCTGATTACACCGATTATGTTCATGCACGCGCTTTCCTCCCGAACGTAAACAACGGCGATTACGTTCATGCGCGCGCTTTCCCCCCTAACGTAAACGCCACCGATTACGTTCTTGGGTACTCTCCAAAATGGCAGAAGACGTAACTCGAGGGAGAAGAATTGTTAAATAAATTATTTTTGTTTTCTTTGCGCACAAAACGTATTCTCGTAGCTTCGCAAAATTGAAGTCGAACCACTGACGTCACATGGACTGTTTTGCCGATGTCCTTGCTACGTTTCTGTCTGGGGAAATTGTCGTTGCAATGCGGTTATGCGGGTCAGAGAGCTCTCAGATTCCATCAAAAATGTCTTAATTTGTGTTCCGAAGATGAACGAAGGTCATAAGGGTGAGTAATTAATGACATGGTTTTCATTTTGGGGTGACCTAACCCTTTGAAAAGACAAAAAAAAAAAAAAGAAAAAGTCAAGTTAAAATATAAAAGTCATTGACAGAACACTGCCACCTAAAAGGGGGAAATACCATGTTTTTATTTTCCTTTACTTTTTGATATACAACAATAAAGATTACAAAAGATATTTTTGGAAAAGAAAACTGCTGACTTACCAGAGTTGAGTATAAATAGTTGTATTTAAGTGTATTTATTTTTCAACATTTTATACCGAATTATTTGAATGGTGTGTGTTGTAAGGCATTATTATTTTTATATTCCCCTTTTTTTGCTGTTATTGTCTGGTCACCAGCGTTGAGGCTGTAGATGAAAAATCTGTGGATCCTGTTTGAATAAAGGAAATGTGCAACAGTTTTGCCTCAAGGTCCTGAAGATAATAAAATATTGACCAAAGCAAGAGTCATCATGAGGACGGCATTCCTCAATGTATTGAAGCCCAGCAGCAGGATATTAAAGAGAATAACGTGGCTCTTATGACACACAAAATGAAATATCTCAAAAGTCCTGTTACTTATTGAATTGTGTATTAATATCAAACTGGAAAAGTTAAACAATCCTGACACCCATTAAAAAAACGCTGCTGTCAAAAGGTATTTTTTTGTGAGAATATATTGTGTCCAAAGTTGTCCAAAATAAATGGAAAGAAAAATTTAGTTTTGTATTGTATTAAATGCTCCTGTGAATACAAAGATTCTTCTGCCATCTAGTGGCATTTATACTAGTAGAATAGCAGGCCTTCATGTTTGTAAATAAGTGTATATACAGATGCTCAGAGCCTCATTTTTGAAACATATGCATTATAAAACCATTATGTAAATTGTCACTGAATTTAATTTGGTAATGCATGCAAGAATTGTACATGAATAAATAACTTTGTTTCAGGTCCACTATATTTAAGATGTAAACTCAAAAAAGACTCCAAACTACAGCCACATCAAACTTTATTGACTTCCATCAGTTTCACTTGTTTTTGACAGACCTCATTATAGCCTACATTATAGTTCAGAAATGGCCTCCGATTTGTTCAAGAGTATCAGAGGAGGTTCCTGATAGGTTGAGAAGGTTGGCCTGTGATTGGTGGATATCACAGTCAGATCAAATTAGGGTTTGATTGGTTCTTCTGGTGGGACCTGCATTAAGTGGCACGTGACGTGGTGCTGGTCAAACTCGAAGGGGCACCAGTCAGAGGCATTTTCTTCAGCGTTCGGTTAAGCTACAGAAGATAAGAAAGATAAAATCAAAATGTGACAACACGGATGTTTAATTCAAAAATAGATCCATAAACTGTAATTTACAGAATATGTATATGAATGATATTATTCAATAATCTACTGTATATGAATTATTCAAGCATGTGTACCTCCTCAAACTTGTGGATCTGTCGGATAAAGAAATCTCCATAGCGACGGGCAACCTTGGTGTCTGCAATATGGATCATATCCTGATGGAACACCAAGTAAATTCATTTTTAGAATGACTCACAAAGTCATCTCACCAGCAAAACAAAATACATCTAAGCCTATTAAATATTTAATTATTTTAAAGATAAGACGACAACTGGCATGACTGTGGAAGCCATATATTTAATCTCATAAATAAGTGTTTAATTTGGCAGTTCTAGTTTAAAGACAGAAACTCAACACAAACACACACACACACCTTGTCGATGTAGAAGTCGACCTCAGAGGCAGACTGAAACTCTCCATCCAGAGCAGAGATACCGCTGGTCCACACCAGGTTCTTCATCTTGTGTTTGAAGACCAGCAGCTGGATGCGAAACTCCTGCTCGGACATGTCCAGGAATCCAGCCAGTTTGGCCACAGGCATGGTGGTGTAGAGCTTCAGGAAACTGACAGAGACACATGGAGTCAGCTATGAACATTTCAAATATCCAATATCCAATGCTTTTACACATGCTGTGGGAATAGAAGATTCAGCTGTCAGCTGGACTGGGCAATATAATTATAAATAGTAAAAAAAATAAAGATTTAAAATGATCAAAATCTTAAAAATGAAAATTGTCATGGCTCTTCCAAGCTGCATAATGGCAGTGAATGGTGCCCCTGTTTTTGAAGCCGAAAAAAGTGCATCCAACCATCATAAAATTACTCCACACGGCTCCGGGGTGTTAATAAAGGCCTTCTGAAGCGAAGCAATGCATTAGTGAAAGAAAAATATAGATTTTTAAAAATGTATAAACTGTAATCTCCAGCTTCTGGTCGCTCAAGCAGGCGCGTTCACGACAAGGCGCTCAAGCGTATGACGTAGGCGTAGCGGAAGGCGCATCGTAAGCTCCGGGTGTGTTCATCTGAAAGAGGAATGGCAGATAAGCCTAGGATGCCCTAAGGGTGAGTAAATCATGGGCTAATTTTCATTTTTGGGTTGACTATCCCTTTAATACCAATATAAAAGGCTCCGCATGGTCAAATAAAAGTCCATGGCCAGCCCTAGAAATAGGAGAATGATTGCTAAGTGAAGGAGAGCTCATTACTCACCTTACAATTCCTGTTCTTCCAATCAACGGAAGACAGAACTGCCCTTAACATTACTAAGCTGGTGTTGTACCTGCGGATGGTGGAGAGCTGCGCCTGCTGCTGCACTTCCTCGGCAAACACCTTGAGCTGCTGCTGGAATGGTTCTTTGTGGTAATCTGGATTAACGTTATCATAGTTTGGAACTACGGGTGACAGGAACTTGGGGCAGGCGAAACTGAACAACTCCTCAAACACCTGAAGATCTCTGAAAAAGAGAAATTCCTAATTTTTTTAGATGGAGAAAAAAAATAAATAAAATATTTATATTAGAATATTATATATATATATATATATACACACACACCATACCACATATATTGGAGAATCTTAGAACCAACACACACACACACATATATATAATATATAATAATATATATATATATTATATATAATACCACGACAATTTTCCTGAAAAAATTAATATTTTATTTAGCATTATTTACATGGTCTAAGTGCGTAAACAAAATTATGCTACAAACGTATTTATATTAAAATTATTCTATTAAAAAAAAAAAAAAACCCTTCATTCACCGTTCCCGTTCAAATATTAAGCAGCACAACTGTTGTCAACATTGACAATAATAAGTAATGTTTCTCAAATCAACATTCTGGAATGATTTCTGAAGCAAATGTGACACTGAGGACTGGAGTAATGATGCTGAAATTCTGCTTCGCATCACAGGAATAAATCAAATCTTAAAATATATAGAAAATAGAAAACAGTTATTTCTATACTTAAATCGTAATAACATTTCACAATATTACTGTTTTTACTGTATTTTTCTACAAATAAATGTAGCCTTGGTGAGCAGAGAGACTTTTTATTCAAAACTAAAATAATAGTCTTACAGGTAGTACATACATATATAACTTCAATGTATAATGTGTGCGTGTTCTCACCCTTTCTGCATGCGGAGCATCTTGTCTCCGTATTTCTCGCGCAGCTGTGTGTGGATGCTCTCGTCGATGCGCATGGGGTACATGGTGAGAGCGATGGCCAGCAGCCCGTGCATCTGCTCGTTCTGTTTATTAATCTGAACAACACACAATACACGATTTAGATTATTCATCACGCCATTATGACAATACAGAATAGAAAGTACAACAGAATGAAACAAATACTGTTGGAACATTAATGCACAATGACAGGGCCCCAACAAAAAAACCCCCCCCCCCCTTCAGTTTGCATAATTTAATAATTACATTACTGTAATGTTCCCCCATTTTTTACATTTTGTATGTAATTAGCATTTTCTTTATTACTGTAATAGAGTAATAGAGCATTTTACAGCAAAATAAAAATATATATATATACACATACACACACACACACACACACAAACAAAGACAAATACTTTTTAATTTAAATAATTTAAATGCACTGACCATCTCATATTTGTAGGTGGTTCTCTGGAACATATTTCTGGTCCTCTGGATGTACAGCAGAATGTTGGCGAAGACACGAATGGCGTCCTGATAGCGTCTCATCATCAGATACGCGAAACCCACATAATAATATGTGGTGATCTGACACTCGGGCACACGTGAATACATGCTCTGAAAAACACAAAGAACCAGATTTGATTATGAACAATGTTAGCATTCTGCCACACAATTCCAACTCTTTTTTTTGTCTTGAGACAACAGTACTCAGTGACCATAGTAGGACATTTTCTTACCTTCTTGTTGAGTTCGATGTTCTCCAGGACTTTGATGGCCTGATAGTAATCGCCCAGCAGAGAGTGAAGCCTCAGCAATCCCACCAGACTGAAATAACCCAACATCTTATAGAGAGAGTGACGGCCGTACTCTCCAGCCACTGACTCTGGGTCACCTGTGACACAAACACAAGCGTCATACTGACATCTGAATTAGATTACAAGAAAGTCAGTACCATGAGGGCTGGTTGGCGTCTTTCACCTCCACTAGTGTACACCTCCAGCTGACGGTTGATGTTGCTCTTGTCCACCAGAGAGTGAAGGACATTCAGCACACTGTGAACGTTCCAGATCTTGGGATTGTTCCTCAGGAACTCAATCTCCTCCTCCGATTTCTTGGCCGTCTTACAGCGATACTGACTGAACGACTGGAACTGCAGAACGGACAGAGAGAGAGAGAGAGAATTCAGCACCTGAGATTCTGCTAAACTGGTTCATTTAATTAGAAATGATAAGATAGATAAATAAATGTTTTCAATTCTTTATGAACAAATCAGTAATGCAGAAGGCGGCACAAAGAGTTTCCTCAACTAAGCAGACTGTTTGCACTCTTACCTGGTAAATGAACTCATCAATTATGTCCCATAACCACTGGTTAGGAAGCTCCAGAGGTGCCGGTCCATCAGCATCTGACAACATTAAACACATTAAATGATATTGTAAATCCATCAAACTTATTTAAATTGACTACTTGACTGGGTGATCTAAACACAAAAACCCTTTCAACAACAAACATTCAAAAGTTTGGGGTCAGTACATTTTTTATGATTTTGAAAGAGGTCTCTTATGACCAAAGCTGCATTTATTTGATCAAAAATACAATAAACAGTAAAATTGTGAACTATTATTACAATTCCAAAGAACTGTTTTCTATTGTAACGTATTGCATTTTATTTATGTGATGCAAAGCTGAATTATGTATCAGCATCATTGCTCCAATCTTCAGTGTCACATGATCTTTCAGAAATCAGTCTAATATGCTGATTTGATGCATAGGAAACTTAAGCAACTTAAACTTGAAAATATTTCTTATTATTCTCAATGTAGAAAACAGGTGAGCTGCTTAATATTTTTGTGGAATCTGTGATACGATGTTTTTAAAGATTCTTCAATGAATAGAAAGTTGAAAAGGACAGATTTTTTTTTATTTTGGAAAAAGAAATCTTTTGTAACATTATAAATGTATTTATTTATTTATTTAGCACTATTGATCAATTTAATGTGTCCTTGCTGAAAAAAGCACTAATGGTCTGTCTGAATTTTTTTTTAAATCTTATTGACCCCAAACTTTTGAATAGTAGTGATATGGAAAATGGCATATACTTTGACCATTTTTAAAAAATGATAAGACATTATTAATTACTGTAATTAAAATTATTCATTTGTAAAATGTTGCACAAATATATAGTCTTTATATTTATGATTTTACTCTGAAATGGCTCAAATTGTTTATTGCAAAATAACACAGTAAAAATCCAGATACAACACTTTTTTTAAACATCACAAACAAATATTGCCCATCACATGTAAATGATGAGTTTGCACTCACTGAGAATGTAGTTGAAGAGGTTGCAATAATTGTAGTAGGACTCAAACCTTTGGTCAAGAGTTGGCCCTCCCTGTACATGAGAAAAAAACTCATTATTGCCAGGCATGACAACACTGAGCTGACATCCATCTAGTAGGGTTGTGACGGTGAGGAAATTTTCCCACCGGTTAATCGACGTGTGACCACACTGATAATACCGGTATCACTGTGGGGGCGGGGGCGTTCCCTCTTTTCCTCGCTTTCCTTCGCTTTTAAATAGCTTGCAAAAGCAGCGTGCGCATTTTACTTTCACTTTCAAATAGCGGCAATTCGGAGTAAAGCAATTGTTCGTTTTTAGTTCGTTTGAATTTTCCCTCGCTTTCCTTCGCTTTTAAATAGCTTAAAAGCACCGTGCGCATTTTACTTTCACTTTTGAATTAGCGGCAGTTCGGCGTCAATTGCTTGAATGCAACAACAAAATACGTCAAACTCACTTTAGCCTATATATAAAACATAGAACTTTTATTAACAAAACAAATAAAAATACACCATGCTATAGGGCAGGCTATGCCTAATATAAAATAATAAATAACTTGCATAAATAGTGGAAATAATTAAACATGTATAATATATAACCAAATAAATAAAGTAACGTAGAACATTTATTAGCAAACGATGTCAAATAAAATAAATGAAAAGTTTAAATAAGTAAAGATCGCCCAAACACTGTGGCACCAATTAAATAAGAAACGATGTTTAAAAAAACTCCAAAATCACCTTGAGATAAACGCAAAAAGTCAACAGGCTTTTCAAAATCAGAATATTGCCAAAAAGGCGCTTTTGCATTTCGTTTCGAAACTAAATCATCCGCCATCGTCTTGGTCTCTCACCTCACCTCACCTCACTCTTCTTGTCAGTCAGCTCGACTCGCTCTCCTTACTGGAGAAATGAAATCTGATCTGTGTGTTGCGACTGTCATTTGGCACACTGCATTTAGCAGCTGCGTTCAGTTTTTAATTGTTGTGTGTCTGTTCTTTTACGGAACTAAATTATTACTATAAAAAATCAAAACGACGGTGGGGGTCGAGCAAACACACTCACGCTGACTTTGGCGTAGATGTGCCTGTAGTACAGCTCCTTGTACAGGATCAAGAAAACTGCATCTGTAACAGACAAAACAAAACCGCATACCCATGTCAGCAAAGAAAACTTCAATTCAGCGCTTCTGATACCCGAATGCAGCAGAAGTCGGATTCACTCACCGTTACCAACCAGGGAAGCGATGGCTTCTGCCTCCGGCCATGGAGATGTCTTAAAGAAGCGATCAGTGAGCTTGTTCCAGCTAAAATGAAATGAAAGATAAATCAACATTTCCAGGCATCGGAACACAGTCTATAACCGTATGGCTGCGCACCTGTTCTCATAAACATCCTGGATCTCATAGATCTTCTGCTCAATGCTCTCGCTGGTCACGCGGTTGGCCTGCAGCTCGTAAACCTTCTGATCGATGAGGTCTGAGATGGTTTTATGAAAATACTGCAGGAAGTTCTTGATGACCTCAGGGATCACATGATACGTCTGCTGGTGCTCATACTGACGTTCATACGCCAGATCAGCTTTTGGGTCGCCTGCAGAACACACACACACTTTGTATTCCTTCGATCCCCTTAATAGCACACATCTACTCATTGATCTATGTAGAGGCTATTCAATCTATTCACAAGCTATACTGGGATGGTAAAACGTTTACTATGAATTTTACTATACATACATTGCTGTTCAAAAGTTTGGGACCAGTAAGATTTTTAATGCTTTTTAAAGAAGTTTCTTCTGCTCATCATGCCTGCATTTATTCGACCAATAATACAGAAAAAATTTATATTGTAAAATATTACCATTTAAAATAATGGTTTTCTATTTTAATATACATTTTAAAATATAATTCATTCCTGTGATCAAAGCTGAATTTTCAGCATTTTACTCCAGTCTTCAGTGTCACATGTTTTTTTCAGAAATCATTCTAATATGCTGACTTTATAATCAATATTTGAAACACTTAATATTTTTTTGGGACCTGTGATACTTTTTTCAGGATTCTTTGATAAATAAAAAGTAACAGCCTTTTATTTAAACAGAAAATCTTTGCGGACAATATAAGTTTTTTATCACTTTTTTTAACATCCTTGCCGAATAAAATACTTCATTTCTTTCAAAAAAAAATAATTGCTGACCCAAACTTTTGAGCGGGGTGTAGATTGTTACAAAAGATTTCTATTTGAATACTTTTTATTCACAAATATCCTGAAAAAGTATCACAGGGCCCAAAAAAAACTTTTCAAATATTTGATATTAATTCAGCATAATTAGAATGATTTCCGCGAGATTGTGACACTGAATAATGAAGTAATGATGCTGAAAATTCAGCTTTGCTCACAGAAATAATCTACATTTAAGTAATTCAAAGAGACCCCATTCTTTTAAATTGGCAATAATAATTTCACAATATTATGCGTTTTTCTGTACTTTATTTCTGATCAATAATGCAGCCGTGAATGAGCAGAAGAGCTTCTTTAAAATGCTTTTACAAATCTTACTGATCCCAAAACGTTTGAACAAGTGTACACACCCACACCTCACAGACTCACATTACACATACAGAGACGCACCCCAGACAGAGACTCACACACAGACAAGACTCACACACATACTCACACACAGACGCACACCAGACGCCACAACCAACTCCACACACAGGACTCACACACAGACAGACCACACAGACAGACACACAGACAGCCAGAGACCCACACAGACAGACAGAGACCACACACAGACACACACACCACACCACAGACAACACACACAGACCAGACTCACACACAGACACATACACCACGACACACACACACTACTCACACATACTCACACACAGACACAGACTCACAACACAGACACGCTACACCCAGACACAGACTCACACACATACACAGACTCACACACAGACACACACACACCCACACACACACACCACATACAGACACACACACACAAAACACACACACCACACACAGACACACACACACACACCCACACACAGACAGACACACACAACACAGACACACCCATACACACAGACACAGACACACCACAGGACACTATACTCACTCACACACCTCACTCACTCACACACGACTCAATCACTCACCACAGCAACTCACACTCACACCACACAACTCTCATCACACACAACACCACAGACTCTCTTCACCACACAAACACCAACAGACTCCTTCACACACACACACACAGACATCCTCAACACACACACCACACACACACACACACAGACTCCTCTACACACACACACCACACACACAGACTTCACACACACACACACACACACATCACACACACACACACCACAGACTCTCCCACACACACACACACCACACCACACCCACACAGACTCCTCTCTCACACACACCACACACACCACACACACACAACACAACACACACACAACACACACACAACACACTCACTCACTCACACACACACACACAGACTCACTCACTCACTCACACACACTCTCATTCACTCACTCACTCTCACACACACTCAGACACACAGACTCACTCACTCACTCTCACACACACAGACTCCCTCACATCTCACACAACAGACCACCACTCTCACACACGACTACTCACTCACTCCTCACACGACTCACATCACTCTCCCACACACAGACTCACTCACTCCATCTCCCCCACAGACCTCACTCACTCACTCCTCACACACACATACTCACTCACTCACACACAGACTCACTCACTCACACAGACTCACTCACTCACACAGACTCACTCACTCACACAGACTCACTCACTCACACAGACTCCCTCACTCACACTCACTCACTCACTCACTCTCACTCACACACACACACACTCTCACTCACACACACACACTCTCTCACACACACCCACACACACACACTCTCACACACACACACACACCACACAACAACACACACACACACACACACACACAGACTCTCACACACACACACACACACACACACAGACTCTCTCACACACACACACACACTCACACAGACTCTCACACACACACACACACACGACTCTCTCCCACACACACCAGACTCTCTCACACACAACACACACACACACACACACCAACAGCACACACAGACCGACTCTCTCACACACACCACACACACACACACACTCACACCCACCCACACACACACTCTCACACACACACACACACACACACCACACACACACACACACACACACACACACACACACACACACACACACACAGACACATAGACAGACACACAGAGTATTGATCTGTCAATAAGTCCTGTATAAGCAGATACTTACCGGTGTGATAGTCATAATCATTGGGGTAGCTATAAGGGTCAACCTGCAAACAAAACGACAGAGTGAACAATGATCAGTCTGACATATTAACATTAAAATGCAGGATGAGTTTTGTAATGAACAAAGGCAATGAAAATGAAGTCCAATTATAGCGATGCTCCACTGATTAACATCAACACGCTATTTACACTTCAGTCTCACAAACACGCACACTCGCCTCTTCCTCTTCTATCGGGTTAACGTTACTAGACATGATGAAGTTTTATTCTTCCAGTTGGTGTTTAATCCGATAATAAACCTTTCATAAACGTCACAGCTACCGCAAAGCACGCGTGGAGGAGAGAGAGGAAGTCCACTACGCACACTTCCGGTGACGCAGTCGAAGCGCACAAGGGATTGTGGGCCAGTGGCGGAATCATTTGGCTGAATTGGAAATGCTGGCATCCTACTACTACATAAGACTTCATTCAGACGCACTTTTTAGACACTCAGATCAAAAACATCTGATTGGTACATCCTGACTAGCGCAGATCATTTATTTTTAAACCAGCGACTTTATACTGAAAATGTCTTAGCCAGACAACAGACATAAACATCATCAAACAAGACAAATAAAATAAAGAATAGGAAATAAAAGAACATAATAAAATAAATAAGTGCATAAATAAATAAATAAAATATTCCTCTATTTACTGTGAAATATGTAGAAATTTGGTAAAGTTTTCAGAGATCTATTCTTATGTAAAAAATAATTTTCCTAGGATAATAATCATGGTAACTAAATTACATGTTTCATTTTTTTTCATAAATATACCAAAAATCACATTTACCTTTTTTTTTCCTTTTAATTCAGATAAATTTTCAAATTTAGGAAATCCTCCCAAAATGCACAAGCAAATTTACAATCATAAAATAAACTGACACATAATAATCCCTTACCGATAATAATAAAGACTGTATAACAACACCAAAATAATGATACTGAGGAACTTCAATATCCATTAAATTCAAAACTAATAAATGATTAAAGCTTTTGATCATCATTATTATAATTATTATTATTATTATTATTATTAAACCCGTCACTGCCACTTTAACCAGCTGTTTTTATGGTGAATGTTCTCTGATATTGAGCTGCATTTCCACATGTGTCCTGTAGATAGCTCTAATGTTCCTATAACTGAGGATTCACATCTGCCCATCAGTTTCACTGGAGCACTTTGCAGCTGAATTATTTCATGAAGGTTTTTATTGGCTTTTATAATGAGGTTTTTCGTCAACTAATGAAACGCCATGGATTATTGCGATTTTGTCAACAACAAGACACCCAATCATTCAATATCTAGTGTAGGATAATGAAGAGCTGATGCTTCACTGAGCACTAGTGAACACGAGAGGCAAAAATAGAAATAGTGTGCCCTTTGAATGAACAGTCCTCTGAAATCCCACATGTGTAGTTTTGTCTCTGCACTCGTGGGAAGGGAGGCTGTTATGAGTTTCAATAACTGCTGCCACATGCCTACTTATTTGGCTTGAAGAGAATTGGAGAAATGCTGTTCAAAGTGTTTTGAATTACTTTAAGCTACTCTGGCATGTTAGTGCAAACAAGCCAAGGTGTTTAAAAAATTAAAAACACACGCACAATGAGATACCAGAGGAATTTTAGTGATGATGATGATGGTGGTGTGATGACGATGGCATTCAACAACTGATTATTAATGTCGATGCTCCTGCTGAAGATGGTTTTCTGTGGATGAAAAGTTTAAATTAAGATGGGAAGTGTTAGACAACAACACGTTACATAGATCATGTGTATGTACCCTTACCAAAAAGTAGTATACTGCAAGTTTATTTTATTAAGTATACTTAAGTAAAGTTCAAGTATATTTTAAGTATAGGCTACTTTATGTTTTAAGTATACAAATATCAGTGTACTAGTAGTATAATTGTAAGTGTACTATTTCAATATTCCTTGGGACTAAATTGGCCCACTTTCTAGTATATAAAAGTATACTTTAAGTATAACAGTAGTAAACTTTAAGTACACAACTAGTTTACAACAATATTTTTAGCTTGTACTGCAACTATACTAAAAGTGAACTTATAGGTATACTGATAGTTTTCTAATTAAATACTTGTAGTTGTATTTTTAGTACACTTTGAAGTATAATCTCAGTAAACTACTTTTTTTGTAGTTTTATACTGCAAGTATACTCGAAAGTTTTCTTTAAGTGAACTTTACATCATACTTTAAGTATATTATTATGTCCCTATTTAGGTATTAATTTGTGTATGTTTTGTTACATGAATATCTGAACATACAAAACAAAATAACAGTGTATCTGCTTGTAAACAAAAGCATTTTATTCTAGCTTCATGCATTCTTTTTTTAAACACTTGAATGTGGGTAAGTTTCATAAATAATAATAAAAAAAGAAACAACATTTTGAACAAAAAGCTGAAAAAAACTATGAACTGGATTCAGAACGATAATCAAAACGTAGATAGAGTCGATCAACACCCCAAAGCTTGACAGTCATTATTACCTCTTCATTGGTTGACATTTTATTCCATAATGTTGCACATTTTTGATGCTGTTTTATGTCTGATGATCTTGTTAAATTACATGTGGAAGCATCTGTTGTTTCGGTTTCTTCTTCTCTTGTGTTTTTGGAAATTCTGTACAGAAAATGTGTACTAGCGCGCCCTACAGTATAACAATGAAAACACGGATTCTAGGAACACAAGTATAGCTCAAATATATTTAGACTTTTTCTAAGTATAAGTCAAGTATACTTAATTGTCATTTTAAGTATGTTTCTGAGAAGTACATAAAGCCCATTTCTAAGAAGTACATAAAAAGTAGACTAAAAGTATACTTTCCTATTTTTTTGTTTAAAAGAAGTATACTAATTGCACACTTGAATAAACTTCTTTTTCGAAGGGTATATCCAGTCAGAAATGTCATATAACTATTTACCTCTTGATATTAATAATTATATTATATTGTATTTATTATATATACCGTACACTTATCATTCAGCTTCAATTCAGCTTATCAATTCAAAACAGAGAGTGATTTACGCGTGTTGTTGAGAAGAAAGAACAGAGGGAGGGAGAAGACAGAAGTTTTTCCCCCTCAGCTACCAGCATATGTTAGAGATTCCACCCAAACTCACCTCCCGACTGCAGCACGGGCATCCGATAAACACACACACACACAGACAGAGGGAGAGAGCGAGAGAGTCACACATTTAAGCAGAGCAGAGGGTCAAGACAGTCCGAACCGAGCGCTTCTCTTCATTACGCACAGAGAAATCACACAGAACACAACCCACACCTGCGCCACCGAGCTCACATCAAGAGCTGTGAAGGGACGGGATCTAAGGAAATAAGCGTCACGTTGGAGAATCGATCGGGTCTAAAGTGAGATTTTGTGGATTCGGTGCGTCTGGAGAGCTGTGAGGATGCGCGTTTCGGTCCTGCTGCTGCTCTGCGCACTTTACGCAGGAGAGGCGCACAAACTCTCCGCGCTCACGGTGGGTCACCACACACTTCACTATCAATCTATAATCACTCACATTAACAGAACGATTGTTTATGAACAAATATTAATAGCCTGTATGTAAAAATATGTGTCTTATAACATTTCTGACTGTTTCAATGTTCTTTAGCAAGGTCCAGTAATACTATAGATATGTATGTACTATATAACATCCTATTACTATATATAACTAACATGATGTCAACAAAACCAGCAAAAATGACATTTAAATTGTTACTCTTTAGATGTATAAACTACAAAATGTTTTACCTGGTAGCCTTTTTTTTGGCACCCTGTTTTGTCATCAGAGCCAGAATTCATTTTTATTGGACAAGTATGTTTTGTGTTTTTCACCCAAGGACAGTAAAAGTGGCAGTTTGATATGGGGTTTTGTGAGTTCGGCTGCAGACTCAGTGCATCTTTGTGCTTGTGCTTTTGTTAAACAAGAAGCTTGAGACACTATGTAAGGTGAGATGAGTAATCATGAGAATCCTATTTGGGCTTAAGAGTAGTGATGTTTGTGCACTCGCAATTCAGGAGGGTAACCAGAGATCCACAAGCTTTCTTTCAAACAATCACAGACACAGACACAGACACAATCACAGACACAAACACAGACACAAACACACACACACACAAACACACACAGGTTTGTTTTATGGTTACGGTGGACTCTCCATAAGCGTAATGGTTTTTATACTGTACAGACCGTATATTCTATTGCCCTACACCAGGGTTCCTCAGATCTTGCCCTGGGGGTCCAATGCGCTGCAAAATTTAGCTCCAACCCTGATCAAACTCCCTGTGATTTTCTAATGATCCTGATTAGTATGCTCAGGTGTGTTTGATTAGGGTTAGAGCTAAACTCTGCAGGAAAGTGGATCTCGTGGGCCAGATTTGAGGATCTGAGGATTTGAGGAAACTTTCTGCATTTTTAGATTTTCAAAAAAACTAATTCTGAATTATTTATAAGGCTTTTGAATTATGGGGACACTGAAAAATGTCCTCATAAATCACCTTCTCGTTGTAATACCTTTGTCATACCCATGTTATTATACAAATTTGTGTCCTCATAAACCACATAAACATGCACACACACACACACACACACAGTGGGAGCTACAGGTGCACACCCACCTTATGCTTTCCTTTATATGTGACAGGCGCTTGGTTTTGGCCGCTAAGTGCTGGGAGCAGGAGATTTTCTCCCCTCTCTGCGGCCGCTGGCCTCTACATGGACGTCTGCCTGTGTACACAGGGTTAGGACTGCTGATTGCGGGAAGCCGCTCCTCATTAACCGAGTAGGAGATGTGAGTGTAGATCGTCCCGGTGCGGGACTGATCGATTATGAGGAGAGAGAGAGAGAGAGAGAGAGCTGCACGGGCACATTGGTCCACCCAGAGCCTGGACACAGAGCAGCTTTGACGAACTTCGAAACCCAGGCATTTATGTTCAACCAAACTGGCCCCTGTTGAATGCCAGAGAGGGTTTGCACTTTCAATGGTGAGACAGGAAACGGCCCACTTTCTAATCCATAAATGTTGTTAAATGGTCAATATTTGTGTACCTGTCAGGAATTGCAACAAATGTTGTATATAATCAAGTGTGCTTTGCAGCTGTTTGGGACCATGATTTTTGCATTTGTGGTCACATAGTTTGTTCTTTACCAAATGCACCAATAATATGCAAAGAATATATGTAATATTTAATACAGAAGTTTTTGTTGAATGCATATGCAAGAATCGCATTAATAGAGCAAAAACTCTCTTTTTCTCTCTCTCTCTTTCACTGATGTGCTATATTTGGAGCAGTTATTTTAGTATCATTGATAGGCCTACAAGTTTTATTAATCATTTTATTAAGTTTTTATTTTTATATTTCCCATTTTCATATTTAATATCTATTTCCATTTATTTAAAAAAAAAAATTGTATTGTGCTGTTTTGACATTTTTAATCATTTTTATATTTTTTCTTATTTTTTGTCTCTATAGATTATTGGTTTTGGTTTTAGTTATTTTAATACGTCAAGTTAAACTAAATGAGAATGGGAAATATTGCCTTGGCAACTAGCTAAAATAAGATAAGTTTAAGTTTTTTTAAATTTAATTTTATTTAGTTACCGTTAATTTATTAATTTCACACAAAGCTTCTAGGTACTGTTTTATTTTTATATTTTTCATTTTATTTTAAGTACAATTTTTAGTAATGTTTTTATCATTTTATATTTTTTATATAAGTTTATAAATTTTTCACCTATATATTTTTTTATTTCAGTTTTAGTTTTATTTATTTTAGTACATGAAGTTAAACTAAATAAACCTTGGCAACTAGGTAAAATAAAATAAGTTTCATTTATTTCAGTTACCATTTATTTATTAATTCACAGAAACTCTTTGTACTGAAATTAATTTTTATTTTTATATTTCCTTTTATTTAATTTCAGTGTTAAAGTTTTAGATAATGTTGTTCAATCAAATGTACTAAAATAACTAGTGTACTAAAAAAAGTACTAAATCTACTAAAATAAATGCATTTTAGTAAAAAGTTTTTTTTTTCTGTTTTTTTACATTTTATTTTAATTCAGTTCACTTTACTTCAAGCAACAAAAATGTATTTTAAGGGTTTAGTTTAGTTTTATAATAAACCTGATAGGAAACCAAGGAGTGTTATTTTCTCACTGTGTTGAAACTGCCCAGCGCTCTGCTGTGATTTCGCCTAGTCTTTGCCCTCGGACCGGAGCCATCTCGAGTTTTTCACCTGGCATAGCGTTTTTGGTGCTGATGGAGGCTGTTAGCACCAAGGCCAGAGATACAGTTGCTGTCAATGTTTCTCTGCTGGCATCTGCTGCTGCTCGGCCTTCTGGGATGGCAGCTATGTGGCACGAGCATGAATCAGGGCCTGTGATGATGAAGTCTCCTGTGGCACCTGCTGCAGCCCGTGCCGGAAAGAGAAGATATGCCGTTATTTGAGAGAGAGTAAACAGGGGAATTAATTTCACACAAGCCTCTAGGTACGAACCTCTCGCTGCAGAGCAGCAGGGCTCTGTTTAAATAAACTAGCCATCCTGAGGTGTCGGATTCACCTGTATTAGACCGACGTCAAGTTCGGTTTGGTCAAATAGAGTTGTCCTGAAGAATAGTTGAGAATAGTCCTGAAGCATAACAAAAAGGGTTAGAAGACAATATATGAAGACTAAAGGTGCAGTCACGTTATCAAAATTTCAGCAAACTTTTCTGTGCACAAAAAAGGCCCGATGTCAATAGTGTAACAATGTATGAAGCACAACTCACAGAAAAGTCATTTTCAAACCAAGCAAATTTCTGTTGGCCAGTGCGGCAAATGTACGATCAAATGAATCCGATGCAAATTATGCGTGAGGAAATATTTCATCCTCACACAACATTCCCGTTTGTGTGGATTCCTATTGAAATGACTGGATTTTGCATGTGAAAATTCACCAAATTCGAACACTAAATGTGACCGGACCTTAAATCAATCCATGAAGTGGATTATGGGAAG
This sequence comes from Sinocyclocheilus anophthalmus, assembly GCA_018155175.1. Lineage (NCBI taxonomy): Eukaryota > Metazoa > Chordata > Actinopteri > Cypriniformes > Cyprinidae > Sinocyclocheilus > Sinocyclocheilus anophthalmus. The sequence goes on along the minus strand of JADLZN010010244.1, from coordinate 316,230 downwards.
GAATGCACAGTTGTTTTAGGCTCAGAATGCTGTGATTTATGAAGAAACGCTCTGGTCATTATTTACAGGTCGAGTACATCTAAACGTTAACAAATGGCTGTGGGTAGTTAACTTGGAGGTCAGAGGTCATCCCATCTCACTCCTCTTACTCAGCCTGGCAGAGTGGAATGTGGGAGGCAGATGAGTGCGGCGCAAACCCTCTTCTACTTTCTCACACGCACACGCACACGCACACACACACACACACACACACACACACACACACTGCTGTATGCACACTGATCTCAGAGCTGTTGTCTTGACTTCTATGACACATTTAAACATGGTTGCAATGCAGGTTGTGCGAAGAGGCTGAAACTGAAAGATGGGACAGCATTTATTAAACATAAATGACCCAACAGCATTATATTAAATAATCCCCACAAAATACTTTATTTTTATTGAATGCTAAATACACAACATAAAAACTTTACAGATACGAGACATCCAAATAGACAACAACATACTAATACAGGGGTTTTTAACATTTTACTTTTCTTAATTCTCAAGTAAATAGAATTGTAATACAGATTTTATAGAGAGTCAATATAAAAAATAAAAAAAACAACTATAAAAAAGTTAAAATATGGTTTAGAATTATATGTTTTTTCTTGTGCGTATATGGAACTTACCAAATGAAATCATAAGATTCACCATAAAATTAACCGTTTTTTAAATTATTACTCAACGAATATAAACATATTTAACAACAATAAAAAATCTGTATTTTTTTCTAGCTAAAATGTGCAAAAATGAGGAACTCATATAACTTGTTTCATATGCAAAGGGGTTGTTTACATAGTCTTAAAGGGACAGCAGCAAAATTAGTTGTAAGGCTCAGAGAGACATGGTGGAAAATAGTCATAAAAAGTGTTGGTCCAGTAGAGACTTTAACATTAAAAACTAAAATGATGATGATATAAACACATTCTCACTCTCTTTGCTCCAGTAAAAATGTTGAACATGAATATCAGATGCCACATTTGCATAGGAGACGACTCATAACTCAACTGTGCCAAATACCTTTGAAAATCATTAGGAACGGTTCTGCTTCTGCAGCAGTTCCGCTTATAGCAACACATTTTCCACATTTGCTTTCTTGAGTATGACGCATTTTTTCATGAGGTGAATTCTGAGCTGGATCTAACTAATTAAAGAGACAATTCACCAAAAAAATATAAAGAACATTTTTCCACCATTTTCAACCTTTTGTGGAATGGAATGGTTCCATGGATGTTAAAGGTTCTTCATGGAACCACAGAAGCAAATAAAAAGCATTTATTTTTAAGAGTTCAGGTTTGGAATGGCATGAGGGTGAGCAAATGATGGCAGAAATTTTATTTTTGGATGTACTATTCCTTTAACGGACAGAAAAGGCCAGTAAAAGCTAATGTTTTGGTGGTTTCAGACACAAGCATTTTGTTTGTCATTCCTCCATCTTCGTTTCCACACCTCCCTGCCGAAATCCATGTATATCAGTAACTTCATAACAAGGGCTGTTCAAATGGTGGCAGTAATTCATACGCAAAACTATGCACCTGCACGAGAAGAAAAAACATATTTTTTCCCTCTCTTGCTTCACATGACTAGCAGCAGGCTTTCCCTTTTCTGGCCGATTTTTCACAGCAATTAAAGGCTTTTCTCTTTGATTGAGTTAATAGCTTGGATCTAGGCTGTCACTTTCTTCCATTTCCACTATGCTGGAGACTAACGATGCCTAGCCAATCCCAGGAAGCCCCCGTCGGGACTCTTTCACACGTCTGCGGTTTCTCTCTCACTCTTTGCCAGGCCCCCATTGACCCTTTGCGGCTAAGGTGTGAGGGGCCTCTCTGGGTCTGTGGTCGGGAGGCCCCCCTTGTCCTTTCTGGGGCCCTCTGTGGGGCACAATGCACTCTCTGCTGGAGGTTGGCCCCTGAATCATTGCTTTCAATCCCACAATGCCTCACTGCCAAAATGGGGTAATAGGATTTGAGGTTTGTGTGCTGGTGGGTCTTCTGAAAAATAAGTCATTTTTTCACTCTCTCTCTCTTTCTCTCCTCATTTCTTTCAGTTCATCATGCTTCGCTTTTCATCTAAATAGATTTTTTTGTTGAGGGGGAATGATAAATAAAGTAGAAAAGAAAAAACAAGGGGGCGGAGCAGCTGCAGGACTAGAACAGTGTTTCAGGAAAAACAGACAGTGGCTTGTTTTGTTTGCTCTTCTCTGCAGTAGGTTAGAAGAGACATTATGTGTCATGTAAGAGGCATATTAACATAATGGTGGTCATACATCAATTCCATATACACAAACATTGACAAAGTGGTCCGATGCTGGCATTTAGCTCCGAATCTAGATACTTTTCACAAAGGATTTTTTGTTTTCAAGTTCTTCAGAAATACAGGTTCTTAAAAATACTCAATAATAATATCAATAACCAGATCTAAAGAACCTATAATGTAAAATAAAAACCTTTTTATTTTCTAAAAAGCCATATAGCACGCCTAATAAAGCAATAAAGTGACAAATTATTTTGATAAGAAAGGGTTTCTTTGCAGAACCAAATGTGCTGCAAGAACCAGTGAAGAACGTTTAACTCATTAATTAGCATTGCTTGCTAATCAAACATCTCTATTGCTCATACTTATGGTTAGTGATTTGAACAAACTCCTTACATTAAAGGGGTCATATGATGCAAATTTACAAGCTCTTGGTGCATAAAGAAGATCTGTAAAGTTGCAAACACTAAAGTCTCAAAACCAAAGAGATATTCTTTATAAAAGTTAAGAGTTAACCACGCCTACCTAAAATGGCTCGTTCTAACAGGCCCCCACATACCTACGTCACGATCTGGGAAGATTTGCATAACGCCTCCCAAATGTTCACGCAAAGAAAGAAGGCGTAACTTTTATTCTCGCTATAGTATTGTTGCTGCTGCCGCCATGTCCTGAAGACGCTGTGTGTTTCGTTGTGAAAGCGAAACTACTTTGTTTGGTCTTCCAAAAGAGGAGGATATCCGCTTCGTCATGCCTAGAGCTGATCTGTGCTGGTCACTGAGGGAATACATCACTTTCACCGTGGACAAAGCGGAGTCCAGCCCGCCTCAGCTCACTCTATCCCGGCCTCAGCGCACGCTAAGCTGGGGCTTCCCCTCACGCTAGGCCGCTGTGTTTTTCGTTGCCACTGATGATCCAAACGCGAGTTTTGGGCAGTAGAGTAGCACTTTGTCATTTCTCGGATCACAAATGCAGACAGAGTTTTATGTTTACGCGGCGCGATGCAATGCAACGCAGCGCAATGCGTAAAAAGACAGTATAAGTCATTATAATCAGTAATTATGTCCCCACTGGATGCAACAAATGCCTCATTTGTAATGGGTTTAATTTTTAAAAATCGACGCGTTTCAGAAAGGCGGGGCTAGAGGAGAAACAATAATGTACAGTAAAATAATGTGTTTTGAACCTTAAACCACATAACACATGTCCCCCCCATTACACCAAATACACAAAATAATGTTCTTTTTAGCAGCATCATATGACCCCTTTAAGTATTAAAAAATACTAAACTGTACAGCTTTTGGACATTGTAATTATGATCTTCAAAAGGGAGAAATTATAAAATTTTGACCTTGGCCAGTATGGGCAGCATTCTAGCAAACACATAGCAATGCACACCAAATCTATCAGGACAACAGGTTGAACAACATGAATATAATATAATATAATATAATATAAATAAATATAATAATTTACATTATTGCAGTTAGTGGTCAGTATTGTTGGACGAAAAACTAAAAATATTAAAAAGTAATTTAGGTAATGAAATAAAAGCTTAAATAAACTAATAATATAAATATCAAATTGAAAAAGTAAACGCAAAAAAGTTAAATGTTACTTAAAGAAGTAAAAGTACAAAAAAAATATAAATAAATGTATATATCTATAAGATATATAATATATATTATATTATATGATATATAAGAACAAAAAGCATATAACCATATTCTTAACATTAAATGAAAACGAAAATGATAAAAATAAACTATTCAAAATATTGATAAAGACTGGACAAATAAAAACTACAGTAAACTGCTCGGGGCATAGAAATTGCACATCTCTGGTGTGTGTTCAGAAAGAGTCCTGAATGTGATCCTGTCAGGGTTCTCATGGTGCAGAAAGCATCTGAGGTCTGTTTGGCCCGGTTCTGCTGGTCCTCTGGTGTGTCTGTGACCAGCTGTTGATGCTGTATACAGATAGCGGTCGTGGGTGGTTTCAGATTCCCCCAGTGATGTTCAATGGTCGTGTCTGGGTTTGGCTGTGGCTGAACTGATTATTTGGCTGTGTCTGGGTTTGGGAGGTCTCGTTTGGGTCGATCTCAACTGCTGAAATGTTCAATCGCTAAATGTGTCTTGGCCGCAATGAGGTCTCTGCGGTGGTCGTGTTGGTTTTGTCCATGTCTTGGCTGTGACCGAATTGAACCGCGTTGGTCGTGAACGCTTGGGAGGACTATGAACTCCATCTTGGCCGGGATTGCGAGATGACCATCTTGGCCGATTGTGGTTGGTTCGGCAGCACTCCGGGCAGAATCTGTTTCCTGACATCTCTGTCGGGCCTCCTGCGAGCTTTCTGACAGCAGCGCTGAGAATGACGGAGCGGAAGGGGCACCGGGTCACAGCTGCAGAGACCAGAGGGAGAGTGCGAAGGAAAGATAAAGAAAGTGCATGTGTGTAAGACAGACACAAAGAAAACACAAGAGAGCGAAAAGGGGGAGAACAGAGAGAGAAAGACTGTGTGTTTGTCGGAGATAAAGACAGCGAGAGAGAGGGGAAGAAAGAAATTTTGTGGTGGGACTGAGAGTTTCGAGGGGGGTCAGTGTCAGTCATGATCTCAGACAGCGAGAGTCTGTCAGTCACAAACCAACGCACACAGACCCCAAAGAACCAACTCCAGACCCTCTTATTCACAACTTATGGTTCATTCCTTCATAAATATTCTGAATTAAGAGTGAAAAGCGGCCCGTTGTGGCAGGGATTATGAAGAGGACTGTTGTCCTTTTGAAACATATTTTTCCGTCACACACAGAGGCAGGATGTACTGGAGCCAATTGAAATAAAATTGAAATCACAATTGGCCAAGTGCAATAATTAAACCTCAAAGGGGGTGTGATTTAATGAAATAATACATGCATGTAACAAAAAGAACTGTGTGCGGACTGAAAGCTGAATTAAAAAGTGGATTTCACTTTAAGTCCACTGTGAAGGTAAGGTACATTGTGAATGCAAAATTTTGCCTTTTTTTCAATTAGTTCATTTTAGTGATTTTCAAGTCAAGAAAATAAAAAAAAATAAACAACAAAACAACAAAAATAGTTGCTTGTCTGATTGCTGGTCTAAAAAGTGGATGAAAAAAAAGTCATACAGCTCATTGACATGTAAAATTTCAGTAGTGTGGCCTATGTAAATAGTAAAATGAAGCAAGAAGCTGTCCATGGTCATACGTTTTGACTTGTGGTCCACCAATAAAGGTTATTCCATGGCTGAAGAGAGAAAGCAAGACGGCCAACTCAGAATAAAATTATATTGATCAGAGACTACTCTTATAGTTCCAGAGACAATTATGTTTCATCTAGCACCCTTGTCTCAGATATTAAAATAGACATAAATGAGACAATTGTTAGTATACAGTAAGAGTACAGTGCTATAAATAGATGTAAATAGCAGCTTAGATTATTTGGTCTTAAAACATATATATTTTTTTAGATCTAAGACTTTTGAATGACTTGCTAAAGTATCTTGGCAAATCTGACTCAAGCTCAAACAACAAAAAAAAAAAAAAAAAAAAAAAAATCTATATATATATATATATATATAAAAAGTATAATATTTAAAATATAATCTCAAAAGACCTGAGCTGCTTTATCCACAACTCTATACTCTCACTGCATGTCAACAATGGACTCATTTGTGGTTATTTTGTTATTCCTCTTAAGGAATTTTACAAGAAACATCTGAGACAAAGGTCATACCTTAACAAAACATCACTAAGATCTCCATTTAGTCGCCTAAGCGTGGAGTGAGCAAGCTCTCAGCAATAACACTCACACTGGGGATTTCAGAAGAGAAGGATTAAATGACCAATAACTCAATAACAAAAAACAAGAAAAAAAGGTTAGTTCAATCTCTGTACACTCACAACCCCTCTTCCGCTATGACTGAACCAGCTACACATTCATCACACACACACACACAGACAGACACACACACACACTCTTCCCCAGCACTCATCAAACTCATATGACATCAGAGAGAGAGCAGAGCTGTCTCCCATCGCCAGGGGCAAGGGTTGATCCTCAAACCCCCTCTGAAACCATCTTCCAGGTGCAGATCTCCATCAAACACACAAACACACACACGCACACGCACAAAGAAAGTCATTTGTAGAATGTCAGCCAGTGCTAATTTTTGAGTGGGTAATGATCTACCCATCAGCTTTATATGAAGAATCTGTTTTCTTTCAACACTACTTTAATTTGCTGTTTTCCTGTGGCTGATTTATTGGCTGCAGGTGAGTCTGTATGTGTCAGTATCTTTTCAAGTTATTTTTTGCATTTGCCAGTTTGGCTGATTATAACTCATCTGAACATTACAAACGCACCTGTTCAGATAATGTCTTGACACAAAGCAAGTCGATTTCCTGTCCACTCTTGAATTTGTCGGTGAGGTGATGTTTGCTTGAAATGTAATTTTAAATATAAAAAATGTACTTAAAATTTATTATTTTACTCAATATTTGTGTGATGAATATTTTTTATGCTGCCTAGAGTATCACATTGCAACATGCTAACATCTCTTCCTGTCCATCTTCACAGTTTCTGCGTGTGGAGCAAGATAAAGAATGCAATACGGATTGTTCCAAAACTCCTCGTAAGCAGCTGTGCGCATCAGACGGACGGACCTTCAGTTCCCGCTGCGAGTTTCTCCGTGCAAAGTGCCGTGACCCTCAGCTGGAGGTCATACGAGGGCCATGCAAAGGTCAGAGTTCACCAATCAAACGTGAACTGTTGCTGGTTGGCCTGATGCCCTTTGTGAGTCAGGGTCAAGGCGGGCAGGGTTAAATCCATCTAGGGATAAATGACTCTTTGACGAGACAGAGCGGGATTTTGCAGAGTACAAGACATTGTCCTCTGACATTTCAAATTGTACTCTTAAGTAACAGCGATTTGAAGCGACCTGAAGTGAGTTGATGATTTGAGGCGACACAAATGATGCAGATTCAACTTTGCTCCTCATTTTCCTTATCAGTGCATCCTAAATTTAAAAAAAAAAGTTGTAATATTTAATGTTTTAAAAAAAATGATCAAATATAAAACAATGCATTTAATTTATAAATTTAAGAAATATATTTATTTTAATAAGATTGTAAATTTATACATTAATAATCATAAAGCTGCAGTCCGTAACTTTTTTTGGTTAAAAATGATCCGAAATCAATATTTGAGCAAGTACATAACCAAACAGTGTTCAAAACTATCGCCTTACTTTAGCCTGATTCACAACGGTTAGTTTATAATAATGTTTTGTAATTTGAGTGGTATGGTTAGGTTTTCGCGGGGAAATTCGAGCATGCCACTGCGTCATTACATCACGTCTGTAAACATAAAGAAGTTGTCCCGGCTACTAGGCTATCGCATGTGAGGATCCTGCAGGTGGCGGATCGTTTATAGCCTTTTCTCACAGCAGCCAGAATAATTAAATGTATCATTTTGATGGCGAATTGTAATCCATAAAGAATTATGTGTTTATGAAACACACGTGAATGAAATTAAATTATATTCCAGTTATAAATGTGCTTCTGATTACAGATAGCCTGGGATTACAAAGATTTGTATTTTAAAGAAAACCAGTTCGAAGGGAGAATAATTTGCTTTTTTTTTGGGTTAAAAGACTTTCTTAATATGAAATTCGAAGAGTATGACAATTAGATTAGACTGTGCAGAAATTGAAATCTACACGCTAATACACACTATACTCATAGTCACCAATGCGGATGTTGTTAACATGAATCATTTGAGAATAAAGTATAACAATAAAAATAATTTGAACGGTTTGATGTGATATGAGCTAACCGATCTTTAGATTGAATCACCATTGGTAGCGAGATTTATGGTAATGCTTTTTTCCTCAGTTGGTCAGAACAAACGTGGCAGACTTGTTAATAACTTGTTCAGATGACAATATTCTTATTTGGGTCATATATTCCAAAACGTAGGCTAGAATCTGTGATTGCGAAGTACAGTAAATATCCACACCGGTGCAGAGGACTGACTGCCACACATACTCTTCAGAACATTAGATTCATCCGCGCTGGAGCCGTGCCGACTCACAACCCACGCAAGCTAGATAATTCCGCACACAGCTGCAATTCCAGGTTTTCAAACAGAGATAGCGACAAAGAGGCAAAACTTACGGACTGCAGCTTTAAATTTAATAACAAATTAAAATAAAATTATAACTTGAAAAAAATGAACTTACATTTTATGCCTCTGAAATGACTTTTCTTTTCTGATGATGTAACCAAGGCCACATTGGCAGAAAAAAAAAGCGTAGCAGAATATAAAAATATACAATGACTGGTAAAAATTAGTGCATTTTCACTAAATCCATAAATTGGATCTTTGCTAAGATATTGATGGGGATCAGTGTACAGTGGTGCATTCATATGTGTAAGAGATCAGTGGTCGTTTGTATGAAGGGAGGGACCAAGCGCTGTCAGTAACCATAGAGGTCAAAGGTCAAACGGCTCACAAACACTCTCATTGTATTGGGCTCGGCAGGAAGACTCTTGTGTCCTGTACTCTTTTCTGCTCAGAGCTCTCCGTCTTTCTGTCTCATGTTCACTCTTTCTTTCCCTACTAGTAAGCACAATGTGTCATTCTTACATTGGGATTAAAGAGGGTGTGAGAAATAGAGAGAGAGAGAGGAAAATAGGATGAATAGAACAAAAATAAGATGAATTATGTTCTGCTAAAATGAGAGTGAAAGAAAACCAAAAAGGAAAGATTAGATTGGAAAGGGAAGTACATTCAGGAATTGTGCAGCTGTGCACACATCCAGCGATTCGTCAAAGTTGAGAACAGTTTATTTCAGCGCTCTATATGATTTGTCTCTCCCCACAAACAAGGACATAATAAATGTTAAATATAACAAATGTTATTTAAATAAATGAATAATAAATGTTGCTAAGCATTTTGAACTGTTACTATTTTTACATTTTTCCACTCTGGAAACACTCAGCACTCAGCATCCTTCCTCTTTTATTCAACATAATTTTCCAGCATCCATTCATTGTGATAAAGCATGTTGCTAAGCAAATGCCATAACTGTGGTTTAAAAGACTATTCATATTTAGTAATATTATCCATTTAAATGCACTGACACCATCCGTCGAGAACAAAATTTGAATTGAATTGAGCTGTATAATGACACTAATATTACATTTTTACTGAAATGACTTGAGCTGAATTGCCTTCCGTAGAGCTGCTTATTGTATGTTATTGTTAAGTTCATCAGAATTATGAACTTTGAAACACTGACATAATGACACTATTATCTTCTCTAGAGCTGCCTTAGAGCTTAAATAGATTTTTTCATAATAAATGCATTTTACAGCATTAACACAGTTATTTTCCTATTTTATTAATGTGAAGCTGATTTAAAACACTCTGTACTTCATAAAGAGTTATTTAAATAAATGTAAACGGTCTTGACTTGATACTCCAATAAGCATAAAAATACACAATGCACACAAATATTAGGTAAAACAGCTAATTTTAAGTAGACTGAACTAATTTAGTGGTTTATTTCAGTACTGAATGATACAGTATGTACATATATTTATAAGTTAGCATTTACCTTGTAAACCATCTTTTTCACTGAGTTCCTTGCTTATCCTCTTGTGCCATCCCAGACTGAAAGCGTTTTTATGATTTGCCCCAGTGGAGAGAGTGCGTTTATGTCTCCTTTGAGGTCAGGAGGATTTTCTGACATCCCCACACACTCGCACATACAGTATATGTACATAGTACAGATATGCATTACAACCTGCTGGACACCATCAGCTCACACAGACTCAACACAGAATGACAGAGAGGCAACAGTTTTACCTCTGAAATGGTACAGAGATAGTGATGACTCCAGTAGGACTGTTGGTCTAACTCCCAACCACACACAGGGATCCAACACTTCCGAAACATCTTGAATTATTCTGTCTGTGAGGTCACATGCCACTGCAAAGAAACCAAGTCTTATTTCCTGCTTCATTTTCTTTCACCATTACCATTCTTTCCTTTCCTCCGAAAAAAAGAAAAGAAAAAACACCCGTGCCACATCAGTCAGAGAGAGAACGCCAGAGGACTTGCCTGTCGGTTTGAATTTAATGCACTCACTCTCTTTCCGTTTTCTATATTACACTGACACGATGAGCAGAATAGTGACTGTGTGCTTAAAGTGGAATAATGGGAAATAAAGTTGAAGGTTATATATAGAAAAGAGAATGGACAGAGTTTGTGAACAAAAATGAATCATCGAGTTTATAGTACTTTTCAAGATCTCCTAAGCAGACGTGTCATGCATTTTATAAGAGGGCTCCAGTGGCAAGTCCTGACTCACTTTTGTTCTTTTAAAGGTTTATTTATGGCGTTTTATGCCTTTATTTAGATAGGACAGTATAGGTCGACAGGAAGTGAAGTGAGTGAGAGAGAGGGGGATGGGATCGGGAAAGGTCCGCGAGCCGGGACTCGAACTCGTGACATCCAAAGCGCAATGACGCTATATGTCGGCACGCTGCCCATCAATTTTTCAGTTTACAACAAATTACCTAGGAATTGACTGACCAAATGAAAACATGAGAATGTGTTATTTTTGCCATATAATAACATGGATGGCTATATAGTTCTTCTGACTTGCTGGATTTACCCGTGTTGTGTCTCCAGATACGTCCAGGTGTGTGGCAGAGAAGAAATACACAGAACAACAAGCCAAGAAACTCTTCCCACAGGTGTTTGTTCCTGTCTGCAATCCTGACGGAACCTACAGTGAGGTGTGAGATGAACAATATAACGACAAAACAATAAAACTATAGATGTTACAAGTGGATAATGTAGAATTTTATACCTTTAACAATTTCACGGTCCAATTTCTCAATTTTTCTGCCTCTCTCTCTCTGTCATTTTCTTTATCTGTGCTGTATTCGACTAACAGGTTCAGTGCCACGGCTACACTGGTTATTGTTGGTGTGTGACACCCAGTGGCAGACCCATCAGCGGCTCAGCAGTAGCCAATAAGAAACCTCAATGCCAAGGTAGCATACGTCTTCCTCTGCTTTGTTTTTCATGCCTTTATTCTACTGCGTGCTTCAATCACGTCTTCTTTGTTTGCAAAAGAGATTTTCACATTATAAATAATACTCTGAAGTGATTACAAACAGTAATCTCTACGTTTATGACACGATCTCAATGTTTCAGAACATGATAGTTGTTTAGTAATATAAATCAACAGAGAAATGCAGAAACTCAGCATCTGCAAAACCAAAGCCACATGCAGTAAACTAGCATAGCACTGCATTAAACACAGACTCACGCACAAAACTGAATCTCTATCACTGCAGGCCATGGGTTCCTGGATCATAACATTGTTGGCTTGGCTTTGTACAACAACCACAGCTTCACTAGAAAAGGACCAATTAGATTTAATTGCACATGCAACAGCTTAATCAGTTAGGTCTGGGGGAGCATCACGAAACAAATGCGCGCTTGGCAGGCAAAGCGGCCGAACTCAAACATTCTTGCTCTTTTACTCCAAGATAGTGTCATATGGCTTTTACCTCCTGCAGCCTTCATAACATTATCATGTTCCTCTGTAGAGGCTTAATACATAATTAAAAACATAAATCTTTTCAAATGAACCATTCCTGGATGGACTTGCTCTGATCTGTGGAACACATTTGAATGTTATAGTCCAGTTAGAATGTACTAAATTCTAGTTGTAGATCTGCTAAAATGCAAGCGTGAGTAACCTGTGATTGCCCTGTTGATTTTTAGGGTCCAAGAATGGTAAAGTAAATCCGAAGGAACCAGGAAAATCAGGTAAATACCTTCAACGGTTTCTTTTGATATGGTAAAGACTCTCATGAGGGACAATCTGCACTGGCGGCTACGTTTTAATGTGTGTGTGCGTCTGTACTGCAAGTTACGGCTTGCCATTCTAATATTTTGTGAATTGAGAGTGCTGAAGTTGCTTCAGGGTTGAAAGTAAATGGTCGTATGGTGGAGTCGTTAAACAGAGAGACGCTGTAATAACAGCCTTTGCTTTTCACAATCGTTAAAACGAAATCGAAGGGCTTCACGGTTCTGTCAGAGTACTGCAGTGAACATTAACCACTTCACCTGGACGTCATTTCTCTTCTTTCCAGATGAAGACCTTTCTCATGCACTACTAATGGCACTGATTTCCCTCCTTTTCCAAAACAGCACAGACCACCTGATCTCTAGATGATCACCGTTTCTCAGTTTTAAGAGGAATGTCCTTTTCAGTTTAAAAACTCAGCTATGGGAGATGTAAAGGTTTTTGTTGAAGTTTATTTCTTAGAAGTTTTACCAATTCTAAAGAGCGTATTGATTAAAAAATAATAATAATGATAATAGGATTTTACTTACGAAATAGCAGATTTCCAAGTAAAAAAGGCACTGTAATGTTCAGTCAGGTTAGGTTTTTCAAAGTTAGGTTTTTGCTATATAATGAATTGTAAATTATTAGATATTATAGTAGCCTATATATAACATTCTTAAATTAAATATTTCATATATAAAATTATTGGTACACTTGATAAAAGCTTCAATTTACCCTATGCTTGTGTGTGCTGTTTATTTTTATGCATACTGGAATATTGTATGATTACAAACTGCTAATGCCAAACTCTATTGAAATCAATCACTGTGCTTTTCATGTGGTGAACATTATTTTGTGAATGCAGACACTGCAAAAAATAGTCTTCCTCAGTTTTTTTTCTGCACAAGTACCTAAACATTCTTAAATGAAGACACGATTACTTGAAAAGCAAAAAGTAAAAATTTAAAAGTGACTTCACATTTAAAACAAGAAGAAATGTCTGCCAATGGGATAAGAAAAATAAACTTTTCCCCCTTAAATTAAATTACAATGTTGGCAGATTTTTTCTTCTTCTTGTTTTAAGCATTATTGTTCCAAAAACAAAATTGAATATCTTAAGTAATTTTGCTTCAGTTTTACAAAATGTATTTTGATTTTAAATGTTTATAGATATTTGTAAGGAAATAGAAGATAAACATACTGAGGAAGAAAATCAGTCACTTGAAAATCAGTCCCATGATGATTAGCATGCTGCCATAGGAGGCAGTTGCCTAAGTAGGCAGTAGACAGCAAGGCAGCTCACTAGGTTTTAGAACAGATCCATTATCAGAGGTGCGGCCCGGTCAGTAGTGCACAAAGCATGATGATGACCTGGTTTCACATATTGGGTCATTTCCCGATCCCACGCCTTCTCCTTCTTCCCACCATTTCCTGTCACTTCTGGGCTGTCCTATCAAATAAAAAGCGATATATTATTACATAATGAATCATTGTATATGATTAAAATTGAATCTTTATCAATTTTGATGCCTTGACATGAGGATTTATTGCCACACAAGTTCACACAAGGGGAAAACTACTTCCTAGATGAACAATTATCCAAAGAACAACGATTAAAAGATTGCAGGTCATTATAAAGTTACTGCAAACATTTTTCAAATCACTTCAGCCAAATTTTACTCACATTTGCTTGGCGAGTGTTAGTTTTGGATGTTGTTTTGCATATATCTATCACAATTTTTGCACTTACAGACTTCTATATTTGAACTACACTGCTCTTTGTCTTTACAAGCGTGTGTTTCATGATGTCAAGCAAAGAGATTGAATGTTTAAACCGTTTTTTCTTTCTTTCAGTGAGTCAGTTATAACCACTAAACCTCCTTTAACCCTTTATCTGCCTGTTTGTGCTCCTCAGTTCTCGGTTTTATTCTGTTTCTCCATTTCTCTAATCTGTCCTGGCCGGGCAATGTGCAAATGCGTCATGGCTCATGTGATGTGACTGTCTAGCTGGCAATTGTAATTGTAGTTTCCTTGCAAATCTTCTCCATTCTAAATGCAGATCCGCCAGCGATTTTCATGGTGGAACCCCAGCCGTCCGCTGATGAGGAAGGTGAGTGTCAATGAAGCCTTTAAATGCCATCTAGGTCGAGCGTTCACTAGGGTTTGAGACAGCACTAATGTTTTGTGCATTTGTGTGTGTGTGTTTTAGACATCACCTCTCAGTACCCCACACTCTGGTCAGAACAGGAACGTTGCCGAAAAAACAGGACCAGAACACAATGTGAGTTATCGACAAACATCTGTCATCACTTTTCAACACAAAATGCTAACTGAGTCAGATTGGATTTGGTATGTAGGAGAAGACAGAAACCCATCACATGCTAAATGTTTTAATTTACTTACTTTGCTCAGGAGACGTCAGTGGACTTTGAGAATCAACTTTGTCTCTTGATGTGTCTGCTGAAAATACAAAAACTGACAAATGAGACAGCCGTTGACATACAGAATGATTATAGAGCTTTAAAACTAATATGAATAGTATAGATGAGATATCCTGAAACTGAACGAATTTGATGAGAATTGTTTGAGCTCATATTGAGATCTATAACCTTTTTGCAGACTTTTTGAGACATTTGAGATAGGGATGTTTTTCTCAGGAGAAATTTCTGAAAAGAAGTCTCCATCTGTTCTCAATTTAATCTCATAACTGTCTAGGAGAAACAATTGAGCAATTAAAGAATATTTTCTTTTTGTATGGCCAATCATGCTCATGGTTTGAAGAGTTGAATCGACATAGCCATGCTCCATGCACTTCTCAATCTCAGATGAACTCAAGTGGAACATTAATGTGGATAGGATAGCTCAGATCATCTGATCTTGGAAGAGTTTAATGAGAAATTATTAAGCACATATTAAATTCCTTACATTTTAAAGATGGTGTCTTGTCAAATCTGAGGAAAGTTTCAAACAATTAAACATTTTTAAGATCTATTCTGAAACTAAGGGAAACAAATAGAAAATTACTATAAACATCTGAGAAGCTTTGATATTATTATTTTTATTATAATTTGCATAGTATTTATTCATATTTAGAATTAGATTTTATTTTTACATTTTGTTTTCATTATATTTGCTTGGTCATTTTTATTAGTTTTTAAATATATTTCTATAGTTTAGTTTTAGTTTTAATTACAGTAATTTTATTAATTTTATTTTCTATTAGCTGTCAGGGTAACATTTGTTTTTAATCAATTTGTTTTTTCAATTACCAAAAAAATTGTTTTTGTTAGTTTTAGTTAACAATTAAAGGGGTCATATGATGCGATTTCAAGTTTTCCTTTCTCTTTGGAGTGTTACAAGCTGTTTGTGAATAGATAAGATCCCTGAAGTTGCAAAGACTAAAGTCTCAAAACCAAAGAGATATTCTTTATCAAAGTTAAGACTCTGCCACGCCCCTAAAACGGCTCGTTCTAACACGCCCCCACATATCTAGGTCACTATGTGGGAATATTTGCATAATTCCGCTCAAATGTGCACGCAAAGAAAGAAGGCGTGGTTTCAGTAACCGCAGTAATGTTGATGCAGCCATGTCAGAGAGACACTGTGTTTCAGTGCGAAAGCAAAATCACTTTATTTGACCTTCCGGAAGTAGATGCAATTAGGAATCTTTAAGATTACTTACAACAGAACAGCAATGATTTTATGGACGACCGTTTCGTGAACATATGAGAGGAGGTAATTCTGACTTTGCTATGACAACCTGGCGCTTCTGAATCAGCTACTGTTATTATTAGTTTAAGTATTTGCTATTGATTGTTCATGCGGGAGTTGTTGTGCATCGTGAGAGAGCGAGACGAGCAGAGTGGCTGGACGATGGAGAGAGGGAGAGGGAGAGAGAGAGCGTCACATCACAGTAGAGTCAGCTGTCGTAACACAGCTTGTGTACTGCATCATTACTGTGTCTGTCCCCTTTCGGGCTTGAACTGATGGTAAAAACTAATGACATTATTTACTGTCTACATTTATTTTGAAAGATGAAGCTCAATATTATGGTAAGGGGCGTTACATTTCCAACGAGTGCTTGCGGTGTTTGGCCAATCACAATGCACTGGGTCAGCTGGCCAATCAGAGCAGACTGCGCTTGTCGGAAGGAGGGACTTTGTAGAAAACGAAGCGTTTGAGAGAGGCGGGGCATAGGGGACTTACAATAATGTACAGTATTTGAAAAATTATATATTTTTTGAACAATAAAGCATGTCAACAATATTCTGTTACATTCAATACACAAAATAATGATCTTTAAAACGCATATCGTGCCCCTTTAAGGCCTAGTTTTAGTGTGAAAAATAGGAACAGTGAGATATTATTATTTGTATTGTGTATTGTTATTTTATTATTTAGTTAGTTATACACACACCCACACATATATATATATATATATATATATAATATATAGATATTATATATATATAATATAGTGGTGATGTATGGAATAGAAAGAGAAAGCAAAAGAGACAAAGATAGATACATTTCTGTAAGTATTATGAAATTGTTGCTATAGCTGCTCAAACACACACACACACACACACACATGAAGATCCAACTCACTGTGGCATTCAGCCATTGCTTGAGATGTTGATCTAATAAAGGAATCAACAAAGATGTCATTAAAACCCAACTGGGAAAAAACACGACGACATGAACTCAGTAACAGATCTAATTCTGATGACATTATTACATAATTTGTGTGTTTCCTAATAGACTCATTTGTGTGTGTGTGTCTATTTGTGCGTGAACAGCTCGATTGTAAAGTTCTCTTGATTAACATTCAGTAAAACGTCAGTGAATGCTGATGGTTTTGATTACGGCTGATCTGTTGAGGTCTAAATGGAGATTATCACTATTCAGAGAAGCTCAGAATAGAACTGAACGAAAGACAGAGACAAAGAAAAGATGTCTCTAGGTTAAAAAAGATGAGGAAAACCCATGGCAACATTTTCTAAAACAATGCTCACATGAAGCCAAAGACCTGACAACACGTGTTTGCTAAGGTATTCTCTCTCCCACATCCTTTTATAGTTATCCTCTTTCTCTTTTTCACTCAAGGTGTTTTGAGTTTTAAGCGTGTCGTTGCACATTTGCTAAGATGGTTGCTAGGTGTTTTTGATGGTTACCAGTAGGGCTGCACAATTAAAATAAAACCCAAATAGTGCAAAGCTGTTCTGAGTGGTATTTAGTGCAGTGCTATAGCAGCCACGTAGCAACACCCACAACACCCTAGCGACGCTTTAAAATAACTCAAAACAAAAACTGCATAGCAACACCCTAATAACCACAGGAACCACATAGCAAAACACTGAAAACTCTATAACCTACCTTCCCCTGTCCACCAAGCCACCAAACTGGACAAAGATCTCCTGCACAATTAAACTAAATCTATTATGGCTGTCGCGAATAAAGTGAAAATGATAAGTGTCAACTGCATTAAATTTAGATCTACTCATATTGCACCATATTTTTGTTCAGTGCGCACACTCGCTGACTGAAAGTGCAGACGAACATGTGATGTAAGAGATTTATTTCGCAGTGTAGACAGCTTCAGTGATTATAACAGGAGTTTTTGGAGAGTGCATAAACTAGCGCTAGACTGAAGTCAGTGGTCATGTTCTTCAATGTTCTTTGCCTGCTTTATATAATTAATTATTATGAATGATGTTTAATTTATTCGCTGTTTGAATAACTGAAATGTAAGCATTATAATTAGTAACTTACAATATGTTTGATTAAACTGTAAACACTTTAACTAAAAATGTAGTCGTATTAAAAATATTTTATGACATGACATCCACTAACACTGACATCACACTAACATTAAACTTATTTTAGCCTTACCCAGGAGTTGGGTCACCCTCTGCCTTTGCTGCCACAGAATACATTAGAAACCACATCTCTCTCTCTTTTACACACACACACACGCACAGTTCTTTTTAACATAATCTTTCTTGCATTAGATCAGGCAGCTCAAAGCGTTGCTGGAGAGCTCTGTTGTGGCACATGAGATGATTGGTTCCTGATGCAGAGAAATCTCATGGCTCAAAGGTTGTGCTCCATATGAATTATTCATGTTTTTTTGGGCTGCCGTTGTGTCTCATGCAGGATTGAAAGGAAGTGCTAAGATGCCACTGTTTTCCCAAAACAATGTGTTTTATGCAGCTATACTCCGCCCAAGGTCACTATCTTTATTCAAAGACACTGCAAATGCAGGCACCTGGAGACAATGTGTAAATATTTATTCTGGTCGAGCAGCAGGAGCCCTGTGCAGTCATGAACTTCTTAATGTCATAAACATTCCCGCAGGCTCCTGATAAAGCACAAGCTCTCACTTTCACTCTCTTACCCCGTCCAACATGCTGTCCATCCATCTCTTCACGGTTGTGTCCAAGGTCTCACCGTCCAGTCAGTCATTGACTTCACAGGCAACGTTCTTGTGTGAAGGCACTATAACATATGTCCAATGACCTAAAACAAATTCAAAAGAGCTTTAGGGATAACCATGAATATTTGAATGCTTATTTCTCAATAAGGAAACATAAGTTGGGAAAAAAAAAATTTAATTAATTTGTTCAAATGGCAATTACATTTAATTAATTGAATTAAAATTGGATTTAAATAAATTTAATTCATTTGAATTTATTATTAATTCTTTCAACATCAGACAGCATTTACATTGTTTTAACCAGCCAAATCTCACACACAGGATAATATATATTTAGTTAATACAGTGCTTAATTCACAGCATAAATGGAACGTAATTTGAAAAAAGTACAAAAAAATTTACATTTGTGCATTTAATTGATTTGTTCAACTGCCAATTCAATTTAATTAATCTAGTTAAATTGTAATTACATTAAATGTATTTTAAATGAATTTAACTAATTTAAATGTAGTATTAATTCTTTTCACATCAGACGGCATTTACATTCCTTTAAGCAGATGAATCACGATCACAGGATCATGAGATATCATATTTAATAAATACAATGCTTATCTATCAGTATAAAGATTCATAAGGTTTTTTAAAATGACATTTGTACATTAATTTGTTCAACTGCCAATTAAATGTCATTAATTGGATTAAAATTGAATAATACATTTAAATGTATAAAATTGCAATTATTTAAAATGTATTAAAGATTGATTTATTATCACAAAATAAGTTAATAATTAATAACAAGAAGATATAATAATACATTTTAATGTAATTACATTTAAATTTATTATAAATACTTTCAACATCGGACATCATTTACTTGTATGTTCTTTTATCCAACTGTATCACACACACAGGATCATGGGATATCATATGCAGGATGCATCCTTCCAAAATCATAGAGTTGAAGACCGTAGTAGACAAGATATTAGTCAAACATTGAATTTTTATTTTAGACAAAGCCTGTTACATTCTATTCCTGCATTGTGAGCTGTTTGTACTACATTTATGGAAATTTCAAGGAGAAGGTATTTTTTGGGAACTTGACAGCTCCTGGGCAGTCTCCTTTCATTGTATGGAAACACAGATGCTTGTCTTCTTTTCACCACAGAGAACACTGACACTTACTCACTCATATTGTGTCCCCTGCATTATTTCACTCCTTTCCTCTGCCTCGCTTTACCTCAGCGACCTCGTGTGATCAGGAGCAGCTGTCAGCACAGGAAGAAGCAAGACAACATAAAAATGAAGCGGTTTTTGTGCCGGATTGTGCTCACGGTGGCCTGTACAAACCTGTTCAGTGCCATCCCTCCACCGGGTACTGCTGGTGTGTCCAGGTGGATACTGGACGGCCCATACCTGGCACATCCACAAGGTAATGCACTCATTATAGCAAAGTACATAAAAAAACGGGTGAAAAATTCTCCAGGACAACTACTAGGATGTTATTTCAGCAGGACTTTTAAAGGAATAATTCACCGAAAACTGAAAATTTACTCACCCTCAGGCCATCTAAGATGTAGATGATTTTGTTTCTTCATTGGAACTGAATTGGAGAAATGCCCGCCAATGGATCCTCTGCAGTGAATGGGTGCCGTCAGAATGAGAGTCCAAACAGCTGATAAAAACATCACAATGATTCACAAGTGATCCCCCAGTCCATCAGTTAACATCTTGTGAAGCAAATAACTGTGTGTTTGTAAGAGACAAATTTATCATTAAGGCATTTTAACTTTAAAAATACCTTGTTTTCACATGTAAACGGTGCTTGGTCTGTGCATACTTCTCTCCTCATTAAGACAAGACGACTTTTTTGAGAAAGCAATATTATGGATGGAGGACTCTTATTTTAGCTGGAAGTAAAGGTTCGAAGTTAGAAACATTACAAACATGCAGCTTTTTGCTTCACAAGACTATAAGTGATTGACTGGAGTTGTGTGGATTATTGTGATGCTTTTTATCAGCTGCTCTCATTCTGACGGCACCTGTTCACTGCAGAGGATCCATTGATGAACAAGTGATGTAATGCTAAATTTCACTAAGTCGGTTCCGCTTAATGCATCTTGGATGGCCTGAAGGTGAGTACATTTTCAGCATTGTATTTTTATTTTTGAGTGTACTATTACTTTAACATCTGTTTTAACAAAATGTTATTTTAAACACTTTAAAATACCTCTGGCGCCTCGAGGAAACAAACCCGTCCTTATTTAGTTGCAATACAACTTAAAGGGAATGTTCATCCAAAAAGAACTATTATGTTTATCTGCTTACCCCCCAACCCCCTCACACGGGGCATCCAAGATGTAGGTGACTTTGTTTCTTCAGTAGAACACATATGATGATTTTTAACTCCAACTGTTGCAGTCTATCAGTCGTATAATCGTACTAGATTTTGTTACCATTGCCATGCATTATACGACTGATAGACTGCAACGGTTAAAGTTAAAAATCATCAAATGTGTTCTACTGAAGAAACAAAGTCTAAAAGTCTAAGCAGATAAACATCAAATGTTCGTTTTTGGGTGTGAATCATTATCCACTTTTAAGCAGTTTGTCTCTATTGAAAGGAAAAACCCACAACTTGGCTTTTAAAATGGTAAGTACTAGTCGACCTGTTCTCTTACAGTACATCTAATATACACCAGGGGCAGGTCTCATTATTCGACTTACTATGGGGTACAAAACTGAGTTTTGGACTCTCTCAGGGGCCAATCTCATTCAGTCTCTTTTAACATTTAGAGAGCACCTTTCTACTCTGCATTCGTTGACAAAAGCTAAATATACCAGCAAATCATGCTGAATAAATTCTAACAGGTGGGCTGTTCAAGCAGCCCAAATCTGATCAAGAAACCTGGCAAAATGACAAAACATTGTGAATGTGTTTGCCAGGGGTCAGTGACACTCTCTGTATTCAGGGGCACTTTTAATGAGCTGTAGGAGTGTTAGAGCGATGCTGTGGGTTTCTGACTATCACCAAATGTGGTATTGAGTTAACAAAGCCTCAGGCAGTGTACCAGACAGCGCATTAGAGCACGCATGGAAGTGCTACCTTCCCATCACCCTGCTCTCTCTCTCTCTTTCTCTTTCTCTATTATTTGGGCAGGTCACCTGACAATGATTGGAGCACATTTACTCTCCTAATGGGCCCATGAATGTTTCTCTGGTCTTACACTTCATAGTTTTTTTTTTTTTTGGTTTTATACATATATACATATCTTACATATTATTATTTTGCGATATACATCACAATGGGGAAGAAAATATCATATTGACTTCCATTTCGACATTAGGAAATGGTAAATAAAAAATTAATTATCCTTATGTAACTATCCATCACTCAATGGCTCTTTACTTATTCAATACTATTATGTTATTTTGGTCTATCTGTTTACAAAATCTAAAAAAAATTATTGGCGTTGGTGGATATTTTAGCTGTTGGACTCATCACTGTGCAAACAATAATGCTTTGTTTTCACTCTCATTCCTTCTGTTTTTTTCCCCTCTCTCTTGCTCTAGATTCGAACAACCAAAATGTGACGGAAATGCCAGAGCCCATCCAAACAAACCAAAGGACCATTACAGGAGTAGACACCTGCAGGGTGAGCTTAACTGTCCGCTTATGAGCTGATACAAAAACATGAAATGACTTAAAACTAGCCAGAGGACTATTTACACTAAACTAGGCTGAAAAAATTAAAAACAACACCTTTTTATCAAAGAGGAAGGAAATAAATAACAAAAATTTAATGGAATACATGTCTTTTAATAGGTGCACTACGTATTTATTTTTGCATATTTTTGTGTTTATTTGCTTGCACAAAGTAAACATTAAAAAAATGATAACAATATAAAGTTCAAGGATGTCTGTTTGTGCATCTACAGTATATCGTTATGTTTTTGCATGTGAGCTCAGGTATGTGTGTGACTTCTAGAGTCTAAAACCATCTCCTGGTTTCCCACGACCCTACGGTCTGCCTAGACGACAGATGTTAACAGATCATCTCACTGAGGAAAGGGGAGGTAGAAAAGATAGATTACAATAGATAGCACGAGCCTACGAGGATGACAAGGAGGGATGAGTGTGGGGGAGTGGCCGTGATGAAGAACAGAGGAAAAAGGAGTGGAGGGCAAAGATAAAAAAACAGCAAAAAGGAAACGAGGGAGTGACTATCATTTCCAGCATGAATTAAGTCGTTGATTCGATTTAAATAAATAGGAGCTGCAGTATTCCAACTCTGTATGTGGACTAGGTGATAGGTTTGATACTTACATATTGATTAATATTTTTAAAAAAAAAATACACTACTGTTCAAAAGTTTGGTGTCAGCAAGATTTTTTTCCAATCTTAATTTAGTCAAAAGTGACAGTAACGATATTTATAATGTAACACAAAAATGTTGTTTCAAATAAATTCAGTTATTTTAAACTTTCTGTTCTTTCAGGATCCTGCAAAAAATGTATCAGTTTCCACAAAAGTTAAGCAGCACAAATGTTTTCAACATTGATAATATTAAGAAATGTTTCTTGAGTAGCAAATCAGTATATTAGAATGATGGATGATTAAAAAAAAAAAAACAGGCGTTTCCATCACAGCGAATAATTCAATCATTCAAACACACCACAAACTCACTTCAAATAGAACATTTTAAGTCGTAATCATATTTCACAATAAATGTAGCCTTGGTGCGCATGAGAGTTTTAAAACACTAAAACATTAAAAATCATGATGATCTCACGTTTTTGAACAGTAGTGTATAAGTAATGAACATTAAGAATATTAATATCATGATTTTAAAGATTTTGGCACCACTAGCATCTGTGAATTTCCAATAATAAAAAAGTTCAAATTAGTTTATTTCAGAGCAGAACTATTCTATTATTATTCTATTGCTCAGACCTAATGTAATGTGGTGGTGCCGTGTTATCAGACGGAGTAATACTGTGGCATTTAAATATCTACCATGATTCTGAATGATTATAATGCATGGTATAAATGCTATGGTATTTATAGTATAATGGTATTTACTAACAAGAAAGTGCCATGGTATTTTTATGGTATTTTTAGAATATCCTGCACTTCTAAAAATACAGTAGAAATACCATGGTACTTTTTTGTTAGTGTAAGTACATGCGAAATGTGCTTTGTCTGAGTCCCAAATAACAGAATGTGGAGTAACCCTGGCCAGACTTTGACTGATAGGATTATCTACATACTTTAATTAAGATTAAGTAGTGAAATAGGCAAACGTTAGGTGTGAGAATGTTGTGGGGAGTGTGTGAGGTGTGTGTGTGTGTGTTACGTTGGTATATTTTTCTTGGAATCAGACAACACCTCCCTTTGGAAATGTCTTCAGAGGTAAAGGGATTCATAAATAAATATGAAAAATCGATCAGTTAGGGAGCAACAGTCTTTTCTTTTATGAGCTTAAACATTTTTATACTACCACACTGATTTATGTAACAATATAGAACATTTTAGATTGACAAATACCAACAAACACCACAAAAAAAGCACAAAATTAATCAAATTGCTAATACTCACTGATGTTTGTGCTGTTGATGTCCCTCAGTAAGATGCCACTTCCTGAATGATGATGCCATCAAGGAACAGATTTTAGTTATTTAAAGGGATATTATGAAACCTCCCACACTGTCAGAAAAAAGGGACAGTACCCTTTCAAAAGGTAAATTTTTGTACCTTATTTACCCCTAAAGGTGCATTTTAATGCCTTAAGTATACATATTAGTACCTAAAGTGCACATTTTAGTACCTAAATGTACTTAGTAGCTTTTGAAATGGTACCAGTGACAGCTTTTGTACCTTTTTTTCTGAGAGTGCAGTATTGCGATTAAATTATATTAAGGACAGTAAAAACCGATAAATTGACAACACGTGAAGAAACACGTTGAATATTTTGTAATAAATAGCCCGTTTTTCTTAGTGGATAGTGTCACTCTGCACCCAAAAAGTAATGCAATTATTTAAAATGCACCCCAATGTTCAGTTAATTGTATCTGAGTTTAATATTATCCCACATAAATCTTTAAACATGCGACACAGACTAATTGTAGTTGCTGGTCTTATTCTCCACTAGACTAGCTTTGTCACTATATGCACTTTGGAAAACATGCCAATATCTCAATATGTTAATAAATAAACCTCTGTTCCTCAGGTAGGCGTGTGTATGTGTGTGTGTGTGTGTGTGTGTGTGTGTGGACGTTCAGGCTGCCAGCAGCATGTGTACAGGTGCTGTTGTGTGTGAGCAGCTCTCTGGTCACGGCTGGTTAATTGTGGTGTAGAAGGGGGGCTGATGGGGGCCGGCGGCTGCTGGCACTTAAACATCCACAATCCACAGTCAATACCGCAATTCTCGTGACTCTGTTGCAATTGGAGAGTTTTGGAGAAGCTGCAGGATTCTGGGTAGCGCTGAAATGTTGTAAAATGCAGGATCTCGATGGGTTTACTTATAGTGAATCCTCAATCAGCATTTAAGTTAGCTGGAGAGTTCATATGAATGTCTGAATGTTTTTTTATTTCTGATGCTTACTTGAGTAGAAGTATCTAAAAAGAATAGGTCATCACACACTGTGATTTTATGAAAAAAATTGAGCATGCTTCAAACTGAAGGGGCTCCACTTCTGTCTGTAATCTTGCAGGTTTAATAGAGCGCTGCAGTCATGACGTATTTTTGTAGGCCAACCTGGAACCTAGCACCACCCTGGTTCCCTTGACAACGACTCAATTGGATTATTCTATTGTTTTTGGGGTTTTGCAGAAAATAAGCTCTGTGAACAGAAAAAGTGTATGATCTTTTCACATTCTTCATAATCTTCATAAATGAACACAACTTTAAGAATTCTGAGGCCTAAAAACAATAGCCAGAAGTAAAAAGCTAAACAAATTACACTATGGTCACATGACTTATGTTGTAGAATAAAATGTGGAAAAAATGTGTTTTGGCCAACAAAAATATGCCATTCCGTCTTATAAAATATGTAATTGCTTAGCACATACATATAGATATCATATCATAATGCTTGTCAAAAATCAAGGTAATTTTTTTAACCAAATCATACAGCCTTATATTAGACAAATAATATTTAAGCTGTATTTTCTTTGCAATGCAGCCCAAACGCTATATATTCATACTAAAACGGAACCTGAAGACACATTAAAAATGGCATTTTCTGACTAATGTAAAATGCCAAGAGCAAAAATAATTCTTAAAAGGTCAGAAATGTTTGTTACTGAGTGTCTAGACTACACTAAACGTTGTCATTTTTATTGAAAAAGCCAGAAGAATGCTGTTCCTCATATGAACATGTGTGAATGGATATTTTATTGTGTCTGATCTCAGTGAGGAGCAGAAACACAAGCAGAACACGACACTCACTCGCAAACCTGCACACGTTTAAATTTTGCCTTCATTTTCTCTTGTGTGAGGCCGTCTGTTTACCTGATCACGCTCTCTGACACACACACACACACACACACCTGTTCACGAGGACCTCGGCATGTCTTTACTTCTTACACCAGAGAATCTGTTGCCTCTGGGCCTGACCATAAACAGACCAGCATGTGAAGACTCCTCCTTGCAAACACACACACACACACACACACACACACACACACAGACACACAAACACATTTTCCCTTTCTTTATCTTGCTTTATTTGGACAGACAGATGGATATGAGAAAAAAGGTGTAGGAGTGTGTTAAACTCCCTCAGTTTTTTTCACCGCCAACACTATACAAGAGCAGGGTGGCGCAATATACAGTGGGTATGGAGAGTATTCAGACCCCCTTAAATTTTTCACTCTTTGTTATATTGCAGCCATTTGCTAAAATCATTTAAGTTAATTTTTTCCTCATTAAAGTACACACAGCACCATTAAAAAAACAGCACAACATATTGACAGAAAAACACAGAATTGTTACATTTTTGCAGATTTATTAAAAAGGAAAACTGAAATATCACATGGTCCTAAGTATTCCTTTGCTGTGACACTCATATATTTAGTAGAAGCACCCTTTTGATCTAATACAGCCATGAGTCCTTTTTGGGAAAGATGCAACAAGTTTTTCACACTTGGATTTGGGGATTCTCTGCCATTCCTCCTTGCAGATCCTTCCAGTTCTGTTAGGTTGGATGGTAAACGTTGGTGGTCAGCCATTTTTAGGTTTCTCCAGAGATGCTCAATTGGGTTTAATTTCAGGGCTCTGGCTGGGCCATTCAAGTACAGTCACAGAGTTGTTGTGAAGCCACTCCTTTGTTATTTTAGCTGTGTGCTTATGGTCATTGTCTTGTTGGAAGGTAAACCTTCGGCCCAGTCTGAGGTCCTGAGCACTCTGGAGAAGGTTTTCGTCCAGGATAGCCCTGTACTTGGCCGCATTCATATTTCCCTCGATTGCAACCAGTCGGCCTGTCCCTGCAGCTGAAAAACACCCCTACAGCATGATTCTGCCACCACCATGCTTCACTGTTGGTACTGTATTGGACAGGTGATGAGCAGTGCCTGTTTTCTCCACACATACCGCTTAGAATTAAGCCCAAAAAGTTCTCATCAGACCAGAGAATCTTTTTTCTCACCATCTTGGAGTCCTCCATGCGGGCTTTCATGTGTCTTGCACTGAGGAGAGGCTTCCGTCGGGCCACTCTGCCATAAAGCCCCGACTGGTGGAGGGCTGCAGTGATGGTTGACTTTCTACAGCTTTCTTCCATCTCCCGACTGCATCTCTGGAGCACAGCCGCAGTGATCTTTGTGTTCTTCTTTACCTCTCTCACCAAGGATCTTCTCCCCGATAGCTCAGTTTGGCCGGACGGGCAGCTCTAGGAAGGGTTCTGGTCGTCCCAAATGTTTTCCATTTAAGGATTATGGAGGCCACTTTGCTCTTAGGAACCTTAAGTGCAGCAGAAATTTTTTTTAACCTTGGCCAGATCTGTGCCTTGCCTTAATTCTGTCTCTGAGCTCTTCAGGCATTTCCTTTGACCTCATGATTCTCATTTTCTCTGACATGCACTGTGAGCTGTAATGTCTTATATAGACAGGTGTGTGGCTTTCCTAATCAATCCAATCAGTATAATCAAACACAGCTGGACTCAAATGATGGTGTAGAACCATCTCAAGGATGATCCGAAGAAATGGACAGCACCTGAGTTAAATATATGAGTGTCACACAAAGGGTCTGAATACTTAGGACCATGTGATATTTCAGTGTTTCTTTTTTAATAAATCTCAAAAATGTCAACAATTCTGTGTTTTTCTGTCATTATGGGGTGCTGTGTGTACATTAATGTGGAAAAAAAATAACTTAAATGATTTTTAGCAAATGGCTGCAATATAACACAGAGTGAAAAATGTAAGGGGTCTGAATACTTTCCATACCCACTGTACACAAAATCTCGAATGAGATGGACACAGATTTTCTGAAATAAAACAAACACTTTGTACACCAGATTTACTTAAAAGAATGTAACTTACTAAAAAAATAGTTTACTGTCCATTGCCAAAAAATTAGTCAACAAAAACTACCTTGATGCATTAATGCTTTACTATGTAAATAATATATTGAGGATTATGGGGGGAGATCTTAACTAAAATGATTGCAAAATGATCAAATGGAATGGTCCCTTATCAGGCGCAGAGAACATTCAATAAATAATGTAGGCAAAACATAATTAGAACATATTTTTGTTAGCTGGGTTAATAAATATAATGTCACAATCCAAAAAAATAGGCTGAATTTATTATGCTTATGCAAAATACAATTTCTCATTTTTGTGGTGAATTATGACCTGGGCATGTTTTTGACTGGTTTGTGGGTTTCCCACAGACAGCAAACTTTTACCTGTGACCATAAATCTGCCAACATGTTTGATTGGCAGCTGTCATCTTCCTCAGACAGGATAGGGGAGGTCTGATTTTTACGACAAGGCAGTGAAGAATCTCTGAAGCCATAACATTGTTTAACTCTCCTACTCTCCACTATCTTCAAGTGCAGTTGGTGTAAAACCGTCTGACAGCTTTACATCTTCCAAGTGTTTATTGGGCCACTTATGGCGCCAGTACCTCAAATAGCCACTAAAATGTGTAACAGTATATGCATTTACTGTAAACCTGAAAAAATGCACTTAGTGCATATTTTGCATACTTAATGCAAAATACCATTCAGACATTTGAATGATTGGGGTTGGTAATTTATCCCTGTGATGCAAAGCTGGATTTTCAGCATCATTACTCCAGGCTTCAGTGTCACATGATCCTTCAGAAATCATTCTAATACGCTGATTTGCCACTCAGGAAAGATTTCTTATTATTATCAATATTGAAAACAGTTGTGTTGCTTTTGTGGAAGCTGTGATACATTTTTTGTACAATTCTTTGATTGATGAATAGAAAGTTCAAAAGAACAGCAAATTATTTATTTCTTTTATATGGTTGTAGTGACAAAATGACATATTTCAGTAATAAGGCCCAGAGCGGCAGAGTTACGAGGTAATTCAGTCACAACAGCTGTTTATGAGGTTTCATAGCTGTTTATACTGATAACCTAAGGGTAAAATGTCACATGAAAAGAAGCTTTGTTCTCTTTTAATTTTTTTTCTCATGCTATTTTGTAAAGTAACAGCTTAATGTCACTAAAATCCAATGAGAAAAGAAAATTTAGGACAGTTTATGATCGAAAGTGAAGTACAATTTAAAGGAATAGTTCACTCAAATTAATTCAGAATTCTTTTTTTTTCTTTTTCTCGACCATGTTATTCTAAACAGTTAAGCACCACAGCTCATTTTGTAATTGTCTTTTTTTTCAGGATGTCCTGGGGAGAAGAAGACAGAATTCCTTACGAGCGTGTTGGACGCATTGTCCACAGACACGGTCCATGCGGTAACTGACCCGGCCTCTGCTGGCAGGTAAACAAGAAACTGAGAAATGACAAATGTAGATGTAATGGAATTCATTACAAATGTAGATGTTCGTGAAATTAACTGACCGTGCCTACAGTGTGGTGTAAAAATATTTTCTTAGTTCATTAGCTGACTGACTGGATTAATTGACGCTGCTATTCAGGCCCCTATCAAAAGGCAGCAAATGAAAAACTTAATTTAATATGTTTATACAGTACATGTTTCACAGGCATTTATCTGGAAAATCATGTGCATGTAAACATCAGTGTTTGATTTTTCCTCCATTCAGGATGTTGGAGCCAGACCCCAGTCATACTCTGGAAGAACGAGTTGTTCACTGGTATTTCAGTCAGCTTGACAAGAATTCCAGCGGCGACATCGGAAAGAAAGAAATCAAACCGTTCAAGCGTTTACTGCGCAAGAAAGCCAAGCCCAAGAAGTGTGTGAAGAAATTTGTAGAGTACTGTGACATCAGCAATGATAAGGCCCTGTCTCTCCAGGAACTGATGGGCTGTCTGGGTGTCACTAAGGAAGAGGGTGAGTCTCTTTGTTTCCTGATGGGTGTCCGAGAAATAAGGGCATCTACATGCTACACTAGAGTTTACACTGCATCAGAGAATGCTGGGAATAATTAGGTTTGAAATGGTAAAAAATAAAAAGTGAAATGCAAGGGTTTGCAAAAATGATGCTCCACTGAATGCACTTTTTAATGCAATTTGAATGCAACATATACTACTGCTCAAAAGTTTGTGGTCGGTATGGCTTTTTAGTGATTTTGCAAGTCTCTTTTGCTAACCAAGGCTCATCAATGCATTTATTTGATCAAAAATACAGTAAAAAAAACGGTAATATTGAGAAACATTTTTTTAATTATTTACAATAACTGTTGACTATTTGAGTATATTTTTTATAATGTAATTTATTCCTGTGATGCAAAGCTGAATTTTCAGCATCATTACTCCAGTCTTCAGTGTCACATGATCCTTCAGAAATCATTTTAATATGCTGATTTGATGACCAAGAAACGTATTATTATTATTATCAGTGCTGAAAACAGTTGTGCTACTTTTGTGGAAACCGTGATTTTTTTCAGGATTATTTGATGAAAAGAATGTTTAAAAGAACAGCATTTATTTGAAATATCAATATTCTGTAACATTATATGATGGTATTGCTAAATCAAATTAATTTCTTTAAAAAATTACCCAAAACTTTCTGAAGCAGGCATCTACTGACCAATAACATTTTTGAGAATCAGGTCGAGTTGCACTTTTGGAATTCCAATCTGCAAGATCAAATTTGTTTGAAAGCCTGAAGAAACAAAAATAGTAGTGTTTTTTTCCACATAATTATGACTTTATTGCTCAGAACTGTGACTTAATATCTCATAATATGACTTTTTCTTATTTTAATCGATCTTATTAGAATTAAAACAGGCATGTTTTAAATTTTCTTTTAAGATGAAATCAGTAGTTCCCAGCATTGTCTTTTCGCAGCATGAACGGGGGGGGGGGGGGGGGGGGGGGGGGGGGGGGGGGGGGGGGGGGGGGGGGGGGGGGGGGGGGGGGGCGGGGGGGGTGGGGGGGGGGGGGGGGGGGGGGGGGGGGGGGGGGCGTGACTGATGAACTGATTGGACGAGGGAGATACTGAGCTCTACCTATGGTATTATTATCTATTAGGGAAGTCGTGGCCTAATGGTTAGAGAGTCGGGCTCATAACCCAAGGTTGCGGGTTCGAGTCTCATACCGGCAGGGATTGTAGGTGGGGGGGAGTGAATGTACAGCGCTTCAATACCACCTTCAATACCACGACTGAGGTGCCCTTGAACAAGGCACCGAACCCCCAACTGCTCCCTGGATGCCGCAGCATAAATGGCTGCCCACTGCTCCGGGTGTGTGTTCACGGTGTGTGTGTTCACTGCTGTGTGTGTGCACTTCGGATGGGATAAATGCAGAGCACTAATTCCGAGTATGGGTCACCATACTTGGCCACATGTCATGTCACGTCACTTGTAGGTTTCAGCCTGAGATTGTTTGAAGACTGTGGTCTTGCATTTTGTTCAGTTTGCAACATATTCAGTTTGATAACTTTCTCAGAAACAACCCATATTGCCGTCATGTAATGGGGAACAGGCTTGTAAAACTTTCTCTTTGGTGTTTCCTCAGGGGCAAAAACAGGTGAAGGCACAACATGTAAACTGGTGAGTTAATGTCAGTGGCTGTTAACATTCTCAACATGCATTCCAACCTTCTCTCTCATCCTTTTTTACAGAGCGATAGATTGAAACCAATTACTAATACAAGTAGACAATTGCATTTATAAAGTAAAGCCATTGCTTTAAAATAGCATTTTCCTCATTCTCTCATGTAACTTTCTTCAGATCCTGTCAAAGAAGCAAGGCTGAAGTGGCCGCAGAGATTGTTCCCGCTCCCGTCCCGCAGATCCTGCCCCCACCAAAATGACGATGGAAACCATAGTCTTTGCACTTTGTACTTTAAAACAATGTAAATTCACTCTGTAGAAAAACAAGGTATTTAAACAGACTGCTGAATATGTGAATGATGTAGTTAGCACTTTTATGTCCTTACAACAAACAACAAAAAGAATAATAATAATTTAACACATACAATGTATGTGTCCTTTGTGAGTCTAAAATAAGTATACTTTTCTGAGTTGTACAAGTTGTAGTACATGTTGCATTTGTCAAGGCCATCTTTGTTGTTATATTTTTTTGTCTTTTTTTTTGTTTTGTGTGTCTAATTTCTGGATAGTTAGTAATGCATCTAAACTGTTTTTTTTATTAGCCTCAACTTAGTTTTTATACCAAATCCCAACTACTGCCTGAGCTTGAAATTATTACAGATCGTAGTCCTGTACCACACATGAAATGGGAGACCGTACATTTTGTTGAAAGTGCTACATGATGATTAGAAATAAAGAAGTCTTTTATAATAATTTGTATTCTTGTTATTGCAAATCTGTGTGAGAGTCCATTGCTCCGCACTCACTGAATCTGCATGCATGAGCTGTGCAGGAAAACAAACAAAAAACATTAAATTAGTGACAATAAGTTTTAATTTGACATGCACATGTAGATGCATGATTCTGTTTATCCTTCATTGTCTTTGACTAGAGCTTTAATACTTCCATCAGTGACCTCAAACTGACCTCATTCTTTTACCTCCAGGTGTAAATTATGATAAGCAGATCTGGTGATGGATCTGTGAGATTAGATGCCACACTCTGTGGTTTTAACACTGCAGGGAATGTAAAGAAGGTGATCCATTTTTGACGTTTCAAAGATGCCAAACTCAGGATTTTAAATGTGTACCTTCTGAAAGGGTACTTTATTTTTATTGTCTATGATTTGGGATGCACTAATAGTACGCAATTTGAGATAAGCATCCAAGTTGCATAAGCAGAATCCACAGTTGCTTCTCAAGAAATTCCTATATTGTATATTGCTCCAAAATAATAACCAGCATCAAGTATAAAAATATACCACCACTAATTAAGATGATGCATTTTTATTTTGCATATTTGTTTTCATGTGCTTTTAGTCAGCAGTCAGATGTGTTTTTTCACTTGACCGTGTGTTTCTCATTACTCCAGCACCTGCGCAGACTCTAAACCAGCGGTGGCGAACTCCGGTCCTGGAGATCCGCAGCCCTGCAAGTTCAGCTCCCACCCTAATTAAAACTCACCTGCCTGTAGCTTCCTAATAACCCTTCAGGCCTTGATTAGCTTGTTTAGGTGTGTTTGATTAGGGTTGACGCAAAACTCTGCAGGGATGCGGCTCTCCAGGACCGACGTTCGCCACCCCTGACCTATACATTCCCATCCTGCAGTCAATCTTCAGTTAATCTTTCAACACCAAACTAAAAAGTGTAAACATATCTACGGCTGGCATAGAGTTATCTATCTACTATCTATCTATCTATCTATCTATCTATCTATCTATCTATCTATCTACTATCTATCTATCTATCTATCTATCTATAGATCGTCTAGGTGTGATGGCGTGGCTGTCAATGTGTTGTGTGTGTGTGTGTGTTGTGTGTTGTTGTGGGTGGTGTGGTGTGTTGTGTTTGTTTGAAACCGTTGAGGTCAGGTGACCCCTCAGAGCACACCTGTGGTTGTTTTCAAGGCCGGCCGTTTGTTGTGACATACCGGAGAAATGCCGCAGTGTCTCTGTCAACATGACCAGCATCCCTCAGAGTCCCTCGTATGACTCTCCCCGACACAGATCAGGTTGCTGACAGGTGCGTCACCCGCTCCTTTCTTTTCAATTGTGTCATCTTGACATTCTCTCCTTCTTGTACTCTGTCTCGTTTTCCAGTCAACAGAGAAGTGTTGCAATCCACATCTGGACAATTCCATGTAATGTCATCAAAATAATGATATTTTTGTATAAAAATCATCATCATCATTATCATCATTACATTCTCTGAAAAAATAAAAAACAAAAGCTATCACTGGGTACATACGCTTTTAAAAGGTACACCATAACTTATTTGCCCCTAAAGGGTACATCCTTAAAGGTGCTTATCAGTACCGAAATGGTACATATTTGTACTTTTTTTATTTTCTGTGTGAAGCCATATGATTGCTGTCATTATTCACTGAAAATGTTTCCCAGGCTCTCAAAACTCTTTTGTGATATTTAAATTTGCCACTGTGAGTACAAGCACTATTTTCTAAATGTACAGAAGACCAAATGAGATTTCGAGCTGTATTATTGTTTTGTTGACTTTTTTTTATTTAACACCAAAAAGAGAGCAAGATCAGAGGGAAATGAGACTGAAGGAATGGAAGAGAGTTGAGAAAGGCCAGCGCCGTACTCAAACCAAAAGGACACTGTGAATAGGGTGAAGAAAAGGGTGCTATGTAGTCGCTTACTAGCTCAAAAGTGACCATGCCCAAATCTGTGAAATCCATATTATAGTCCCTACTCTGTTCCCTCCTATAATGTAGATCTTAAGCTTGATATAAAAAAGTAATAGCACACTTCTTCTTGCATTATTTGAGGCATCATTTACATAACATAGTTACATAACATAGTTACATAACAAAGTTTAATAACTTAGTATGAGGGGTTTGTTCTAATCTCTAACCCGTCGGAATGGAGGCCCCTAACATTAACAATATTTAAATTTGCCACTGTGAGTACAAGCACTATTTTCTAAATGTACAGAAGACCAAATGAGATTTGAGCTGTATTATATTGTTTTGTTTGACTTTTGTTATAAAGTATACTATCATTCAAAAGTGTGGGATGAGTAAAAATGTGTAAATAAAGTAATACTTTTATTGCACGACTCCTTCATTGATCGTGACGGTAAAGACATTTCTATTTCAGAGAGGACTTCTATTTTAAAAGATGCTCTCTTTTGAACTATCTATTCATCAAATAATCCTCAACGAATTGCATAAGAGTTTCTACAAAAATATTAAGTAGCACAGCTGTTTTCATTGATATCAAAATTTTCCTCTTTTATTGAGCAGCAAATCTGCATATCAGAATGATTTTTGAAGGATCATGTGACAATGAAGACTGGAGTAATGATGCTGAAAATTCAGCTTTGCATCACAGGAATAAATTACATTTTAAATATATATTCAAATAGAAAAGAGTTATTTTAAATTGCAACAATATTTCATAATATTACTGTTTTTACTCTATTTTTGCTCAAGTAAATTAAAGTACTGTATGTTTGCTCAAGTAACAAAAACATTACAAAATTTACTTTTGAATGGTAATTCATAATCGTTACACATAACTCAAATCCCACATTATATGGTTTGCAACAGTTGTAGAATTGCCCCACCTATTTCCCCCTCTGTCTCTCTGTCGCTGTCTCTGTCTCTCTCTCAGGACTGGTGCCCAGCTCTTGCCAAGCTCTCTCTGCAGCGGTTCCTTTGTGTGTCTTGGATCGGGTCAGTTCTCCAGACACACGGCGGGCCTTTGTGTCTGCCCTGTGTTCCTCATTCCCACACTATCCACATTCTTCTTTTTCATTTAATTCTTTTTTCCCCCCTTCACACCAGCTTCAAGCCACGCTAAGTCTTTGATAGGAGCTGCTGATGTGGAGATGAAGGATGACTGTTTTGTTGGGTGAGCACATGGCCGCTTTCAAAGGTTGTCACAAAATCCAAGGGAACATAAAACACTATTCTGAATGAGATCTGTGATTTTCCTTTCACCTTAGTCTTTATGAAATCATTCGAATACTATAGTTGGTCATATACACAACACTTCCACAAGTCTAAAAGTCATACAGCATCAAACACACACAGAGGACCAAATGTCTAATGTTTGTGAGGATGGGGGCCACGTACAGTAGCCCCTTTGAGAGTAGATTACTGGGGCAGCTGCTGTCTGCTCTGACTCTAAACCTTCATGATATGTGGCTTTGCTGCATTTTGCAGATCTAATAAATCTTCAGCTCACCTTATTTAACACCAAAAAGAGAGCAAGATCAGAGGGAAATGAGACTGAAGGAATGGAAGAGAGTTGAGAAAGGCCAGCGCCGTACTCAAACCAAAAGGACACTGTGAATAGGGTGAAGAAAAGGGTGCTATGTAGTCGCTTACTA
The DNA here is from genome assembly GCA_018155175.1 of Sinocyclocheilus anophthalmus. Lineage (NCBI taxonomy): Eukaryota > Metazoa > Chordata > Actinopteri > Cypriniformes > Cyprinidae > Sinocyclocheilus > Sinocyclocheilus anophthalmus. The sequence continues at coordinate 280,056 of JADLZN010010244.1, read as the reverse complement.
GCTCAAAAGTGACCATGCCCAAATCTGTGAAATCCATATTATAGTCCCTACTCTGTTCCCTCCTATAATGTAGATCTTAAGCTTGATATAAAAAAGTAATAGCACACTTCTTCTTGCATTATTTGAGGCATCATTTACATAACATAGTTACATAACATAGTTACATAACAAAGTTTAATAACTTAGTATGAGGGGTTTGTTCTAATCTCTAACCCTAAGCATGGACAATACACTCTTAAAAAGAGGTTCACTGAAAGGTTATTTGGTGAACCAAAAATGGTTCTTCTATGCATCGCTTGAAGAACCTTTTGAAGCACCTCAATTAAAAAATAAGAGCAAAGTTAATACTTAATGTGAGGGGTTTGTTCCAATTCTCTACTCCTAACTGACATATTATGCTTTGTTTTATGTCTTACGTTTCAGAAAGGCGGGGCATAGAGGAGAATGCATTCCTTGGGTGTTATTATTGTTAACTAAAATTAAAACTAAATCTATTTGAAAACCATTTACATTAATTCAAATAAATGTTAACAACAATATAAAAAAATACTTTCAGGAAATCTTCCAAATTTCTTATTTCATTTCATTTAAGTTCATATTAATAATACAAATCATTGTTTAATAATCTAGTAATTAAATACTCAAATTAATAATACTAAAACTGACAACATCTACCAAGCTGAAATAATAATAAAAAAGCTAAAGACATATTAAAGAAAAAAGAAAACCAACAAAAACACACAATGACTAACATTTAAACTAAAATAAAAAAAATTTAATTAAAAAAATGATACATCGAAATCTGCGAGAATCTAACCCATGGCATTGGTATTGTTAGTGCAATACTTGGATGGATTTGTTGCTTACTGGTCCATGTCAAAATAGTTCACTTTCCCTATGATATTCTGCTCCCATATAGACTGAGCCCCTCCGACTCTAATACGGAAAATAATATTAAAAAATAAAACAAAAACAGGTTTGTTCTGATAATGAAACACCTCTTACCAAAACAAAACCTTTGAAATGTGAATCCTGAAGACTTTGATGACTCATTTACTCACATTGACTGAAGGAGCTCTGCTTATAGACAACAATAACTCCAGTAGCAGCATCTTTGTTGATAAAGTGTGGCGGTGCTCTAATTAAAAGAGGGAGAGTTTGTGACTGTTGCGTTCCCAGACAAAGAACAAAATCTTTCTTGGTGGTCCTGAGGCCCACTGACTGATACAGAGCGTACGGCGGTAAAACACACCTACCTGTATAGTTTACTGCAGCTGTCTGAAGAGGTGTGTGGGAAGAGATTTGGGCCAGTCTTCACGCTGAGAGCCATTGCAGTTTTATATCACCCAGCAGAGCTTCTTGAAACCATCTCCTCCTTTTGATGTAAGAAAAAAAGAGCTTTGATAAACGTAGGAGATTTTCTTCAAATAAAACTGATGTTTTTAAAGAACCTTCTGCAAAGTTGTATAACTGATTTAAATTAAAAAAAAAAACAAGGGAGTGTCAACCAAGATAAACTGCACATAACCTGAGGCCTGCGACTCTTCCAGCAGTGCATGTGGACATTAAAGTTGATAAGGTAAGGCCGACCCCAGGGGTCAGAGGGAAAACTATTTGGTCCGATCAAGATATGTCACACTGCGACTGATAAGAACCTTTGGACCAAAGAAAGTGTTGATGGATTTCGAGATGGATCTGCACCCACTTCAGCCTGAGGCCATCTTTAATCTGATATCAAATCTGCTCATAGAGTTTACAGAAAGCAATTAAACCATCAATAATATCGGATGGCCCAATAGAAATGAGTTGAAATTCACACTAACCCCTCCTTTTCCTCAAACAGCAGGATAACGGGACTATTCACACAAGAAGAGGTGAATCCGAAAACAAAGAGTCTCATTTCACAGGCTTCTTATCAAGAAAACGCACCCACAAACAATCTGTTATCTTCCCCAATGGGGACCTTGAGATTAAAAAGAAAGCAATTCTGGAAGAGAATTTAGATCCATGGGGAAAAAAGGAAAATGGCAATGCTTGAAATTGAATAATGGAAAAATAACTATATCACTTTCATTAGCATGAATACTGAGACATCTGTGAAACGTTTGCCTGTAAGGCCACGACTGTGGCTTAATTTATCTCCTATTTGTTTGCAATGTAATGCTTGAAATTTAGCACAAGCACAGGCAAGCTACGGCATTCCCAACCTTAAATTATGGGCAGAGAAATGTCCTTTCCTTGCTGGGCTTGTTACCATAATTTTTTTCAGTTTTAATTTTAATTTAAGTTTTAATAATTTTGTTGTGTGTTTTAGTCATTTTTATTTATTTTTATTTTTAACACTTCTATTCATTGTTATTGAGATTTATTTCAGTTTTAGTTTCGTTATTTTAAGTTTTAGTCATTTCTGTTCTTTCATTTAAACTAAACGGAATTCAGAAATGTTACCTTGGCAACGAATTAAAATATTTACTGAAAATATAATTTTTTATCTATTTTTGTATTTTAAGTTAAAATTAACACTAATTTACATTTAACATAATTAAATAGCTCATTTAAATAGTATGCACATTCTTAAAAATGAAGCTTCGAAAAGGGTTTTCAAAGTGATGGCATATAGAAGAACCATTTTTGGTTCCCCAAAGATCCTTTCAGTGAACAGTTCTTAAAAGAAATTCTTAGTCTGAAGAACATTTTAATAATCTGAGGAACCTTTTTCTACTATAAAGAACCTTTTGTGGAATGGAAAAATTCCATGGATTTTAAAGGTTCTTCATGGAACCATCGCTGCCAGTAAAGAACCTTTATTTTTAAAGGGGTCATATGATGTTGCTAAAAAGAACATTATTTTGTGTATTTCGTGTAATGAAATGTGTTTATGTGGTTTAAGGTTCAAAAAGCACATTATTTTCCACATACTGTACATTATTGTTTCTCCTCTATGCCCCGCCTTTCTGAAACGCGTTGATTTTTACAAAGCTCATCGGTCTGAAAAGTGAGGTGTGCTCTGAGCTCTCAGCTATCCAGTGCGTTGTGATTGGCCAAATACCTCAAGCGTGTGACGGAAATGTTACGCCCCTTACCATACTGTGATGCCGTGTCCCGGCGCGACGAGACAAAACCAATAAAACCCATTACAAACGAGGCATCAAGTGGGGACATAATTATTTATTATAATGACTTATAGTGTCTTTTTACGCGTGGCGTTGTGTATCGCGCCGCATAAACATAAAACCATGTCTGCATTTGTGATCGGAGAATGACAAACAACAAGCCCTACTCTACAATGCCCAAAACTCGCGTTTGAATCGGGATTGGCAAATTCTTTAAATAGGAAAACGTACTTACAGGCTGTGATTCAGAAGCGCCAGACTGTCCTTGCAAAGTTGGAACTGCCGCACTTTATAGAAAAGCCTTTGAGCACAGCCGCATTGTAGGCTACTCTGCAGGTTCAGGAAACAGTCCTCCATAAAATGCGCTGCACACATCTGAATATTTGGGTTAAACTGTTCTGGAACAATGTTGTAATTACAACTTAACCACTGATTTCCAGTTGTGTCCTCTTTTGGAAGGCCAAACAAAGTAATTTCGCTTTCACAACAAAACACAGTGAACATTTGGGCGGTGTTATGCAAATCTTCCCACACAGTGACGTAGACATGTGGGCGTGTTTAAACGAGGCGTTTTAGGGGGGCGTGGTTGATTCTTAACTTTTATAAAGAATATCTCTAGGTTTTGGACTTTAGTCTTTGCAACTTTAGGGATCTTATCTTTAAGTGTATATATATTAGTATAGCTACATAAACTTGCACTCTTCTAGCGTGCAAGCTACCTAACCTAACTACACATTTAAAAGTGACGTGACATGTGGCCAAGTATGGTGACCCATACTCGGAATTAGTGTTCTGCATTTATCCCATCCAAAGCGCACACACACACACAGCAGTGAACACACACACACACCGTGAACACACACCCGGAGCAGTGGGCAGCCATTTATGCTGCGGTGCCCAGGGAGCAGTTGGGGGTTCGGTGCCTTGCTCAAAGGCACCTCAGTCGTGGTATTGAAGCGCTGTACATTCACTCCCCCCACCTACAATCCCTGCCGGTACGAGACTCGAACCCACAACCTTTGGGTTACGAGTCAGACTCTCTAACCATTAGACCACGACTTCCCCTATCGCCCCCATGAGCACTAATGTTTGTTAGCACCACAGTATAATGCAAAGATGCACATTAAATATGTACATTAGGAATGTGTTTTAAATCTTCAAGCATGCTATTAAGTTGAATAAGCATAGCTTTACTGTTTCTGGCACTGTATGTATCCATATGATGACAACCAGATGATTTGTTAGATAAATACTAACAGAACACTACGTTTACAGTAGGTACCTTCTCACAGTATATAATCAAATCGTTTCCATCTATAATGACAGTTGTTAAATTATACTGACTTCATTTTCATTCATGCATTTTATATTTGAGGCAAAGCCAGATAAAATAAAGCTGCTTTGATAGATTTCATCTCTCCGTTTTCATCAATAAACAAAATTAATGTTTTGCTCTGTATTTGTAAGCTGTGATCAGTTCAGTCAAAACAACTGTTTGATTTAAAATGGTTGAGAAAAAATGAAAGATAAGTGTTTAGTGAAGCACTCTTCAGTGCGTGACAATATTTTCCCCTTTTGAATTTTCGTCTTTCATTCTCATAATTTTTTGTGTCTGTTGTGCACCTGTCTGACAGAGAGGGAGGGTTTTGGCTGCCGGCTGAACATTCCAGAAGAGAAGTCACCCCGTTAATCCTCAAAGTGTCGGCCTGGGACGCCCCACACACACCCCTTTACACCACCCCTCTGGCCATTCCTCTGTCCTCTCTTCCTTTTTGCCCTCCATCTATCCATCTATCCATCCATTGAACCACCGCCCCCTTCAATCAGACCTGGCTCAAACAGACCAGCGCTACACCAAAGGTAGAGACTGTGTGAACTAGATTAAAAGAGCCCCTTTCACCCCTCACGAAAAAAAAGTCCTAAAGTTTTTAATCCTCACAAAAATTCCCCAATTAAAGCAAATATTGTTCATTCCATGTCCGAGGAGGACCTGAAAGAAACCACAGCAAAGTAAAAGAAAGAGACTACTTAGCGCTGATAATTATCATTGTTCAGCATTAATATGACTTGACGTTTAATTGTGAAACACAAAGGGAGATTTTTGGCAGAATGTCCAAGCTGCACTTTTACATACAATAAAAGTAGCTTTTGGTCTTCAAAAAATAAATAAACAAATAAAACAAAATAATAAATAAATAAATACATTTTAGTTTTCTGCATTCGTACAATAGGCTTTAAACACTGCAGCTTTCAATTTCTGATTTGCAGTTCAATATATATAAGCTTGCTTCGTAACCATTTTTTGATATCATACCAGATGCAACGTGTCCACACTCAAAAGTTTAATTATGCACATTCAGAAATTGAGAAAATGTGTAAAGGCTAACTTTGTGTAAAATTTGAATGAAAAAAAAATTAACGTTGACTATTAGCCCAAAAATTAGGAAGAAAATAATACTGTGTTGGAACTGAATGAGGGTGAGTGAATCATTAAAAAAATGTAATTGAACTATTTCAGTATAAACTTTATCCTTTTGAATAACTTTATCTGAATGAAGTTTGAAAACGCACATTATTTATAAAATAATACTATATTGGAACAAAATGGAAAATGGAATTTTTTTGGGGGGGGGTGAACTATTCAATAAAATTCTACATATAATTAAGCTGACAGAGAAAATCTGCATTTCTAATTAATTACTGAAGAAAAGCATCCCTTTGCAATATGTCTGTTTTAACTTGTTTTGAAACACAGTGTTTCAGTTTTATGATTCTCTCTCTCTCCCTCTCTCTCTGTGTGTGTGTGTGTGTGTCAAAGTCCCGTCTTTTCCCCCATCCTTAAAATATTACTCACACAAAAAGCTCTTTATCTCCCTGGGAAATTCTGATGTCCGGGCAGATTTTGCTCTTGGCATCCTCCCCACTCTGCTGGATATGAAACTGGGGGGAAAAAAGAGAAGTTTGAATATACATGACAAATTTGTGTTTGCGTCAACAGTCTTTTCCCTTTACTGACACAGTATTTTAATCTCAGATTCTAGTATTGGAACAAACCGGAGCACTCGATCTAAGCTAAAACAGTGAGAGCTTCCGGAGTGATTTTGGTGGATTTACATCAGCAAATATTTGACAAGATTCAGCTTTAGTTAACTGTTGTCTTACTGATATTTATCTGGAAATTAAATTATTCATTAAGCTTCTGCAATTAATTCAACCTAAATGTGCAAACTCCACTCAAACGTTGATTTGTCGATCATTTCAGCATAAACTTATTTCTTTTTAATCATTTTTAACTGAATAAAGTTTGAAAATCCACTACTGATTTAAACTCATAGAACTGAAAATCAAATAGCAGTGATGACATCATCGCAATATTTGCATACAGGTTTGCAATTGGTCTTTTCTTTGTTACATCTATTAAAGGACCCATATTATGCCCCTTTTTACTATATGTAATATAAGTCTCAGGTGTCCCCAGAATGTGTCTGTGAAGTTTCAGCTCAAAATACCCCACAGATATTTTATTATATCATTTTGAAAATGCCTATATTGAGTGGAAGTAGAAACACGCTGTTTTTCGTGCCTGTCTCTTTAAATGCAAATGAGCTGTCAATAATAAATCAATAAATCCACTGCTGTCTTGTCTCATCTGAGGCTGGAACTCTAAACAGTGTTCTGTGCTCGTCTGTGCAGCCAAAGACAGAACAGTTAGCATGTTTTGCTCAAATTTTTGCCATGGCATTAGAGCTGGTACACCGTTGTCGCTTGCGAAATCAAATGACGGCGCCGTGGGTGGAAACTTACAGATTAAGGGGCGGTAATATTATAATGAGATCCCTTTGCCACGTCACCAAGGGAGTGAAATCAGACTCGCTCGTTTTCTCAGACGCTTGCAGAAAAAGGCTTACCAAAACAAAGTTACTGGGTTAATCTTTTTCACGTTTTCTTGGTTCTTGGTTGGTAGATGCACCGGGGACCTGATTGTAGCACTTAAAACCTGGAAAAGTCAGATTTTCATGATATGCATGTTTAGGGTACAAGAATGCTCATTTTGTGCAAATTGAAGTAAAAAGCAAAATAAATGACACCAGCATATGGCTCCAAATTATTCAGGAACAAGACAATAAATAGATACACGTAATGTTTGCGCAAAAGAGCATGCGGTACAGAAAACCACTCATAAACAGGTAACCTCTGCAGAGCAGGCTGGGTAATCAATGTGTTTGCTCACCTATTAGGTCTCTCATCTGATGTGTGAGGAACCTGGGTCGTGTTCTCTCAGGAGAGTCTTTCCCTGATGGAGGGAAAACAGGAGAGAGAGAGAGAGAGATGAGGGATGATTAATTAAAATCCCTCGTTCCACTGTGAGATGAAACATAGCCTTGACTTGGAAAAGTTAATAAGAAATAAATTATGAAATGCATGAAATGTACTGCAGGCTTACTACAGGATGTCCTGCCAATTAAATGTAAGAAATAACATTTCATTATCATATAATGAACAACCTGGAAAATGTACTTTTCACTTACATGTACACCTAGTTTCCCATATATCATATACAGAAGCACTATACAAACAGACTGCAGCCACGTGAATGATTAAACATGATTAGTGAAGGTTTGCATTGTGCAGTTTGGCAGAATTTGGGTGACTGACTATGAAAATGGCAGAGAGGGAAAAAATGTGCTTTTGGAAAAGTGTTGCTCTTAATTATTAAAGCTAACATTTGCACAGCAAACATACACGATGTCTGTCCACAAACTCTCCCTTGTGAACAGCTTTTTGTTTTGTTTAATCCTTCACTTGCTTTGCAATACAGATTGCAGTATTTGAACAACCTTAGCCATTAACCGTGCAGTACTGTATGCAGCAAGTCTGTTGGATAGCCTGCTGCAACGATGAAAAGTCAAACTATGAGGACAGATACATATGTTCTAATTGACAGGTTTTTAAGAACTATGTTAGCCCAGTTGAAAAAACCAGCATATGCCATAATTTGAGCTGGTCATGAGCTGGTTTAAGCTGGTCCTAAGCAACTTGCTCCTGCTCAGGACCAGCTTAAACCAGTTTATGACCATCTTAAACCATCTCAAACCAGCATCCATGCTTCAAAACCTACCTAACCAGCATATGCTGTTTTTTCAACAGGGAGGAAGGGCTTCCCTCCAGTTGTCACTACAAAAATATCAGTTAAAAGACTAGTTAGACTAGTTACCATACAACATATGGCCTTTTCACACTTGCATTTTTAACCCTGTAATTTCTTAAACCCTGGACAAACATAATCCCAGGTTATCTTTCTATTATATTTGACAAATACATTTACACCTCACTTAATAATTCAAGCAAGTTTGGCACCACAATACAGGGTAATGCTGCAAAAGCAAGTCTCCCGGATTAAAGTGGTGCTGACCCCTTTTAACATGTGCAAAATGTTGCTTTAACCAAGTTAAACCCAGGGTTAAGGCCACTTTTACCTTGGTTAAATTTTAGACTTTTTCAAAGACAAAACAGACAAAACAATACTAACTAAAACTAAACAAAACTGTGATAACTTGGTATAAGCTGTCATTTTTATATTGTTATGAAAAATCTTACAACAAATCTGAAAGCTTTGTTTGAAGAACATCCCATATGAAATTATTATAGTGGCATACTTTATGAACATAGTATTTAAACAGAAACCATGGTCAATTTAAACAGTTAAAACGTCAAAGCAAATCTTTAAAGGGAAAAATAACAGGCACAATGTTTTATACTGTAGGCTACATCAGGGTTCCTCAAACTTTGCCCTGGAGGGCCGATCACTGCTGAGCTTAGCTCCAACCCTGATCAAACTCACCTACCTGTGATTTCCTAATGATCCTGAAGATATTGATTAGCATGCTCAGGCGTGTTTGATTAGGAGTGGAGGTTAGAGCTAAACTCTGCAGGAAAGTGGATCTCGTGGGCCAGATTTGAGGATCCCTGCTGTACATTAAGGATTTCGGTGCAAATCAGCGCATGCACACTTTTAGTGCACGCAACATTAATTCTGGACAGGTCTCCTCGCGCTTCCCGCTCATCAATCACACGTGCCGGTCTCTCGGGCCAGCAGAGCTGACGGCTTGACACAAGCTGGCCATCGATTCCGCTTGGCATTCCAGGCGTCCATCGTCTGTACGGATTACTTGCACAGCCTAATATTTCGTGGCACAAGAAAGCATTCATACTCGTTCTGCAGCGGTTTATTGGCTTCTCCGTATGATTTATTTGTGTGTGACAACCTCCCTCCCCTGCCCTCTGCTCCCCAAACACGCTTGATATTTGTTTTTGGTTATTAGTTTTCACTCTTCATTTGCATTTTGATTATGTTTTTGCATGAGACATAAGGCCACTCACTCCGCAAGAAAGAACAGGATTCATTAAGAACATGATGAATAAATGATAAGCTATAAAAATAAAAACAAATATGTATTCACACTGATTAAATGTGAGGAAATATGAATGACATAAAATATTGATGTAGCTGTGCAATAGTAATTGGTTTTGACAGACAGATGGAACTAAAACAGTACAGTCATTGAGTAAAGACTCTAAAGTCCTGTAAACTTTAATCAACCAGAAAATACTTCCAACTTCTTCTATTTGAAACTAAATTTCCTTTGCTAGATGTACTGTTACCATTACTGATGAGAGTGTCTTAATATTGTCACATTGCTCACTTTCTGTGTATAATTAACTCAAAGTTACTGACACGACAATAATTACTATTTACCCACAGACTATAAGCACAGGCGACACTCTTCTGCCACAAAATTAAAAAAACATTACAGAAACTCCTGTAAATGTCCAACATAACTGAACAGGAGACACTAACATGTCTTTCCCTTTACTGTAAAATGCTTAAACATAACACTTAATCCTTTATCTTTTACGTTTCTAATGCAGGCCCTTGCAAAGCATGATGGGAACTACAGATCCACTGCCCATGTTAGTTATGTCAACAAAATGATTCATGTAGGTTTAACACAAATCTTTTAAATAAACTTCAATTTAAAATATAAGTAGTGTGTACACATTAAAATTAAGTTGGTACAAAGTGCTTAAAAATCATGTTACTTTAGCTAATTTTAATTTATTAAACTGAACAAGGCAAAAAAATAATAATTTGAGTGTTGAAATGCTCTTTTTTATTTAAAGGAATTCAATATTTGAATAATTTAAATGGATTTAAGGGAATAAGCAAGACAATAATTTTTTTAAAGTATTCACTCTTATTCGTATGTCTAATATGTTGAAAACGCAAAATATTTCTTGTCTTATCACAGTCTAAGAATTACATGAATCCCATAAATTCAGCCTATATTTTCAATTTAAAATGGGATATTCAGTAATGCATAAAAAAGTAGTATGCATTACTGAGTATACATGTTGCCTGCAGAGGTATTTTTTTTGGTAACACTTTATTTTAAAGGGATACTCCACCCCAAAATGAAAATTTTGTCATTAATCACTTACCCCCATGTCGTTCCAAACCCGTAAAAGCTTCGTTCGTCTTCGGAACACAATTTAAGATATTTTGGATGAAAACCGGGAGGCTTGTGACTGTCCCATTGACTGCCTAGTAAATTACACTGTGAAGGACCAGAAAAGTATGAAAGACATTGTCAGAATAGTCTATCTGCCATCAGTGGTTCGTACGTTATAACCGTAACGTTATGAAGCGACGATAATACTTTTTGTACGCGAAAAAAACAAAAATAACGACTTTATTCAACAATTTGTCTCCTCTGTGTGTCTCCGCATCACCGTAGCGCCATTTTGGAGAATATCCGCTGAACGCAAACTGCGTACGCTATTCTGTGTCAGCCGCGGACACAGGTACGTTTTCTGAAGTATGGTACGCTTTGAGTTGAACGAAAACAGCGCATCGTGCAGCACGGCTGGACACCGAGAAGATCTGTGTGTCCAGCGGATATTTCAAAATGGCGCTACGGTGATGCGGACCATTTGTAAAAAACAAATATCCATATTACAAACGTATTCAGAGGTGGAAAAAGTTACTCAACTCCATTACTAGTGAAAGTACAGATACTGCTGGTCAAATATTATTCCATTACAAGTGAAAGTTGTAAAGAAAGATTTTTACTTAAGTAAAAGTACAGAAGTGCTTGCTTTTAAAAGTACTTAAGTACCTAAATTAAATTTCCTTTTTTATTTCAATGCACTGTTTTATTGTTGTACGTTATTTGCAATACTTCTGAAGCAACTTACAATAGAGTACACCTACTGAATACACTGACTAGCCTGTAGTATCTTTGGAATAAAGAGCTTTTAGAATGTTAAAAACCTATGGGGGAAAAAAAATTAACACCCCTACCCACCCCCACAAAAGCAGGATGGTAGTGATCTCACACAGCTCTAACAATGTGTGCACATCTATGTGTAGCCATTCAATCACATTTGAACAGAGTGGACAGTGAAATCCTGTAAATACAGACTGATTAGAAAGAAAGAAAAATCAAACCTGCTTTAAAACCCAGAAACACAACCGTAGCTGTATAACTTTACAACAGCAACAATGCTTTAACAAAAAAGCAAAACAGCAAAACTTATTTGAACATCAAAAACAAACATTTTTAAATGCTGTCTAATCGCTCTCTCTGTACTTTGATGTCACACACAGAACGGTTTGTGCAGTGCTGCTTCAAGTCCAACACTATTGTGTTTTATTAGGAGATGCACAACAGTTCTTTTGTGGCTTTATAGGTAATATTTTCACCTACACAATTTAGCAAAATCAGACAATATTGTGTCTAATATATACCACAATATTAACTTATTGAATTGTTGTAAATAAATATCACATTTGAAACTGGTCAGTGCTCAAAAAAATACTCGGAAATCACTTCATGTAGCCCCAAGAATGATTACTGATAAACTATCTGAAAAAAAAGAAAGTCAAGTTTTAGAGAAACAAATCACCCACTGACTTTCAAAGCTGACACATAGTAACGACTTTCTACTTCGAGGACCTTAATAGAAATGTAGTGGAGTGAAAAGTACAATATTTGTCTTTCAAGTGTAGTGAAGTTAAAGTCATAAGTTCCCAGAAAAAATAATACTCAAGTAAAGTACAGATACTCAAAAAGTGTACTTAAGTACAATACTCAAGTAAATGTACTTAGTTACTGTCCGCCTCTAAGCGTAATAAAACACTTTTCTCTCACTTAGTTATTCTATCATCGCGGATCGTGTACGGGCGGAAGTATATGACGCCTCTGAGAAGGCTAGTCTCGTGAGTTTGTTTACAGGATCAAAGGAAGCTAAGTTTCCTTACTTTAGCAAAGGAAATCCAGTCTCCTCTTGGTTTATATCGAATTCCTCTGACATTTTTCTTTGCAAATCTTTGGTTTGTACTTCTAATTCTTGACCAGCGTTTTGTTTTGTTCTCTCTCCGCATTCATCACTAATCACGCAACGCCGCGCATCTTACGTCATCCGCCGGAACTGCTCCAGTGGATGACAGTCAGCGGAAGTGAGAGAAAGTGACTCTTACTTTTTGAATATGGATATTTTTCTTGCAAAAACTCATGGATTCGCTACAAGGGGCCTTCATTCATCCCCCGGAGCCATCTGCGGCACATTTTATTATGAATGCACAAGCTTTATTTCACGACTTGTGGACTGTTCAACTGCAAAACCCGCTGAGTGCCTTTAAACAGCTTGAAAGATCAAAGACTATTTTTTATATAACTCTGACTGGATTCGTCTGAAAGAAGAAAGTCATATACACCTAGGACGCTTCGAGGGTAAGTAAATCACAAGCTAATTTTCATTTTTGGGTGAACTAACCCTTTAAGTGTTGCACACTCGGCTTTTGTGAACAGTAAAGCCCGTCTTCTTTGATTTGATTGGCCATCTCAAACATTTTGACATTGACTAGTGCTGTAAACACATCACCAGCCTAAATTGAACTTTTAAAAACTGTTGTATCCTAACAACAACCAGAGTAGCATCAAGGAAATATCAATTATGGGTGGTTGTATAATCTTATGTTTCACATTTTCATACAATCTGCTTACACCCACTGAGGATTAGGTTTTGTAGTGGACCAAAAAAAAAAAATCTGAACAAAACAAATCATACAAATTCATATGAAATCGCCACCTCTGAAGTTTTCTCTTGAGATGGGGTTGGAAAATAAAGGAAGGCTACACAAAATGACCCCCGCCTAGCAACCCTACAGTAGCCAATTTTTTTTTACAAATAACAAGGCACCCATCTGACCCCATTTTGTTTGATTACCCACCCTCAATTTGCCTCTTTTTTTTTTTTTTTTTTTTTTTTTCACTCTTTTTCTGTTGACGCTATGACACAATCCATGCTTCTCAATGACTCTTTTGCGAAAGGAAGGTAGATCAACGGGGCTATCCTTTTGATGAGCTACTAACAAAACGTCAGGAAATTTTTTTTATGATATTTTTTCTAAAATGTGTAATGAAGCCCACAACCACATAATCATCCAGAAAAGCCTGTCATGACATCACTAGCAGAGCGTGAGAGGGTCTGTCTGATTAGGGATATCGCTAACACATTCCTGATGGGAGAACAATGCCAATTCTTACTTCCCAAGAGATTTCTTTTTAACAATGGACTATTTCATTTGTATTTATGCATTCAGTCATTAGTCAGTCTTGGCATCTGTAGAGCCTGTTCGCAAAAGCCTTGTTTAGCGCTTGGCACCTGCGCCCAGACACAAGACAGGGTACTGTACGTGAAGTCTTGCGTAACGGCCCACAGTGGTAAGTTTACACAGCTCAGATAACTGAGGAGATACCCAGCTCACAGAGTCCGCCCTTATCACGAAACATCTGATAGGACCAAATCAGCGGAGGTGGGTAAGCCGTCAATGAGGGACAGACCTCACAAGAATTCCTTCTGGAAAAGGAAACCTGCCTGAGCACGGAGGACGAGGAGAGAGAATCCATCGGAGCTTGAGTCATGCCTGACTCTTTGTATTCACGTCGTCCTGGAGATGGCCCTTCGGAGATGTGTCGTTGATCAGGATTTGGTTTGCTGTCTGCTGAATACATAGCTCTAGTATGGAAGCAAAATATTTGAGTTTCACAACCCCCCGTCCACCCCGACATGGGCTTTGTACAAGGGACTGAATTATGGACCCCCCGTGCGACGCTCAGGACCATCCAATTTCCCTTAGACGACCTCCTTAATTGTCCAGATAGCAAATAATTTGCTTTTTTATTATTATTATAAAATGAATGTTTTTCTGCCTTGTCTGCTGTTATGTCCACACACACTCAGAAAAAAGGTACAAGGTAAGGCTGGAACAGCCTAGAAGTTCGAAGATCATTAAAGATTAAGATTGAAAAGATTATTCAGTGCTGTAAAATTGCATCTCAAATTTATCAGTGTTTTATTAACTACTATTCATAGTTTGACCAAAACACTTAACTTTAGGTCACTCCCAAGAGGTGAAGTATCATATCAGTGCAGCTAACATATTAAGTTTATTTAATTTTAAATGAATTTGACAGCAACACTCAGTCAAAGCCATGCAGTGAACACTGCTAACACTCTTTAACAGGTATGCCTGTGAACTTACTTTTGTGTCAACAGCTTTTTTCAACAGCTTAAAGTCCTCAAGAGCCGGTGTGCATGATGCCAAATGTTGCACGCATGTCCGCAGTTTGCTCTCTGACTGCCAGCGTTAATTGTAGACTGTTAAGAACTAAATAGTATTCCACAAATAACACCAGCTCACAATTAATCAACCAAATTGTAAGCTAACAGCATTAGCAAGCAAACGCTGGCCAGCAGAGGCCATTTGGGGGTTTGGTTAGCGTGCCACAGAGGGGTTTCCACTGCCTGCTGAGGTGACAGAGTTCTGTGGTTGGCTCTGCACACAGTGGATGGCACTGTACTGGCCAACAGAGCCCTTAGTGCTCTGCGTCACAAGTGAAGCAGCTGAAAAGAGATGCATTATGGTCAGGTACTTGCCTGTCCTACTGCTGCCCTCTCTCTCTTTTGCTCCTCCTTACCACTCAACCATTTTCGCTCGCTTGAAATGTTGTCCTGCTCTTCATGAAAGTCCTTCTCACTGCTCGAGCTGTCTGGCGTCTGGCTGTGGGCAATCAGCACCTCATCATGTCCAGCCACATGTTCAGGTGATTTAAGCGCTATATCAAATTCTCTCCACCTGCCAGGCACCTAAAAATGCATGCCTTTTCTTCTGGAACAAAAAAAAAAAAAAACTTTAAATGCACTTTAGAAAAACAGCTGTTACATAATGTGTGCATACTGCAAAAAAAAAAAGATTAGTCAGCTAGATTATTTACCATGCAATTGTTTTAATTGGTTGATTAGTAAGTGTTTAGCAGCCACTTTATCCGAGTAAATACAAAATAAGAAAATTTGTTCCTCTGGGTACAGACTGAATCTGATGCTAAACTAAATTGCACCGTTAACAATTTTCCCACTAATATCTGGAATCACAATTCAGACTTTTTTTTTTTTTATTAGACTTTTTTTTATATATAAACTTAGAATTGCGAGATATAAAAACTCGGCCCACACCTTGCAGAGGAAATATTTTAAATTTCATGACTTCCACCGCCGCGCTTATTTTGCATGTGCATTATTTTTTTTCTCTCTCAGAATTGTGAGGAAAAAAAAGACTGCATTGTGGGATAAGAAGTCACAATAATCTTTTTTTGTTTTGTTTTTAATAACATGAGCTTCCATGGGGAAACGATCCCTATCATCCGTATCCCTACAAACATTTAATTTGTGGGACTCTCAGTGTTTTTTCAATTATTTTCGATTCAAATGATTTTTTTTTTCTCAATGGAATAAGCATGTGTATATCGATTTTTTTTATTCTGAGTTAGTTTTCACCATACCCCCCACTCTTGTGCTTTGTCAATTTTCCCCCCATGAAAGTCAAAGGCAATACTCCCCACCCTTTGCTTTCTGCTCCCACTCCCATGTTTTTGTGTGAATATTACCGTCCTCCTGTGTGGTTCTAAAGTGTCCCTAACACATCCCCTACTCAAAGTTTATAGATATTACACTATTCCAACACACACACACACACACACACTGTCAGTGTCTCATTTATTATTAAAAGGAGCATTAAATAAAATAGGACACATTTTTTTCCTGTATTTTAGTGTAAACAGCAAAGAACATTGCAATATTTATTGCATTTGAATCAGTTTCACATTAAAGTTTCAATGTTAAAAAGTAAAACTAAATTATTTATCACCCACTCTATGCAACAAGTCATAGTGACCACAATTAGTAACATGTGTATTTTGGTGTTTATACATGGCCGTGATTTATAATATATATTATATCTAAAGTCCACTATGACGTTGTACAGTTTTTCGGGCAAAAGTTTCCAAGTCGTTGATTGTCCACCCCCCCACTCTCAATTTTGGGTTTTTCCCCTGCTTGAACTACTGTTTCAATGCAGCTTTTCAGGCTCTAGCAGATGTCTACATTTAAAACATCTAGTCTAAATCTAGTCTAAATCTGGCATGAATTTAGGAGTTAGACATTTCATACCCACATTTCTCCCCATCAAGTCCAAGTCATAATATTAATGAACTAGAATTTTAAATAGGATCTCTATTGACGGAGGACTTTATTCCAGGAACAGGCTTAATCTGTGCCTGGAAGCGGTCTTTAGAGTAGTTCTGCTCTTGTTCTGTGAAGCACATGAGTCAGTAGGAGAGTGTGCAGCAGGCGGGACGGGTGTCTGCAGGTTGTGTTTGCTTTCTTAAGCCTCAGCTCAAGAGTTGTGCTGTCAGACCAGTGCGTTTGTGATCCACACAGACTTTAGCTCTACTGCGAAACATCTCTCATAGATGCAATGGTTTTCATACTAAGATAACGATATTTATACCCTACATTATAAATATAACAATTTTACTGACCCCAAATATTACAATCATGCCAACCAGTTAACACTATTAGAAACAAAACACAATTTTGTCAATTTAAAATTAGCAAGGACTATTTCAAATGTCCTTACAAGTTATTTTTTACATGCTTCACTGTATGTGTAAGGACAAACCTTCACACACACACCTATGGAAGACTATTTCCACCTCAAAGTAAATTTCAGCAGAAATGTTGCTTTGACTACTAACTGAAATAAATAAGTTTGAATACTATGAACTGAAAATTAAATAAACAATAATATATAAAATATGTAAAAACATTTATTATATATATCTATTATATAGATTATTATAGATATTAATAAAACCACAATAAGATTGATAAAAATTTTAACTGAAAAATAAGAATAAAAGCTATTCGATAACCCTTAACATGTGTTCTATGTGATCACATGGGTTTCACACATTTACACCATGAAAATGTTCCAAAACCACATTTCACATATTTCACACGTGACTGCACATGTGAAGTTCATGTGATTTTTCTGTAATGGATGAAATATTAATAAATACTATAGTAGAATATAATTATTACTAAAATAACATTAATACTGACTAGAGTCAGTATTAAAAGAAAAATAGTCATAATTGTGACACATGAAGGCGCAATCACAATAAATAAAGTCAACTCTAAAAAAATAAAGTCACTATTACCTTTACTTTTTGTTTTACTCATGAGACGGGGAACAGACAGCTCTGGAATGACAGCTGTATAAAGATGTCCATCAGTGCATGTTACATCCTCTTGATGAATAACACTCCAGCCGGGGCTGCTGTCAATCAAACCTCTCATCCTGGAGCTGTCGGCGGTCACCGTGTACAGGTGCTTGAGCCTCCGGCTAGGAAAACTCAGGTGCTTCAGCAAGAAATGAACAAACAAACACACACACACACACACCTGGTGAGGCCTGGAGCATACTAGAGACAACTTAAAAAATAAAAGAGCCATGACTATTTCCTAAACACATCCATGAAATACGAAATTTGCTGGTGTAATCATAATCAATAAAAATTCTGTCATTTATTCACCCTCATGCTGTTTTAAAGCTGCATGACTTTCTTTCTTCCATGAAACACAAAAGCAGTATATCCAAACTGCATTTTATAGTCAATGAGCTATGTTGGGGGTAAAGCACTACAAGTAATGCGAGTTACATAATCAGATTAGGCTACTTTTTATCAAGTAACTATTAACGGTGGGGGTGTAAACGTTTTGGTACGCCAATGTGACATTTGATCACCAAAACAAACACGTCCCTACCACCAAAGTGTCTCGCCCCTATTGATATTCGCCCCCCCCCCACACTAAGTACGCAACCCAGGCAACGATTAGTTCTGTGAAACAAAGCAAAACCAATGTTACACCGTGTCTACACCAGAGCATGTGAGCGAAGCAGAGCGGTGTGACGCTCCACTACATTTTCCACTCTATGGACGTGCGCTCCACTCAGTCGCTCTAACCGCCCAAGCAAGCGCTCTGTTAATATTCCGCTCACGCTCACCGTGAACCAATTTCCACTCAGATCCCGCTCCGTTCTGTAAAGAACAAATTTACGTGCATTATATTAGATTATAAATTACTGCTGCCTATATCTAGCCTACATTCTGAAGGACTACCTATTGTTTCGGGTCAGTTTTTTTTTTAAACAATATTTTAATAGGCCTAAGTGGGTTTTTGGCTAATATCTTCTGTACTCTGTAGTAGTATTGGCTATATCATCTGTGTGTTAGCTTAGGTCTAAACTGAGATTATTTAGGTCTAACTCAGTTTAACTGAGATGATTTAATAACTACGGAGCTCCGAATATAATTCGAATTAACAATTCGTTTCTACGACATCAGCAGGTTTTATTATTTTTTTAATTTATTATTATTTATTAAGTGTAAGCAATAATGATTTTAATAAGTAATTACGAAATATAATAATTCGTTCCACGATTTAGGCCTACTATAGGGAATGAACGAATTAACGAACGAATGAATTCGTGGCAGCTAAGCCTAAACAAGAGAATGAATACTTAATTCGTGGCCATAATTTAGACTAAACTAAAAAATGTATTCTTAATTTGTGGCCATAATGTAGTCCTAGCATAAAAGAGAACTAGCCTATTCTAAATTCATGGCCGTGATTTTGTCTGCATGTCATAATCGGGGCTCCATACAAACGAATATAACCTTAGCCTACCTGTTTATTAAATTATTATGGTATGTAACTAGCTCAACTTTTGCAGCACCATGTTTGTGTAGCACATCCTCATGCTTTCTGTAATCAATATGAATCTGTACTAACTTTAACAGTCTCCCCGCACTCCCTCTCAGTTTCTTCTCCCTGCTCATTCTTAACTTTGATTTTTACTTTACATTTATGTATAAGGCTTGCAACTTCGTTGAAACAATATCTGAACTCCATAACTGCTCTACTATTCTCGATCTCTACAGATTCTCGATCTCTATCAAGCAAATCACCAAATGGCATTCTGGGTTGAGCGAGCGAGTGGAATCTTCAGAAAGGCGCTCTGCACTCTTAAGGAAATATTACCACTCCGCTCACGCTCCGCTCCGCTCACATGCTCTGGTTTACACCGGAAGCAAGTGGCGCGGAACTGAAACAAATACTATAGAACTCATTATAATCAGTGATCCTGTCTACACCATAGATATATACAGTATATACATATCTATGGTCTACACTAGATGCGGCGCGGCACGACACGACAAATCCCAACAGAAAACTGCTGCTGCGTTCTATTTATGACGTATTGACTCAAATTTCAAATGATTTTCAACGATCGCTTTGTTTTGTCCAGTGTACTAGACAGACTTTAGCGGTTGCGGCACAGACACTGTGTTACTCACCTATCGAGAAGAAACAAAACAACCTCGGCGTCCGATCGCAGGCCTTCCCGCTCCTTGAGATCTCTCCAGCTCTGGAAAGCTGATCGATATTTACACGGGTCCTACTTCTTACCATATGCCTTCTTTTGTTCCGCAGACGTTTTCCTCTTTTGTTTTTCGCTTACCCCAGTTTTAAAGTAACACACTTTTTAATTTACAAAAAAATTTAATTTTAATAGTAACGCAAGTTCAACTTGTTTTCCCATTTATTGACTGACAGCTCTCCTGGTCCCATGTTGAGAGAATTATTCGAGAGTAAGTACAGAGGCGCTGTGTAAACATGATAGTTACTGTAGTTCTAAATGTGAACATGCATTTACTCATCTCACTTGCACAAAAACAGATTCAGTATTCCTCAAAATTAGTAAAAACTGTGAAAAGCAAACTCAGAATATTATGCAAACCTGTAATAATTAAACGTTAACACAAAAATGTATATATTTTCTTATCAATATCAGTGCTATGACCTATTTCAGATGCAGCCAAAATTACAACAACAGTGATTACATACACACATATTTAATTCTTTGATCAAAATTATTGAGGGACAATTGTAGTCACTGGGATATTGGTAAGGACATGTACCGTATTCCCTACTAAATTCTACACCCTTGGATTTACAGCATTCTCTGACGCAGTATAAAATATAGTATATAGAGTACCTACCCCAACCCCCGCCCCTGTTTTTTACGGGTACGTCAGAGTGCTTTAATCAGGTCTATCAGTGACCACCTTCCTGTCCTGTTTTGGGTGATAGCTGCAAGTCAAACTTTCCCGAGCAGTGGGGTCCTTGGGGATAAACCTTTCCCATTTAAAAAGGCAACTAATCCCCCATATTAACATTTAATTGGGGGACGTTTTACGATGGAAAAGTGTGTTATTCGACTTGGAACCAACACTTTTACACACTCTTCAAAGCAATCAGCTCTCTCAGCTCTGGAGAAAGAGTGCTTCTCTTTAGCAGACAGAGCTGTTGTCTGGAGGTTGGTATGGATAAATCACTCTTGAATGGACATGACATTTTTTACTCACCCTGAAAACCTAATTCTCACAGAGCTAAAGCAGTCTTCAGGAACACGCTTCACAGGAATTTTTTCCAATCTTTCCTTCTGTCCATGAGACGTCTGTTCACTCATGATAATACGGACAGTCCCATTAAAATGAACGAGTGTGAGGGATGAGTAAACCTATAATAATAAAAAATAAAACTTATATGAGTGTCACGCTTGTGCAGCTGTTAAATTAGTACTTATATTAGACATTATAATGATGTACATACGATCCCTCAAGGTTTGGGTGTGAGTCAATTATACTGTTTTTTAATTATTATTTATTTATTATTTTAAATAAGAAATCCATACTTTTTACTCAGACATTAGTAATGTTAGTTACTAGTTTAGTAAGTTTACTAATGTTAGACATTAGTAAAGACAAAGCATTATATAATGTCACAAAATAATTATATTTTCTAAGAAATTGCTGTTCTAAATGCCGGTTCTTGAGCAGCAAATCAACATATTGGAATGATTTCTGAAGGATACGTGGAGAACACTTAAAAAATTGTGAGTTAAAGCAGAAATGTAGCTTTGCCGTTACAGGAATAAATTACATTTCAAAATACATTTAAATAGAAAACAGTTATTTATTTTGTAATAATATTTCGCAATTATCACTGTTTTTACTGTATTTTTTAATCAAACAAATGCAGCCTTGGTAAGCAGAAGAGACATCATTCAAAAACCTAAAAAATCTTACTGACCCCAAACTTTTGAACAATAGTTTAAATATGTTAAGTGTAAATATATTCAAGAAATTATGCTGCTATAAATATTAGAATTTATAACCAGTAATAAAGAGCAAACAAACTTAAATATAACTAAAATGTTGTGTGAAAATTCACCCAAAAATCTCATTTGTTATAATTTATTCACCATCATGTTGTTACATTCCCATGTGATTTCTTCCTTCCATTTTGAAGGCAAAAGGTGGCACTATGTGAAGATTAAATCATTACTCGCTGATAATCTTTCCCTTTCACAGCAGTTAATCGTGCATATTCATATGTGCAACATAAAGACACATCGTGCAAGCTTTGACGTTAATGATCCTACACATCATTGGTTTTCATGTCATGTGACCAAATGAGATGCTGCGTGATTGACTATACAAGTGCAAATGAGATTTTAATGCCATATTAGCTTATGTGAGGAAGAGCCTGAAATGTATCATATGGCTAGAGAACTTTTATTATGCTTTAATGGTGCCATTTTCCCCTTTTAGTAGCTTGATTGCCTCTTGTCACTGTATGCTTTCATATGGAAAAGAGCAGACGTTCTGCTCAAATCTCCTTTTGTCTTCCACTGAAGAAAGAAAGTCATGTGGGTTTGGAACAACATGAGGGTGAGTAAATGATGACAGGCTTTTCATTTTTGGGAGAACTATCCCTTTAAGCCCTTATAGAGCAGCCACAACTTAATCAGTCACATTTGTCTAAACTCACTTCACAATGCTGATACTATAAACAGTATATAATAGAATAAAAGCCTCACAGACCCTCTTAAACGATAAACAAAGGGGAAATAACGTATTAGTGGTGACTAGCTGAGAAACATGTTTGGACATGCTCCTCCACACATTTATACATTGACAATCTGCGCTGAACATTGTGTTGATGCCAGTGGCTTGTGTAGACATCTCATTGACATATCAGAGATGCTTAGCTTTGTACTTGCTCAGATGTGGTTTAGAACAAAGAGGATTGTGGGTAATGCCGGGCCTCACCACAGGAACGGATGGACAGGTTTACAGATAGATGGTTTTACGGGATGCCTTCCTTTTCACTGCATGACACTTACAGCACTAATAAAATCAGACAAATAGCCTCAACATGACTTTAGAGTAAATCAATACTTCTCATCTCTTCAAACGGAGAGAATTTGTCTTTGTGTGCGTGGCCACACCTGCACACATATGTCTTACATTACGGCCTGTAAGGGTTTGCCCTGTGGAATATTAAAGGCCAGTATTTGGATACTTAAAAGGCAACATGAAATCAAAATTGACTTTTTGGAATATTAATGCATCTTACTCCAAAACAAAAAATGCATGTATTTGTATTCTTATCAAAATACTTAAAAACTTGCACCGCCTCGAAATTACTTAAATTTTTCCGCTGACATCACAAAACCCTTTGACTTTTCAACTCCTCCACCCTTTTACTTTTCCAACCACCTGCCTCTACTCTGGATTGTGATGCCCACTTGTCACAATCCTATTGATTCCTGATGGATAAAATCAAAATCAATCAATCCTGGCCTACATTTTATTTTCTTGCTGAATATCTTGTTTCACTCATAAATGCATCAGATTAAGGTTAAATTGGTTGCAACTGAAACAATAAAATAATAAATACATTAATAATCATAAAAACATTAATAATAATAAATACAAATTATAAAATTTTTATAATATGCACAATGAATCATGTACTAAAAGACAGGGAATGCACATTTATGTTAACTTTAAGCCACATTAAAAAACGAATTGAGTTCAGATAACAAAATATAAAACCATTTTAAAATAATTTTTAGTGGATATACTCTACCCTTCAAAAGTTTGGAGTGGGTAAGATTTTTATTATTATCCATGTTGAAAATAGTTGTGCTGTTTATTATTTTTATGGAAACTGTGGCATTTTTCAGGATTCTTTGATGAATAGTAAGTTCAAATTTAAAAGCGTTTGATCAATTTTATGCATCCTTGCTGAATAAAAACAAAAGAGTTAATTTCTTTGAAAAAAATTAAAACAAGTGTCATTTGTATCATCATTTATTACATAAACTGTGATTTTTTTTTTTTTTGCTTGAAAACAGTGTGATTGTGTTATATTTCCAATTATACTTGGTGTTATATTTTGCATCTAATGCAAAAATATTCAAACAATTACTTCATAAATATTGACAAGTACACTGATAGAAAGGTGAATTAAGTGCTATAGTGTGTAAAGTGACTTTCTTTCTGTGGGAAAGTGTTTGTCAGAGTCTCTCAGAGATGCTGAAGGGATTCAGAGATGTTTTTAGGTAAAGAGAAAATGTTCTTTGATGTCTGAAATCCCATATCTGTGGTTTTGTTAGTAAATGAAGCTCTGAGACTCAATCAGACAACCAGCATGGGAAACCCTTATACCTAACGGAGACACCACTCACACACACACACACACACACACACACACAACACACCCCCACACCAAACCACCCACAAACACATGCACATTGTTATGACAAACACCCACACACATACCAACTGTGTGCATATTTATACAAATACTTTCTTTCTTTCTTTCATGCACAACAAATAACTATAGAATAAGAATCCCACACGAAAGAAACATCATAAGATCTCAATAATGTTTTTCCTAGATATTTCTTCTACCGTAGAGATCGAATGGAAATGAATGGAGTCTCTTGCTTCTCAGATTTTTCTCCATTTACAGAGCACCCTGTAAACTCACATATTTTCAGTCAATAATCTCAGCAATGTTTCAAACTGTGCTCAGATTTACCAAGAGACCAGAGATCTCAGCATGCATCAAACATTTCTCATTACATTCTTCCAAGAGTTGCTACCCATTCATTTTATAGCTTTATACTTTCACTGCATGCCAACAAGTATCTAATATGAAAGAGTTGAACTAAATTTAGTCTCCTCCTTAGCTATGAAATAGTAATAAATATTTTATTACTAAATGTGCATATTTTCAGAAAGACAATCCACATTATACACACAAATAAAACTCTATCCAAAACATACACACACACACAGTAAAATACCTTGTGCATGATATCAGATGCTGGTGGCTTGAAGGCCGTGAGCTCTGTGAACGCCTACATAAAGATGTGTTTGTTTTCTTGTATTCATTCACTGTCTCAGTTCCACATATGACAACAGATTCCTGTTTACCTCTCACTCCCCCTGCTGCACTTCCTGTTGTTTGTGACCTCTCCTTTATTGCCTCACAAATACAGGTACACCTTATCACCGAACGCTTCTTCTGCCCTCTCAAAGTTTCCGATCTAGCTGTGCTGTGCGCTGCATCTCTGTCCTTTGTGTCTTATTTGGACGGCTGCATTCGTGAAGGCGGAGGAGAGAGAAAGAGAGATAGATAAACAAAAAAATGACGTGGGAAAATTGAGAAACATATTGAAGATAAAAGCTCTGCATTAAGGAGTAGAGATAAAACGGAGCTGTTATCAAGATCGGTTTCGTAAAAGAACACGCAATGAGCAAAATCCTATGGTGTCATTTGTTTTCCTCCTGATACCTGCACTCTTAAAAATTAAGGTTCTTTATTGGCATATTTGGTTCCACAAAGAACCTTTAACATTCAAGGAACCTTTCCATTCCACAAAAGGTTCTTTAAAGTATTAAAATATTCTTTACGCTAAGAAAAAAAAAACTGTTCATGAAAGTTCTTTGGGGAACCAACAACGGTGTTTCTTCGGTGGCATCCTGCCAAAAAAAAAAAAAAAAAAAAAACAAGTGAAACTTTTTTTAAAGAATAGAAAGCCTAAAACGAAATATTTGCTTAACAATATACTCACCCTTAAGCCACGCAAGGTGTAGATGAGTTTGTTTCTTCATGGGAACAGATTTGGAGAAATTTAGCATTCCATTACTTCCTCACCAATGGATCCTCTGCAGTGAATGGGTGCCGTCAGAATGGAAACAGAGTCCAAACAGCTGATAAAAACATCCACAAGTAATCCACACCAATCCAGTCCATCAATTAACATCTTGTGAAGTGAAAAGCTGTGTTTTGTAATAAACAAATTCATCATAACGACATTTGTAGCTTCAAAAACCGTGAGTATGCTATGCTTAGGATGTTTGGACTCTCACTCTGACGGCACCCATTCACTGCAGAGGATCCATTGGTGAGCAAATGATGTAATGCTACATTTCTCCAAATATGTTCTGATGAAGAAACAAACTCACCTACATCTAGGATGGCCTGAGGAGTTAGTACATTTTCAGCAAATTAAATTTTTAGGTGAATCTTTCCTTTAAGAGTGTAGGCTGTGTGCTTTGTAGACAGCAGAGAGGCTCACTAGGTTTTGCAACAGAGCATGTGTGTTTATTTGACATTACATCAGCTTGTAGTCATTTACTCACACCCTTATTGTTATGCATTGTGGCCGAGGAGGACACTGAGGGATCAAAACCATTGTGACATCACTGTAAGGAAGTGCTTTGAAGGGGATAAGGGCATAGTGACATCCAGAGATCACAATGTTAGCATTATTATGTCCACTGGACCTGTATCCACGGCAGAGATTTAAGGAAAGACAAGATAAGCATCACTTTCCCCTTACGGGCTCATGCAGTATCTCTGGTTTACAGTCCGAGACCTTCACTTCACACTGATCAAAGCAAACGGCTGAGACCCTGGACCCTCACAACGCTGCAAGATGACATTTTCCCTGAGCCAACATCACACATACGTGACGTACATACAGGAGAAGCATTTTAGTAAACATCCTTATCGAAAACTAACAGATCATCTGTAGTTCAAAAATCTCAGGCAGTGGTCTTATATTAGATTTATTTTGTTTATTGATTTAATTATATTTAACCCAAACTCAAAATAAGATAATTAACCATATTACCATACTGCATTGCCATAATGCAAAAATATCTCATTCTCATTACTGTAATGCAATAAATAAATGAATAAACAAAAAGGATTTACCTTTCCAAAAATTACTGTACGATATTACTGTAAAACAGTTTAAAAAGACTAAAAATCAAATGAAAATCACCACTGAGAATGATGAGAATTATTATAAAAATAAGTTATATAAAAATAAACCAAAAGATTTAGTTGCTATTAAAACTTGTAAGTAAAATGAAAGTAAAACATCCAGATGCAAAAAATTAATATATTTTATACTATATTTAATACAATATATTTTGCTTTTTATGGTAAAGTGTAACTTGGACATCGTTTTCCTGAGAGTCACACAGGGGTCAAATACTGCACTTAATAATTATGTCATAGCGCCACCTGCTGGTAACAGCAAACACACTCCTCATAACACAGCACAGTGTCTCCCTCTGGTAAGCTTATGTTAATAACAATAGCACTTACATTAGAGTCAGTGTCTTACACAAGATTGTGTTTCTGACTTCGGCAATGTCACTTTATGGATGAATCTCACAAAGACATTTCAAATAAATCAACAAAATGAGAAAATTATATTTTACATAAATAAAATTAAACCCATTTATTCATTGGTGTTTCTCATTAGAAATGGCTTTGTGCTAAATCATAATGATAATTAGGGTGCAAAACTTTATAAAGGACCTAAAAATACCCATTTTACTAATGCAAAATGTAATTACTTTCTATGCTTTGATTTTGTAGTGAATATGACCCAGACAGGATGTGTGAGATCCGTTTGTTTAGATGGTTAACTCAAAACCCTGATCAAACCATCTCCCATTTTATGACATTGATAAAACAATGTTTTTAATCTTGATCAGATTTTGCATCCTCTGCCTTATACATAAAAGGTCTTGCACGGATTCTTGTATCTCTCCGGTATCTCACTTCCTCTCCCACATCCTGTGGCTGTCAGAGGTAAACTCATCCAAGCTGTAGGGGAAAGACAGTGTGGCACAGTTTGACTTTACCTCACAGCGCCACTGCCAGCGATGAGGGCTCGAACCCTGATGCTATCTGAAGTCCTGTTCTCATCACCACACGTTTCCTGTGTACATCACAAAAAAATGCACATGGATTTCAGATACTCTCAGACTAATGAACTCTGCTTGATGCTCAGCACTGTCAACATTTTTAAAAAATATTATAATTTTTTTTATTATTATTATTATTATTTGTTTTTTTTTATTGCTTTGCTTTTTTTTTTTTCACCTTCGAGCTTTTGGAAAGGCATAATACAAACTAGACATACACCATGGTGTGGGATTCTTTTTATTTATTTATTTATTTGAGTGTTAAAATGTTTCCATTGTGCATATTCTAATGATCAATGTTTATCATACGGTTATTTTGACGCTTTCAGGTTTTCAGTAAGTCAGTCATCGTACGCAAGAGGGCGCAATTATACAAACGAAGTTCGATAATCATTTTATTTTTCGTGGATAAAAGTATAAAACCCATATAGAAGGTATCCGGTGTAGTATAGTTAAAAAGTGATGTTTGTTATGAACAACTCCTTTGTTTTATATGTTTTTTTTTTTTTTAACAGTCCTTGAGACCGATGCGTTGTTCAGCTCATGAATATTAATTTTGTTTACACGGTCTTGTTTTTTTTTTTTACTTGATTTACTGCTTCGAGTGTTTGATCACGCAACCTCATTAACATTCATATCCCAGACATTTACCAAAGCAAGATTGGCAAATTCACTGAGCAGCCTCAGTCAATGTCCGCCAATCAGCCAGCGATGGGCGGGGTTTTCCACGGTCTGCGCGGAGGTGGGCGGGGTTGTACAGGTAGTGTTTTACACTCACGCGCTTCGTCCAAACAAGAGTTGATTCACACACTGGGACGCACATTGGACAAGCTCAGTCACATAGCGGACCTCGTTAATTCCTCGTCTCCCTGGAAATGTCAAAACAGCACGTCTGATAATGTTGGGAAGAAAAGTACCTGGGTCAGGTGTGCTGAGCGCAGCAGCTGTAGGAATGGACCGGAGGAGGACAGGAGAGAGACTGCACGCAGCGCTGGCCGGACTGCAAGAGCTGCGTTTCCTCCGGGACAAACAGAGTGCCATGGTGCACTGGGCTCTGACCCTGAACAGAGAGGACACCAAGACATCAAAACACGAGAACGTGAGCACAGAGGAGTTGAGACTGGAGGCTACACTTACTCTACTCAAACAACAGCTGGTAAGACATCTTAATAATAATTTTGATTTAAGTATTTTATTTATTTTGGTGACAATTATATGCAGTGGAAAAGTTTATTTATTTTCTTTTTTTTTTGCTAACATATGCATATTTCAATTAACTTTGCATTTAATGATAAAACAGTGTGAATCAGTCAGTCCAAAATTAGGCTCTGTGTTTTCCAGCTGAGTTAAAGCAATCTTATTGATAATAATAAGCCATTTAAATATTATTATATGTATCAAATATAGTATTTGTGTTATGCTTTTACATCTTGTATTTGCCTTACTTTTATTGAGCTTTGACAAAGACATCTTAGAGAAGCAAACTGTATTCAACAGTTCTAGTCATATGACTACACCAGCCAAGAAAAAAAAATGCTTACGACATCAAGATAAAATGTCCTTTCATTTATAGCTGAAAAACCATGTAAAATACATTAATGACTCTTTTAAAACACGTAAACCTACATTTTGGTTACACATGCGTGGTAACAAAGAACAGATCAGATGTTATCATTTTGAATGGATATAGATAGATCTACCAGATGGTTTCTGGGATTTAGTCAGTTCTTACATTATTGAGTGGATTTTCCAGCATCAAATGAAAATCTTTGCCTAACATAAAGCCTACATTCCCATGTGCTCTTACTGTAGTGAGGATTCACTGGCGTATTTTGTGCATGGTTTTGGCAGTGCCCTTGATGACTGAATCCAGTGCTGAATTACAGGCTCAGCTGGGGGTCATATAGTGAGTGGTCATAAATCAAGGGCTCTGAGGGGGGCCAGTCCGTTTCTGATGATTAACTCAATTTAATGAGAATGGCAACAGAGGAACTGTGGCCCGGTCGGAGACACAGATTTGACCCCGTAGCCGATGCACGTTTGAACCTTCTGGACTTTTGTTGAACCCTTCTAATGCTCGACGGTCAAAGTGACTCTGGTCTCTAGACATATTAGAGACAGGCAGTAGTGTTCTTACACTATTTAAAGGTGACATATCATGAAAATCTGACTTTTCCAGGTTTTAAGTGCTATAATCAGGTCCCCGGTGCATCTACCAACCAAGGAAACGTGAAAAAGATTAACCCAGTAACTTTGTTTTGGGAAGCTTTTTTCTGCAAGCGTCTGAGAAAACGAGCGAGTCTGATTTCGCTCCCTTGTTCCCCGTGCAGGGATCATCCTATTATAATATTACCGGCCCTTAATCTGTAAGTTTCCACCCACGGCGCCGTCATTTTGAGTTTGCAAACGACAACGGTGTACCAGTTCTAATGCCATGGCGAAAGTTTGAGCAAAACATGCTAACTGTTCTGCCTTTGGCTGCACAGACGAGCACAGAACACTATTTAGAGTCCCAGCCTCAGAGGAGACAACAGAGCAGTGGATTTTTTGATTTATTTACTGTATATTGCTGCTGCCACACAGATCTAAAATAAACATGCGATTTATTTCCCAGCTGTTTACCTTCACAGACATAACCGACTGTTTTTGTAACTCGTGTGTGTTTTTAACGTAAACGTGTGTGTGAATGAGAACTTAGTTTAGTACTCACATGCTGTGACAGCCGCTTTCTGTCCGTGTGCTTCGGATGTGTGCACTCAGAAAACCGTATATCAGAAGTTTAAAAAAAATAGATAGCGATAGACTTGATAAACAGAACCAAAACAGATATTTTTAGCAAGTACAAGCTGTAATGGCGCAGCTCTATTCTGGAAAAGGGGGCGGGGAGCAGCAGCTCATTTGCATTTAAAGAGACAGGCCCGAAAAACAGTGTTTTTCTGCTTTCACTCAAAATAGGCATTTTCAAAATGATTTAATAAATTATCTGTGGAGTGTTTTGAGCTGAAACTTCACAGACACATTCTGGGGACACCAGAGTCTTATATTACATATTGTAAAAAGGGGCACAATATGTCTCCTTTAAATGAATCACAAAATGGCATCTTTTTTTTCCAAAGCACAAGAAAATTGCACAGTTGATGTAATCTACAATAAGAGCTCCAACAAAGTTGATGTATATGTGCACTAAGATTCGGATATGCTGTTTGTAAGTCCACTTCCTAAAATTAACAGAAAACTAAACAAAGTATTTATACATTTTGTTGTCTCTGTAAAGAAATGTCCTGAAAATGTCATTAAGATTTTCTTCAGCTAGAAATAACTCATTGTGCAATCTTTAAAAAGAAAGGATTTATTCGTCAAAATGACTAGAAACCCTGAGAAAACATCTGGCAGATCTGCTTTTATATTTACTCAAATATCAGCACCCAGTTGCAACAAACCCCTTAAGTTAAGAAAACCCTTCATTATAATATTAACCGTATTATCAATAAGGATTTTCTCAGTTTAAGTGGTTTGTTTCAGCCGGTTGCATTATCCACACAACCATAGTTCACAGTAATACCCTCAGATAAAATTGGATTCATGTTCCTCATTGTTCTCTTTCACTAACCGGTAAGTATAAAGAAGACAGATTAAAATTTGTGCATTGTCAGAGTTTGGCACAGGTGTGTCTCTTTACTTTGCAAAGCTGGTTTATAGTCAACCATTATTGATGTTCTGTATTTGGCATGTCATTTCCTCTTATTCCTATACATTTGGTTTACACAATAGTTTGTGTTCCTCTCCAGGAGAGATTAGTAATCTTACAGCACTTCCCCCGGGCTACCCTTTATCCTTACCTAGTTAATAGTCAACCGCTCTCCTTCTTTATTTGCTTCCTCTGTCTCTGTCTTTTCTCCGTCATATAACAGCAGGAGTCATATCAGCCATTAAATGTCTGGAAGCATCCAGTTTTCCATATTCTCTTGTGGTTAGTTTGGAATCCGAGTGAAGAATAGCTTAACAAAGAACACTTAGTTCTGTTGTGCTTGACTGAGTTTATTTACAAATCTGCACATGTGGTTAATAAATGTACTAAACACTGCTGCATCAGATAAACTGTATATGATAATGCATGATATGAAGGTGATTTATTTGCAGACTGAAATTTGTGAATGTGTGTTGTACCTGCAGACACGTCTACGCAAACAAGATGTGGGATTGAAGACTCATCTCCAGCAGCTAGATCAACAGATAAATGACCTGAAACTGGATGCGTGTAAAGCATCCACTGAACACCTAGAGAGTGACAGCAGACCCAGTTCAGGTGATTAAACATACCCATTTACATATCACTAATTGTAATTTCTGCTCCATTTTCCAACACCAAATGGAATTGTAAACGGTTTATTTAAAAGGCCTTAATGTGTTGGACATAACAGTGACAAATTACACACTTCACCTTAAAACATTTACACCAGTTTCCAACATTTTTAGAACTAAAGGACAACATCAAGCATTTTTTTGTTACAAAAATGAACTACAATCTAACCGTGCTAATTTCTATTCCCAGGATTCTACGAGCTCAGTGATGGGTGTTCAGGCTCATTGTCCAATTCATGCACCTCCGTCTACAGCGAGAGTCTCTCCTCCTCATCTCAAACCGGTCTGCTTCCTCATCTCCCCACCTCATATATGCCACATGGCCGTAGTGGTTCCGGACAGACCGGTGTGTCCCGTCGTTGTTCTGCTGATGAGAGCACTGCCCAGTCCGATGCACCACGATCAGGAGTGAAGCTCGGTAGCAGTTGTATACGAACGGCACCGGCTCGAGCAGAACGAGCAAGACAAAGACCTGTTTCCACAGGTAAACGTGAAAATGTGTTATTTAGGTAAAGTTTGAACAAAGAACTATGAGACATGGGCAGAATCTTGTTGTAGGTACTATAGTCATAAACCGATTAACTTCTGAAATGTTAAGTACATTATCTTGATGCCATTTTTCTTATGTTTTCCTTTCAGGAGACCTTGACCGAATGATTGCACCTGGTTTTGGCTCCTTCAAATCCACTGATGTGAAGAGCTCCACCCCTTGTTGTAGCCTCCAAAACCCCCCAGTGGACCCCAAATACAAGAGTAACCTGGTATCTAGCAATGGGACAGATGTGTACTGTTACCCCAGTCCACTGCATGCTGTGGCCTTACAAAGCCCCATCTTCAGTTGTACCACTGATCAGGGAAATCCAGTAGCACTTGATGGAATGTCTGGAGTGGGTCTTGAAGAGGAAACCCAAAACCCAAACGGAGGGTCCACAAATTCCAGGTCTGCTGGATACATCAACAAGGTACTACAGAGAAGCTTGAGTAAGACAAACCTGTTAAGCATAAAAAGAAATTACACTGTTAGCAGAACACAGGAGCAAAGACCCAGATCCCAGGAAATGTCCTACGGACAGCGGAATGGTCCTCAACTGCTGGGTTCCCTTCAACAAATAAAAATGCCCTTAGAAAATGCACTGGAGTCTGGAAAAATATCTTCAGCACTAAACAGCAATCAGCAGCAGAGGAATGCACCTGGTCTGGAGCCCAATTCTGAAGCAAATGAGGTCCAGACACTGTGCCATGGCACACACCCAGCACCTTCCATGGATCTCCAAAATAATTACTTTTCCATGAAGAATGCCACAAGCAAGGCTGGTACTGAATCTGAGAATGGACTCTCAGACAAAGGGAGTGGACATTTTTCCAAGGAGTCATCTATGGTCCCAAAGCCAGTAGAGAGGAGATCGAGTTTTACCGTCAGAAGAGAAGAGAGTAGAGCTTCTTTTAGTGATAAGGGTGGCACCCCTCAATCAGATTTTGTCCATGCACAGTTTGTTCCAGCAGGGTCTCAGAGGGTGAAAGTGCGTCAAGCAGACAAAAAAACAAAATCTGTAAAACTGAGAAAGAAGAGCTCTGAGAAGCCTTCAGCAAAGAAACATCAGCATAAACACTTGTCTCGAGAGTTTTGCACCAAAACCCGAGCTGACTTAAAACAGTCCGGCTCATGCAAAGGGAGAGTAACAAATCTGGAAGAGTCCCAGATGAACTCTTGCTCAGATTGCAGTTGTAATGGACTTTTCAACTCGCACTGCATCCAGAACAACTCTCACCTTCAACAGAGCCAAACCTCCAAGTCCATCAAGACCCGTAAAGCCCCTGAACCTGTGCACCTTCCTCTAGACCAAGCCAAAAAGAAACAAAGTTCTCGGAAATGGCCTTCCTCCTCTGAGATCTGTTTGCCCCCAGCTCTCCACACCCAGAGATCCAAAGAGATGTTACACTCTCAAAAGGAAGCCATGGTAAAGAGTGTTAGTGCCAGGCCTCGCTCAGGTCATTGGGGCTATCCTCGACGAGCCCTTCCCCACTCACTCTCCACCTCCTCTTACTTCAGTTACTTGGAAACTAGATATCCGGCAGCTCCAATCTCCAGTCGCTACCCGCCTCGTTGCAAGTCAGAGTTTTCAGAGTACTCTGCAGAGTGTGCATCGCTCTTTCACTCTACTATTGCAGCAAGCAGTGATGGAGAGTTGAGCAACTACACCACAAACCGTTTTGGAGACAGTGAGTCCAGTCAGGGCTGTCAGACAGCCTCAGACTCGGACAGTAGTCTCTCGCTGGATGAGGAGGACCTGTTGGAGGAAGAAGAGGAAGATGAAGGTGGTTTAGTATGGGCTCAGGCTGCGTTGGGGACCACGGCAGCCGGCTTTTCTCCTCAGCAACATCATCGCCCCGAGCCAGCAGCCTGTCGCATCAAAGCTTCCAGAGCTCTGAAGAAGAAGATCCGCCGTTTTCAGCCAGCTTCACTCAAGGTTATGACTTTGGTGTAGCTTCACTAAAGCTTAGGATGGATCCTGTCAAGTAAACCTTTAGCTTCACCTGAAATTTGGGACTCGCGTGGATCCCAAAACTTGTGACCCAAGAAAACTCATAAGTGTATTTAGAGACTTCAAATCCAAAAAATGCCACGTTGTAATGGCCAAACCCAATCACTGATCTCCACCCAACTTTACCCAGAACACGACTGTGGTAAAAGTTTCATACATTGACATTGCGACTCACTGTTCATCTATTACAAGAGTTGGGCAATTCTGTTATATTTTGTGCTAAAAAAAATTGGACTTCCCAACAACACCAACAGTCTATGTTGAAATGTATAAAAACTATATACTGTAAATAAGGTCTTTGAATATTTTTACAAAATTAACTATAATCAAAACCGCTGTGTAAATAGCACAATGGGAACTGCTTTGGGAACAAAACTAATTGATGTAACTCAATAAAAATGGCTTTTTTCACATTCATTTCAGCTGTGCATCTTATTTTTCTCTTAAAATAAATATTACTTAATGATCTTTTCCATTCTTATCCATATTGTCCATTCTCAAATTATAGCACAAATACAACACAGAAACTTTTTGTAAAATTAATTATTATTACCATACCATAAGAATTTTCAAAAGTCCAGTCTGAGTGATATGGATTTAACTGAATAAGGTGAGGGCTGCAAAGATGGTAAGGAGAAAAAATAAAAGTAAAAGCAACAGGCAATGAAAGCTGAGCATTAAAACAAAAAAGAAGAAAAAACTGTTGACAGACAGACATCAAAGACTGGACATTCTCTAAATCTCCTTTTACTCAGTCTAAGAATCTCTATTAAAATTCCTGTAGTGTCACAGAGGTTGTGTTTAGGGTTCTGAATAGACTCAACACAGGTGAAGACCAGATGGTCCTTGGGCCCCTGGATGTGTTTTATCTTTGCTAGTCTGGGTTGAAAGGAGCTTAACTCTCTAACAGACTTTAGAATTTCATCAGCTTTTACTTACAATTTACTGCACTGCTTGGTCTCATCACCATGGCAATGCACACATACCCCTTCAGCACAAATGACCAAGTATTTTAGGACTATTTCTCTCTCTGGAAAGTGGATTTATACAAAAAGCACCTGTTAGGCGAGCAATGTATTGAAAGTACTTTTTACATTTTCTCCTCAATTTTTTCTAATTTATTGCACTTGGCCTGCTTTGTTGCACTTGCAAACTAAATTGTCTCTGACATTTTTGCATCTATTTAACCATATAATCTTTATGCAGCTTCATGTGTAATGCTGTGTTTCTTATAAACAGCTAACAAAAAACGACAAAGTTTGTTAATAGATTAACTTTGATCAAGACTTACAATGCAACACCTGATGCTAAAATATTATTGTTAGTTCTAGATAGTTTTATTTTTAGATGAACACTAATTTCCTATAAGTGCATAGTGTCATAAAACCCAAAAATCATGTGTTGTATTCATGATTGTGTCAGACAGAGTTGCATCTATGATTGAAAACATCAAGCAAATCACGAGATTAAAAAGAGAGCATATTGCACTGTTTTTCTTTGACACTGCATGGGTCAAGGCCAGCAAGCCTGACCCTGTGTTTGCATTCACCTCCACTAGCTGTCTAGCTAGATCATCTCACACACCCTGATGTCTTACAATGGAGCTAGTCAACAGGTTCAACTAAGAGGTCATGACCACACACTCCCAAACCTTTAGCCTTGGCCTTCCAATGCTTTTAGTTGTCTAAATGAATTGCGTTGTATTGGCTGCATTTATCCCTCAATTAAAGCTTGATTTATTAAAACATTTGACAAAAGTAAAGTTGTTAAATGACTCAAATATGTTATAGTCTACAGTCATCCAAAATGTTTTTTAAGGCTATTGTATGTGACAAACCCTAATTCACTGTTTGCTACTGTTGCAATAGTAAGCATATTGTTTTTTTAAGTTGATTTTTAAATATTAAAAGTTTTCCATCTATGGAAAAGTTGAATGAATCATGCCATGCTAACTTAATACCATACTCTCTGACCCAGCTCTCCTATCCCATGCCTTCCTGTTGCGATGTTGACCTTTAACATGCTTGTTTAATCATGTAAGATCTTATGAGGCAGTCCTATTCAAGCAACACTAAAGCATGATAAACAGCTTTGAAATCTTGTTGTTTCAGAGTATGTTCACATGCATGATACTTACACCAATTATGTTTAATTACTTGAGAATGTATGTGAAATGGTCATGTAAACGCCTTAAACATTGTTCTTTTATCGGATAAAAGTCATAAACGGTCTACGTAAAACCTAATTGGCACACCTAGATGTTTATGTATTACCCTAATTTCATGCTGTATCAAAACCAGTGACCAAAAAACTCAAATTCAGCTTGCATATCTGCTTACGACATAAAAAGAATCAAACAATCATTAAAATATAGGGGCTTTAATATAGCAAACTTGTAATAATGTCAATAAAACCCCAACATGTGACCACTCTACTGTTAATGTGTAAAAGCAGGGGATTTCATGCTCTTCTACAGCGCAGAATGATGAGGGAGAAAGGGAGGAGAAAAGGGTATTGAGAGGATCAATACAAATCAGGAAGACGCTTGGGTCACGAGAGAGAGACAGAAATAAAGACAGGAATATATACTGTTATATACACACACCACACACACATAAATCTATATTAGATATAATATATTATATACGGTATATATATATATAGATAGATATATATATATCTATATATATAAATTATTAGTATATATAAAACAACCGCTAAAGTGAAGTTAGACATACAGGACAAAAGATGAAGAAACAGACAGACGGCTGGAATAGATGTGATTTCTGGTTATCCACAGGAGGGATATTACTCTGAAGGGTTACTGCTGTTATTAGGGATCTCATTATGGCTCAAGTCTTCCATGCACAGTCAACACCCGCTGGGACTCCAGCCTCTACTGACCTGGACAGCCTTTGAAAGATTAATCCACATGGATGATTCGGTTTGAACATGCAAAATTATTCCTTAGAGGTTATTTTGATACTAATGTTTAGATAAACTAATGCATTTGACCAAACAAGTCTTGTAGATTCAGATATGTAAGCCGCGTAAACAGGTTTACCCGCACAAGTATAATACTTACTTAATACTTAATAGAAAATATTATATAATTGATGCCCTTATTACTCTACTGTATATAGTTTTAAAAGACAACAGCTTACTTATATAATCTAAATATATACTATTTAACTTAAGTACATAGTCAAGTATATGTTGAAATTATACTTTAAAAATTTATAAAAATGTAAAATACTTTTAATTTTAAACTTTATCTTAAATAATTATATATATTATTTACGTTATAAGATTTTATCTATATACATATAGTTTGTGTGTATGTGTATATATATAGATATGAAAACACAACCTTTTTAAATAAATAATTGTTTATATTTATAATAAAAATATAATTTATAAAATATGAATTATTAAGATTATATTTTTTTTCAGGTTGAAAAGGAAAGAAATCTCACCAAAAAGTATATATAAAACAAAACAACATGTTGCACAAATCTGTTTCCTATATAACGGTACCACTGCACTATTTAGCATCACTATTTACTGATACTACTGTGTTGTGTTTAGTTTCAAAGTGTGCTGCTAACTGCTCTATGTCAATGTCACATCTCTAATACAATGTTAACGTGACAGACAAGTGAAACAGGGTTTTTAATGGAGGATGAGAGATAGAGAGAGAAACCACAAAGGAACAGTGGCCATCCAACAGACGGGTGATAATTAAAGCCAGGATGGCGGGAGGGAGAAAAGCAGAGAGGAGAGGGGGGATGCAAGGGTCTCTGCTTTCTTTTAGTGATGAGGTAATCCCCAGTCCAAACACACGGCAGCCCACTGTCATCTGTGTCACAATTCACTGACCGTCCCCCTGTTCAACAGATGTCTCCTCTAGCAATGCTACAAGTCCCTCTCTATTCACTCGGTCTGTAATTCTGTGCATGCATAGAGCATGAAACTCGGTCATTGTTGTTTTGCAGCAAAGCTTAGCAAGAAGACAATTTCATACAAGGATCCAGACAGTTCTGAACCTTAGATGTATTTTGAGAAAGAGGGGTCTGATATAAGATAGTCTAGCTTGTACTAATCTGAACAATGTCTGAAACTTTGTATTATAAGCACTTCCTGTGTTTATTTGCCTCTTTATGTAAGTCGCTTTGGATAAAAGTGTGATCAAGTAAATGCACAGACACACACACTTCTAATAACCGGTGAGACCTGATTGTCAGGCCGATGTCATGACTCCATTCACATTCATGAGTTCAGGGGTTCCTGTCCCTGCCTGCGTCCATTCATATGTACAGTAACCAGAAGGACAAAGGGTACGGCCGCCCCTCCCCTTGAGAGTGTGTTTGTGTGTGGGATTGTGTGTGTATCCCAGAGAATGGGGGCTGAGGTAAGGGAGACACTGATGAAAGAGGACACTGTGAGATCTAAGATCTAACTATATAGGAGATCTGTGTTCGAGATTGAAGAGCAATGATGGTAAATGCAACTAAATATACTTGAGCTTGTTGCTCTGGCAGGCTCTTATAGGAATGTTTCAGGCACAAGTCTACTGACAACATATGATCCTAGATTAGTTTCCTATCCTAGAACCTAGTTTCCTATAGATTAATTATCTAAATTATATTCAGTTTTAAAGCAAAAATTAAGGATGCTCTAATGCACATTAGATGTAAACAGGGACCAGCATTCTAGTGTGATTAAAAGCAGAAATGTGAAGTTCATTTTTGGGCTGTAAAGTTGTCTAAATCACCCTACTTAATGCTTGGCTACTTTTCTAAGTGGATGAACATCTTGTGGACTGAGAAACATTTAGTGTAGGATTTACTTTGAAATACATTTTTCAAAAGTATTTTCTTTTAAAACATACTCCAATAATCTTTTTTACAACTTTGAAAAATCATATTTTACAGTGTAACTGTGAAGTTTGCCATGTAAATAGTCTCGTTCTAGTGTGATTCTATGCTTCTAATCTCAAAACACATTGAATCTTTAAGCATCATGTCTACACTTGCAACAGTGAATATTTCAGTGCTTATTGTGGCCACATACTTTTTAATTGTCTAACTGTAAAACTGTGGGATGAGGCAACATTATTTTCTGTGGTAATCAGCATTACGCCACAAATGCAGGGAATAGCTCAAGAGTTCACAGCGAGCCCAGGGACCACAAACACATCCACAGTGACTTTCACAGACAGGGTGATGTTTTTAAAAATTTTCAGTTGCCTTAAACATGAAAATTCTGTTATCATTTACTCACCCTCAAATTGTTCCAAACGTGAGTATGAATTTGTTTATTCTGTTGGAATACAAAATAAGATATTATGAAGAATGCTGGGAACCAAACAAGTGATGGTAGCCACTGACTGCCATAGTTTTTTGTTCCATACTATGGAAGTCAATGGCTCTCATCAACTTTTTTGGCAGAATTTTCATTTTTTCATCTCTTTAATGTAAAGATGCAATGTTTATGTGCATGAATACACATGTGCTGTCTTCCTCTTTGCTTGCCTGTAAATGTGGCGATTGGGAGAGAGGAAGTTGAGTATTATGTCAGAACACATCCTCGGTTCCTCTGTTGTCAACAGCTCCAGACAGGTGGTGCTCTCCCCCCGACAGCAGCCATCCGAGGCTCCGAACCCTCTTACTGCCCTGGAAGGAGCTACAAACAACCTCCAGATGTTTCTTGAGCACTTCCTTTAAGCCTTTTAAGAAAAAGAGGAAATTGATTAACTAACCAGCTCAATTCTCATGCCAATGTTCAGTAGTCGTCAGATTACTTCCCAGGATCACCCATAATCCCAAATCACTCCCTGGGAATTGTCTAGTTTAAAATCCATTCATGTAACATATCCAATTATAAATGATTTTAATACATTATTTTTATGATGTCCAGACCCAATTTTGCGAACCAGCGAACCATGGTCAGAGCCATTATCCACAAATTGAGAAAACTTGGAACAATGGTGAACCTTCCCAGGAGTTGCCGGCCAACCAAAATTACTCCAAGAGCGCAACAACGACTCATCCAAGAGGTCATAAAAGAACCCAGAACAACATCTAAAGAACTGCAGGCCTCACTTGCCTCAATTAAGGTCAGTGTTCATGATTCAACAATAAGAAAGAGACTGGGCAAAAACGGCATCCATGGGAGAGTTCCAAGGCAAAAGCCACTGCTGACCAAAAAGAACACAAAGGCTCGTCTCTCATTTGCCAAAAAATATCTTGATTATCCCCAAGACTTTTGGGCAAATATTCTGTGGACTGATGAGACAACAGTTGAACTTTTTGGAAGGTATGTGTCCCGTTACATCTGACGTAAAACCAACACAGCATTTCATAAAAAAAAAATCATAGCAACAGTCAAACATGGTGGTGGTAGTGTGATCTGGTTCGCTTTGCAGCTTCAGGACCTGGACGACTTGCCATAATTGACGGAACCATGAATTCTGCACTCTATCAGAAAATCCTGAAGGAGAATGTCCGGCCATCAGTTTGTGACCTCAAGCTCAAGCGCACTTGGGTTATGTAGCAGGACAATGATCCCAAACACACCAGCAAGTCCACCTCTGAATGGCTCAAGAAAAACTAAATTAAGGTTTTGGAGTGGCCAAATCAAAGTCCGGACTTAAATCCGATTGAGATGCTTAAACAGTCCATTCATGCTCGAAAACCCTCCAATGTGGCTGAATTAAAACAATTCTGCAAAGAAGAGTGGGCCAAAATTCCTCCACAGCGATATGAAAGACTCATTGCCAGTTATCGCAAACACTTGATTGCAGTTGTTGCTGCAAAGCGTGGCACAACCAGTTATTAGATTTAGGGGGCAATTACTTTTTCACGTAGGGCCAGGCAGGTTTGGACAGCTTTTTTTCCCTTAATAAAATAAATCATCATTAAAAACTGCATTTTGTATTTACTTGCATTATCTTTGTGTAATATTAAAATTAGTTTGATGATCTGAATCTTTTAAGTGTGACAAATATGCAAAAAATTTAAAAAAGGGAAGGGGGCCAACACTTTTTCACACCACTGTATTTCTATTTCAAATAAATAATCAAACAAAAAATCTATCACCGTTTTATCAACAGCTTTTTTCTACATTGATAATAAGAATTGTTTCTTGAGCACCAAATAAGCATATTAGAATGAATTCACTGAAGAAAATATATTCAAATAGAAAAGTTATTTTAAATTGTAATAATATTTCACAATTTTACTGTTGTTACTGTTTTTCTGATCAAAGACTTTCTTCTTCGACCCCAAACTTTTGAACAGTAGCGTAAACTAACTCAAAGATAAAATATATATTAATTAGAAGCTACAAAAATCCAGTATTATTACCACGGGTCTTGAAGTAACTACATATTTAGTAACTAAGTTTTTAGGAACTATGAGTGGTGCAAATGCAAATCTCATTGGTTTGT
The DNA here is from genome assembly GCA_018155175.1 of Sinocyclocheilus anophthalmus. Lineage (NCBI taxonomy): Eukaryota > Metazoa > Chordata > Actinopteri > Cypriniformes > Cyprinidae > Sinocyclocheilus > Sinocyclocheilus anophthalmus. The sequence continues at coordinate 237,968 of JADLZN010010244.1, read as the reverse complement.
CGATGTGGCACAAACACTGTGGGACGAACTACACACCAGTTAGACATATGTTTAAATCCTAACCATGAGTAGGTGCAATAATGATAGTGATGCTTGCCTTGACATCCTGATGAGTTCAGAAAGCCTTTTCCACGGCTGTTGTGGGAAACAGATGTGTTAAAATGAGGTTGATGTGCTGGTGTTGACCACATCAAAGACCCTGACCAGATGGTCTTTCCTGTCCTCCACACCACGTAAGGTCTCAAGATAACAGAAGCCTCAGAGGAAAAAAAGGATATCCCTCAGAGAGCTGAGGTTTAACCGGATCATTCTGCTCCACACCGGTTGATGAATTTTAACCATGTTGAATTGAAGAGGAACAATTAGGATTTCCTCCCAAGCTTCAGTCAGGATTTCCTTCCGTTTTTGAAACTTCCCACCACTAATGAACGTGCAAAGGAAGTTGCAATTACAGTTAAAACAGTTTGGTTTATGTCGTTGCTCTGTCAGGAGTGCTAACTTTTCAAAGCAGTATTTTTTTCGTTTTTAAAAGCATCTTAAAAATTCATGCCTAACAAAGAGAGACAGTGTTTTTATTGAAGCTTCAACACTCCTGGTTACATCCATAACACTTCAGCAGACAATGAGCTCAGACTCAGCAGGACGTGTCTTTTCATCTCTCCTGAGGAAAACTGCCCCAGTCAGACACCTCTCTCTCCTCCCTTCCTGTATCTGCTCCTGCACACGTGAGAGCGTTTGCCTGGGCAGAAGCCATAAAACCACTGGAAGTGCTGCAACGATGACCGCTTGAAAGACACAGATTCTTCATCTCAAGTCCTAATGGACTCTGGAGCTTGTCACCTGTGAACGACACTTCTGTTAGGAAAATATTGTGGCTGAATTAAATTTTGACATATTGTATTTCAAGTTGACTGCTTTGAAAAACAATCTTTGTCCACAAAATAATGAAAATTTGAAACGACAGCAAAGATGACTTTATAAGGGTAATACAAGATCCTTCCACCTGTTTTGGGGCCCTTATTGCCCAGCTGGGGGTTATTTTTGAGGTTTATGACCTGTCTGTCTCAACGTAACCACTATAATAATATATATATATATATATACTATATATAATATATCTATTATTATATTACAGGTGCATCTCAATAAATTAAAAAGTTGTGGAAAAGTTCATTTATTTCAGTAATTCACTCAAATTGTGAAACTTGTTTATTAAATAAATTCAATGCACACAGCCTGAAGTAGTTTAAGTCTTTGGTTCTTTTAATTGTGGTGATTTTGGCTCAAATTTAACAAAAAACCCACAAATTCACTATCTCAATAAATTAGAATACTTCATAAGACCAATAAAAAAAAAATGTTTTTAGTGAATTGTTTGCCTTCTGGAAAGTATGTTCATTTACTTTACATGTACTCAATACTTGGTAGGGGCTCATTTTGTTTTAATTACTGCCTCAATTCGGTGTGACATGGGGGTTATCAGTTTGTGGCACTGCTGAGGTGGGATGGAAGCCCAGGTTTCTTTGACAGTGGCCTTCAGCTCATCTGCATTTTTTGGTGTCTTGTTTCTCATTTTCCTCTTGACAATACCCCATAGATTCTCTATGGGGTTCAGGTCTGGTGAGTTTGCTGGCCAGTCAAGCACACCAACACCATGGTCATTTAACCAACTTTTGGTGTTTTTGGCAGTGTGGGCAGGCGCCAAATCCTGCTGGAAAATGAAATCAGCATCTTCAAAAAGCTGGTCAGCAGAAGGAAGCATGAAGTGCTTTTTTTACAATAAAAAATTTCAATATACTTCTTTCTACTTCAAAATTTCATATTTAATTCAATGTGGTACTTGCTGTTCCCTAGTAATTACTTGTGAAATTTACTAGCAATTTCTGATTCAAAATAGTTTCAAACTAAATTCTACTACACCACGTGTTTTTTTTCTTCTTCAGTGAAAATAGAAAATCAGCTGCTTGGAGAAATGGTCAATTAATAAAATTGGCAGCAGAATGCTGTAATTGGCCAATCAGATTTAAGCATTCATCAGAGCTATGTCAGCAACGTAATCATCTTCTCTCTTGACATATATAAATTATACACCTACAACAATATACCAGCAAAACATGTGTTAAGTAAGCTGTGACCGGCTGGTACTATGATCCACAGGTGTAAGGAATGGGGTTGGATGGTACAGACATGAAACCATTACTTTTGTTCCTTTCAATGGATCATTAACACTCAATAACTTGTTGCTTGTCTCTATTGAATAAACAGGAGAAAGCAAATCTCAATTCATATGCATTCTAGACAAGCTGTTGTGAGTTTGAAATGCCAGTGAGGTGACTGGCCAATGCCAGGAATCGTATCATTCTAGATCATCTGCCAAGACTGAGAAACCAGGCTATTCGAAGATCATAAGCAACAATAACCGATAAGCCTCAGAATCACCCACACATTATATACATTAATGCTGATTATACTGATACCACCAGACAAACTGGAAAGGGATGCCAAAGTGACAAGATCATAAAATTATATGCAATTTACTGGAATAGAGCGTGGTGCTATTCAACATGAACCACAATGCATGTGACAAGCATAAGGCTATAACAAAACCAATAAAACACATGTTAAGATGTTAAGAACCACAAATATTTAGGCATAGAGCATTTTACTGTTACTGTTCAAAATTAATGCTTTTATTCAGCAAGGATGCATTAAATTGATCAAAAGTGATAGTAATTTATCAAAAGATTTCTATATCAAACAAATGCTATCCCTTTGAACTTTATATTTAAAAAAAATTCTGCAAACATTTGATTTACACCAAAATATTAAAAAGCACAACATTGATAATAATAATATGAAATGTTCCTTGAGCAAATCAGCATATTAGAATGATTTCTGAAGGATCATGTGTCACTGAAGACTGGAGTAATGATGCTGAAAATTCAGCTTTGTTATTTTAAATTGTAATAATATTTCACAAATGTACAGTTTTTACTGTATTTATTCTGCATTTATTTGTTCAAATAATGCAACCTTAGGGCGCATAAGAGACACATTTCTAAAATAAATAAATAAAAGTAAGAAAGAAAAAGAAAATCTTACAGAACCCAAACTTTAGGGTTAAAATGATATTATTTGCAAAGACGTAATGGAGTGTAGAGGGTTAAAAAGGTTGGTTGAAGGTTAAAAAAAATGGCAACAACAAAACTTCATCTCTGCTAAAGTTCAAATCAAACTTATGCCATCCTCACAAGCTCTCAGAGCAAACAGTCTCACTGATGCTGGCCTTTCATTTGTTTGCCATTTCAGTTTGATGTGAGTTTGAGTTATCCACCCACTCCATCAGACACCGCTGAGCATCATTACTCTGTTTACTCGAAGGGAAAAAAGGAGCATATTCTATTTATCACCTTCAAGGAATAAGTGAACCAAAACAGTTCGACCTACAAGCTCATTGCTCAAACTTTAGGGAATATCCAATTAAATTTATACCTAGTGTTCTGTGTTTAGTGCTTGTTGTAGAGGAAAACATAATCTCCTCTGGGTCCCGGGATTCTCTCTAGAATTGTTTTTCAGCATCTCACAGGAGGAGTGCAGCATGATTGGGCATCTTCTTTACCAAAATTGGGGCGTGTTGGTACATGCCTTGATTTTAGGCTCTCAGTCTCCATTTAGGATCCCACTTCTGTCATTACCTCATCTACTAAAAACAGAGCCACTGATCAAAGAGTGAAAGAGGAAATACAACACAACTTTGCATATTCATGGGGAGAATATATAAGGGTGGAAATGGCTGCTGCTTATCCTGCTAGCAATCATCCTGTGACATGACTTTTCTTTAATTGAGTAAATTAAATATATTATGTCCCTGTAGATTTTTGATGACAGTTGGATGTGTTATGCTTGAAAAACAAATGATATTGTGCTAAGGTGAACTTGTTAATGAAGCCACCTCCTCTTCAATATGTAATTTAAAGTGACAGTTCACTGTAGTTAGACTTCACACAGTTCTTTTCCATATAAAGAGTTAGTTTAGTGACCACAGCAACATATTGATTTGAACAATATGAGGCTAAAAAAATCCTTAAAACACAAATTCAAAAATCAGGAAACGGAGGTATGATAGCAACTCAGAGACCAGCAATCGTAAGTTTATTGCATGTGTTTTTATCCACCTCTATCTGTTCATCTTTTCTCTTTGCTTGTCATTTTGCACTAAAGTGTGTGTTTGAAAACAGATTGCTAAGTTTGTATTTGATTTTTTCATTATGTCCCATAAATTCCTGAGGAGATAACATTCTCTGGATACTTTGCTCTGGCCATAAAATCCCAAAAGACATTGCCATTAGCAGAGTGTTGACATGAGGCATGCGACAGCTGACTGATGGATGTTAAAAACACGACACGCTGCAGCAGTTGCAAAACGAAGACGGCGAGAAAACGAGAGACAGAGAGAGTTAAAAAGCACCATTTAGTTGTGTATTTGGTGTGTTTGTGTTTATGCAGTTTAAGGTTAAAAAAACACATTATTTTCCACATACTGTACATTATTGTTTCTCCTCTATGCCTCGCCTTTCTGAAACGTGTCGATTTTTACAAAGCTCATCGGTCTGAAAAGTGAGGTGTGCTCTGATTGGCCAGCTATCCAGTGCGTTGTGATTGGCCGAATACCTCAAGCGTGTGACGGAAATGTTACGCACCTTAACATACTTTGATGCCCTGTTCGGCCGGAGCGATGATTCCAAAACATGAAAACCCATTATAAACGAGGCATTCGTTGCATCCAGTGGGGACATAATTATGGATTATAATGACATATACTGTCATTATCTTGCGCCACGTAAACATAAAACCATGTCTTCATTTGTAATCGGAGAAATGACAAACAACAAGCCCTAATCTAACACTGCCCAAAAAACTTGCTTTAAATATAAAAAATAAAAACTCTTTAAATATAAAAAACTTACTTACAGTCTTTGAGTCAGAACAGCCGGCATTGTAGTCTACTCTCCCAGGATCAGGAAAGTCCTCCATAAAATGTGCTGCACACATCTGAATATTTGGGTTGAAGTTCTGGAACAGTGTTGTAAATACAGCTTAACCACTGATTTCTGGTTGTGTCCTTTTTTGGAAGGCCAAACAAATTAGTTTCGTTTTCACAACGAAACACAGTGTCACACACTGTGGCCTAGAGTGAGCAGAGGCCGGGGAATAAAGTGAGGAACGGCCGGAGGGCTAGAGTAGCAGTAGCGGGCTTGCGGCAACCTCATGTGACGACCCTGGGCTGGACTCCGCGTCATCCACGGTGAAAGCCGATCTGGCGATCCACAGCTCAAAGTTGTAGTATTTCCTCAGCGACCAGCACGGAGCACTCTTAGCTGACGAGTGGATATCGTCCTCTTTTGGAAGGCCAAACAAAGTAGTTTCGCTTTCACAATGAATCACACAGTGCCTTCACGATATGGCGGCGGCAGCAACAATACTACAGCGAGAATAAAAGTTACGCCTTCTTTCTTTGCGTGAACATTTGAGCGGCGTTATGCAAATCTTCCCACATAGTGAGGTAGACATGTGGGGGCGTGTTAGAACGAGCCATTTTAGGTAGGCGTGGTTGACTCTTAACTTTTATAAAGAATATCTCTTTGGATTTGAGACTTCAGTCATTGCAACTTTATCGATCTTCTTTATGCACCAAGAGCTTGTAACACTCCAAAGAAATCGCATCATATGACCCCATTAAAGAAAGACAATCCACACTCTTTTTGCAGCAGATAAGACGTCTTTGTTTTCTGTTGTCAGTGATACACGTGAAAGACTTTAGACAGAGCTGCATGGGTGAGAAATTAAAAACATCTCCAAATCTACCACTCATCCCCTCCAAACAATACGCCTTAGCATTACGTATCTGCTGCTACACATTAATCCAGCTCAGACGGATTGTCTCACAAAACTCTGTTGTTCTGAAGACACTTTTGTGGTATTATGATAATTACTAGATTTTTATATGATCTGAATAAGATGGTGCTTGCCTGTGCAAAACCAGCCGGCACAATATTAGGGTGCAGTGGTAGTTAACATATTGCAGGGTTGTTGCTAGGCAGTTAGTAAGGCGTTCTGGGTAGTTGCTAGGTGGTGCATGTTTTACTGTCTTCCACGTCTAATCACTTATAAAGTTAACCGTTTAACACAAGCTACAATTTGAGGTTTCATTAATGTCTTGCACAAACCAGTGTGAGATGAATTGCATGCCTAAGTTTATAGGTCAACCCAAAAATTACAATTTGCTGACCTGAAAATCAGGCCATCTAAGACTTTGTTTCTTCATCTGAACAGATTTGGAGAAATGTAGCATTACATCACATGCTCACCAGTGGATCCTCTGTCTTGAATGGGTGCCGTCAGAATGAGAGTCCTAACAGCTGATACAAACATCATAATAATCTTTCTATGCATGACGTATCAAATGTCTTTAAGGGCAGTTAAATGTTTTATTGCTCTATCTATACAGTGAAATGGACCCTCAAAGGTTATATTAAATATTTATTGAGGAGCCTGAACAGGTGCAGAACAGCTGCGGAATACGTTCAGATAAGGTTCTAATCACATAAGGACATGCTACAAAAGTAGCAGATCATAAAACATACTATATTTCTGCATACAACACAATGCCCCAGCTAACAATTGTAAGATGAGGAGTGGTATATGCTTTAGTATATGTACACTAAATTTCTAAAGGCTTGTCCCCAATGGGTTTATTATTTACAAAGGCCCCAAAAAGTATTAGGACACTTGAAGGAATAGTGCACACCAAAAATAAAAAACTTATTTACACACCTTCATGTCGTTTCAAACCTGAATTGATTTTATTTCATCTCCAGATTACAACAGAAGATATTTTAAAGAATGTCTCAAAGGTTTTTATACTTAAGTATGTAAGGTTGTTCTTCTACAATTATATGGAAAAGAGGGGCATTTTCCATAATATCTTTGTCTGTTTTTATCATTTAATACCTAATGAACGTCTTAAAATTAAATGTTTTACTTGAAAAGTTTTATCATGCTATATTTCAAAGTAAAATGCCACTTGGTTTGATATATTGTTATATAATGCAATGCCACTGAAAAACCTTTAAGTAAGACATTATGTCTAAATGTTTTTTTGTGGCTAATATGCAAATATTTATATTCTGCATATATTAAGATTGATTTGAGTATTCTGCACCTAATAACTTGTTGAATTAAGATGTTATAAATATAGTTATGCAATTACATCCTCAATCTGCCTCGAAAATGTCAGGATTTTTATGCAATTGCATACTGTTTTTGTAGTAAACATATCGGCTGAGTCACACATCTGGAGTCAATTATGTTTCATTAGACGAAGTCTATCCATCATCACATGCAGCGGTTAATTGCTCTGGGATTATAGTGTGTGTGTGTGTGTGTGTGTGTATGGCTTAACACTGTAGCTCATACACCCTCAATGAAAGCCATTTCCCATGGAGCTCTATGTAAACAGTAATCCTACCGGCTCTCAGCAGGGTGGCGTCGGAGCGTCGGAACGTCTCCCCTGCACGGTCTCCCAGCTTGCCCAAGCTGGCATCAGGCCACCGGCCTCCTCGAAATTCTGGTGCCAGTCTGCTACCACAGGAGTGTAACCTAAAATAAACATCAATGAGCTGGATCAATGGCATTAACAATAAATCAGTCATTCAAAATGTATGTTGCCATTCATCTACAAATCAGCAATTTCTATGAGCTCATTATCCAACAAATGAAAATTAACCCAACATTGGTGTCATCTGCTGCAGTGGACACTGATTAATATGAACCACACATGGTTCTGCTTATATGCACTGATTCAACATTTGAACACATTTCAGAAAAAATATATATGTACGTACATGAATATATGTATATCCATCATAAAACTTGTCAATACATGTTAACATTAATAAGTAATATAAAAAGATGGGTGATATATATATATATATATATAATATCATTATATATATATATAATAATCTATATTATATATTATATACAACACACATATATAATAGATATATAGCACCTTGATAAATACAAAATATCATATATAGATATTCTAATCATATCTCCCTGGCTGATCCCATAGGCACTACAAAAAACACAATAAACCAACAAAACAACCAATTTAATGACAGAAACAACATAAATAAGTAAATATATAAAAAACATATATATAAAGTATATAGATCTAATATATATAATAAAATAATATTATTTTCATGCATGGGAAAATACCGTTCCTGAAGTAGCTGTGTGGCACATTATAACCAGAAACAAACAGGGCATCTATAAACTGAATGCTACAGCTGTAGTAACTGGTATTTTTCTGAACACTATCGTTACCATGTAAAATGTTTGTAAGGGTAGTAATTTCCACAGTATTACAACATATCCTGTTCTCACCTGTAACCTCCATCAGTCTTTAGTGGTCACTCAGACTACGGTCCAGACAGCAGGTGACTCATTTGTAGAGTAAACTGCCCCAGAGAGTAATATAAACCAGACAGAGGTCAAAACTCTGGCACATCCTGAGGGCAGAGCGCACATCGGGTCAGTTATTGGTCTGTTTTACAGAGCTTGGTCAGTCTGGCTGATGGTCATCTTATTATTATATTTTTGTTAGCAGGAGTCAGTAGAACTATCCCTAATATAAAAATATAAACATTTAAACATATAAACATTGGTCACCTACAAACAAGCAAGATTTCTGGCTCTCACAGACCTGTAACTTCTTCTTTAAGAGGGTCCTCTTTCCTCCACTGGTTACCTGTATTAATGTCATCTGTTTGAACTCGTTATCAGTATAAAAAAAACACCTGTCCACAACCTCAAACAGTCAAACTCCAAACTCCACCATGGCCAAGACAAAAGAGCTGTAAAAGGACACCAGAAACAAAATTGTAGACCTGCACCAGGCGGGGAAGACTGAATCTGCAATAGGTAAGCAGCTTGGTGTGAAGAAATCAACTGTGGGAGCAATTATTAGAAAATGGAAGACATACAAGACCACTGATAATCTCCTTCGATCTGGGGCTCCACGCAAGATCTCCCCCCGTGGGGTCAAAATATCACAAGAACTGTGAGCAAAAATCCCAGAACCACACGGGGGACCTAGTTAATGACCTGCAGAGAGCTGGGACCAAAGTAACAAAGGCTACCATCAGTAACACACTGCGCCCGCCAGGGACTCAAATCCTGCAGTGACAGACGTGTCCCCCTGCTTAAGCCAGACATGTCCAGGCCCGTCTGAAGTTTGCTAGAGAGCATTTGGATGATCCTGAAGAGGATTGGGAGAATGTCATATGGTCATATGAAACCAAAATATAACTTTTTGGTTAAAAACTCAACTTGTCGTGTTTGGAGGATAAAGAATGCTGAGTTACATCCAAAGAACACCATACCCACTGTGAAGCATGGGGGTGGAAACATAATGCTTTGGGGCTGTTTTTCTGCAAAAACCAGGACGACTGATCCGTGTAAACGAAAAAATGAATGAGGCCATGTATCGTGAGATTTTCAGTGAAAACCTCCTTCCATCAGCAAGAGCATTGAAGACGAAACGTGGCTGGGTCTTTCAGCATGAAAATGATCCCAAACACACCACCCGGGCAACGAAGGAGTGGCTTCGTAATAAGCATTTCAAGGTCCTGGAGTGGCCAAGCCAGTCTCCAGATCTCAACCCCATAAAAAAATCTTTGGAGGGAATTGAAAATCCGTGTTGCCCAGCGACATCCCCAAAACATTACTGCTCTTGGGATATATGCATGGAGGAATGGCCAAAAGAACCAGCAACAGTGTGTAAGAACCTTGTGAAGACTTACAGAACCACGCGTTGAACCTCTGTCAGTGCCACAAGGGTATTAACAAATTATTGAGATGAAATTTTGTTATTGACTAAATATTTATTTTCCACCATAATTTGCAAATCAATTCTTTAAAAATCCTACAATGTGATTTTCTGAGTTTTTTTTTTCTCATTTTGGCTCTCATAGTTGAGGTATACCTATGATGAAAATTACAGGCCTCTCTCCTCTTTTTAAGTGAGAGAACTTGCACAATTGGAGGCTGACTAAATACTTTTTTCCCCCACTATATATATATATATATATAAATAAACTTGGGCTTCTCTAATGCACAATGGGTCCATCTAACATGCTTTTGAGGTGCCGTCCGTTATTTTAATTGAGCGGTTCACTAGTCAGCAGTAAACCGGTCCCCTCACAGTGTGTTATTGGAATGTTATCTTTGGAATATGGATATTTCATTTGTAGTCATCATACCTTTTGCTTATTTCAGTTACTATCATAAAACTAGCGAGCTAAGCCAGTAGTAGTACTAACAGTGTCGTGTAAACATGGCTGAAGACGCGAAAAAACAAGAACAGACAAACTGATTCAATTGAGTGAGTCATTTACGCTGGAACTGCTCCTATTGATTCAAACTCGTGACTGCGATCATTAAGTTCAAGCGATTCACTAGCAAAAAACAACAGATCAAAAGAGCATTTCATTTTCGAACTCCGACATCGCTTGAAATTATTTTAAAGCAAGAATAGTGATGGGTTAAATTGAGCTTTTTTAAACTCCGAATCAGTTACACCATTGCGTTGCAAAATTATTCACTGTTTCGAAGCGCTCCAATCGAATCGCGTATCGCGAATCATTTGATTCAAATCGGGACTTCAGAGTGTGTATCACGAATCATTTGATTCAGATCGGAACTTGCGGCGCTAACTATGGTTAGTGTAGCAAGACCATGGTTTATTTGTGGTTACCATGGTTTAACTAAAGTAACCATGTTTCTTTCCACCTTAAGAGGACACATAGTATGATATGCAGTTTTCACTGCTTAAGGATTAACAGAACTTTAGATAGTTGCAATATACTCGTCTAGATCAACTTGGAATAAAGTAAAGAGAGGTTTAAAGAGAGATCTTTGTTAGCTAGAAGGAAACACAAATTAAGTTAAATTGTCCTATATTCTCTTTCGAGTAGTCAAACAATCCAAAGAAAACATCTTTAAAAAAGAAAGAAAAGTCAAAATGAGATTAGGAACATAAAAAAGTGACCAAAATTACTCTGTGTGGATACATTGCCAAACAAGTGAAAGACATCTTCACCAGAAGAGTGACAAAAACAGCAACTCACTTCAGTGTCTGACATAATATAATAACCTCTAATAATATAATAATGTCTGTTGTCTGCCGTTATGTCCCCACAAATGTCGAAATCAAACCTACACCCTTGCTGTCGGCACATCCAGGGAATTTCACACCCATTCTCCTACACCTGCCCTGCGGTAAAGAGCACTGAGCTCATAGGGTGGGGTTAGGCTATAAAATCCTGTGCTTGACCTCAGACTAGGTATCTGCAGGTTGTAGCGGGAGTTCAGGTCACGGGGTCATGAGCTCTCATTAATCAACTTCCGGCAGTCTTTCTCGACGTGTGCTTTCATTGTAGGGTCACAGCACATCACACACGTGGATACAAGCACTCAAGCACTGATGGATGAATAACAGAAATGATTTGATTGATAAGGCATGTTTGCGATATAATGAATCAATCAGTGCAAGTCTATGAGTAACTCTCTATAAAGGGATGTTTCTTGTGTCCTGTGACATGCAAAATGTGTACAGCTGACAGAACAAAATTGCCATGATTGTCTGACGTGTCTCTGATGTGTTTTGTAAAGACACAGAATGAGCAGACAGGTCTGTGACCAGGGCCGCATTAACCATTGGGCTAGGCGGGGCTGAAGCTCTGGGGCCCAAGCAAGGAGGGGGCCCGTGATTTGCTGTGAAGTAGATTGACGGACATCGGTAGCATAGTAATAGTAACAAAACAGGGAGTATAATTACAAAACCAAGCGAGGGACTAATGACTAATTAATAGAATACAGGTGAACTGAATAACTGATTAAACACAGAGGGAAAGCTAGGTCAAATGACAAGAGACATAACTAAAGCAAACCAGATAAACGTGACAATCACAGTTTTAAAAATTCATATTTTTATGATGGATTTTCATATTTTAAGCTCGAAAAAATAAAAAAATCTACACATAAAGGTGCTTGAAACGCAGCAAAAATAAAGAGGTATGATTTAAAAAATATTACAATCATAATTATTTTATAATGCTAAAATATATCTTACAAAATATTTTAAAATCAGCCCCTAGGGCATAAAAATTGCTATATTCACACAACCCCCTCAAAGTGCCATGCCCATGCATGAATTTCTCATTTAGCTTTCATGCTGATCTGGCACATTCTTGCATTACAAATATAAGCATGTACAGTCAAAATATTGACAGCATTTTTAAATGTGGGAGAAAGCGGTTCTTTCTGTGAAAGTCATTATGGCTAGTGTATAAACAGGCCAGAAAGAGACTGACAGGTAACCTCAGCTCATCCTCTGCTATTGCAATCCCATCCACGTGGCCTAATGGTTAGAGAGTCGGACGTGTAACCTAAAGGTTGCGGGTTCGAGTCTCAGGTCCGGCAGGAATTGTCAGTGGGGGGAATGAATAATCAGCACTCTCTTCCACCCTTCAATACCACGACTGAGGTGAGACCCTTGAGCGAGGCACCGAACCCCCAACTCTTCCACCCTTCAATACCACGACTGAGGTGAGACACTTGAGCAAGGCACCTAACCCCCACTCTTCCACCCTTCAATACCACGACTGAGGTGAGACCCTTGAGCTAGGCACCGAACCCCCAACTGCTCCCCGTGCGCTGCAGAAATATGGCTGCCCACTGCTTGGGGTGTGTGTTCACTGCTGTGTGTGTGCACTTGCATGGGTTAAATGCAGAGCACAAATTCCGAGTATGGGTCACCATACTTGGCCCCACTTCACTTCACTAAATATTTAAGACCCCTTGGAAAAATGGAGACATCCTCATTACAGAAACAAAACTGGGTTTTGTTAATCCAGAAATCGGTTTTCATGAACAGCTTTGTAAATCCGATGTAAAGCTCAGTAGTTCACAAAGTCGTTCACAGAGCATTTATACATTTCTACTGAACAAAGAACTTTGTTTTTCTCAAATTCTAGGCCCTGCATTTACATGTTACAGTCAATCTAAACATGGTTCTGTGCTTCAACTCTCGCCTTTGTAAGTGCACCAATGCTTTTATTCAAAAGGTGTTTGGTATCACAGCTTGTCCCCACAGCAGGAACCCCTGTCCAAACAGTCAGAGGGCAAATCCCCTCACTTCCTGCACCATAAGGCACATTCTCCACGGCAACCCACAATGGAAGCTTTAGAGGAACACATTTACAGAGTGCTTAAGGCTAGTACAGTCTAGTCTAAAAGTACTAAAGAATGCTTAGAATGCTTAGAATTATGATCAAAATTGTAATTTTAATCATGGTGCAGATTTAGGACACGTTGCTATATTTCCACATCGCATGCATGAATATCTTCAGTCTTACGTGTTTTAACAAGTCAAACTTTAATATACTGTATTTCTGAAGCAACACTCATAAGATATAAATATATACACACATACACTACCGTTCAAACGTTTGGGATCAGTAAGACTTGTAATGTATTTTAAAGAAATCTCTTATGCTCATCGAGGCATTTATTTGATCAAAAATACAGAAAAAAAACTTAATCTTGCAAAATGTTATTACAATATAAAATAATGGTTTTATTAGATTTTAATATCCTTTAAAATATAATTTATTTCTGTGATGCAAAGCTGAATTTCCATCAGCCATTACTCCAGTGTAAAGTGTCACATGATCATTAAGAAATCTTTCTAATGTGCTGATTTATTATTAGAATTATCCATGTTGGCAACAGTTGTGCTGCCAAATATTTTTATTTATTTTTTTCGAAACTGCGATACTTTTTTCAGGATTCTTTGATGAATAAAAAGTTAAAAAGAACAGCATTTATTCAAAATATAAATCTTTTCTAACAATATAAATCTGATCACTTCTTATTAATTTAACACATCCTTGCTGAATAAATGTTTTAATTTCTTTCAAAAAAAGAAAGAATAAAAATGTCCTGACCCCAAACTTTTGAACGGTAGTGTATGTGGTCTACTTAAAAAGTGTGATAGTAATCAGACTAATGCCTGCGTTATAATGACTTATGAGAGCTTGGTGAAATAATGCATGCAAAATTATTTTCATTGTAGAACAGTTACTATAATTTTGCATGCATTATTTCACCAAGCTCTCATTAGTCATTATAACTCAGGCATTAGTCATTATTAATTAGGCATTTGGTCACTATGCTACAGTTTATTTATATCAGACTATGCACAATCCATGCTTATTTTAATCTGTCCTATGCATATAAATACATGCTCTGAGACAACAAAAACCTAAGGTGAGATACCCTGTAGCCCAACATGTCAGGAGCATTTAACTACCATACACACACACACCAACCTTAATGAGATCAGTTTAAAAGGCAGCATGAGGTCAGTGTTGTAGAAAACACTCATTCAATTGCATGAACACCTCTCACATGGCTATAAACTGGGTGCTAACTGGCTGCTAACGTTTTCTTCCAATGAATATATGTAAACAAAAACACTCATTTGAATGTGAGGAGGGAGTCTGGTTTATGCTGGTTAGTGCTGGCCTGGTGCTAGTCAATGCTGGTCTGTTTAGCAGGGAACTATCAATCCCAAGATGCTGAGAGGCAAGGATTGTTGAGCTCAAATAGGCTTGAGATCTAGACCAGAGATGTGACTCTGACTGAAGGAAATGTCAGGTCAGCTGTCCTAGTCAGGGAATATAGAGGATTAATAATGTTTGGGTTACTATAACCTTCTCTTGTGTCATATCGTGCGCCTCTTATTTTACGTTTGACCCTTGGCCCAGTCTCACTAAATTAAAGATGCCATAATTTAAAGCAGTAATAAAAGTCCACTTACAGACATGAGATCAAATCAATTCAAGAATCAATAGCAGCTCATGCAGCTAAATCTGCTTCTTATTCTTTTGTACAACCATTTCCTGTTACGAGATGTGCTGCATAGTCAGTCCTGCTTTATGGAAGTGACAATGTGACTGCTGGTGTAAATGTGCTTCTGTGCTTGAGTTTAATTTGGGTTAGCAGCTGTTTGCATGTGGTCAACTTTTGCATCCCGAATAATCAATAGCACTCAACTGACATAATCAGCACTTTAGCCAAAGGTTGCTCATAAAGACACTTAAAAAGGTTCCAATTCTATTCAATCTATTCAAATTACATAGTGTGCCTTCTAATATTTTATAATATATGTTACATATTTTATAATATATGTAACCATGTTACACTGGTTAATTAAATTAACCGAATTAAATCCTGCAATCATCCAGTGAACACAATCTACCTCTCTTCATTATCTACATACTATATTTTGTATTTATTTCTTTATATTAAACTCTATTTATTGCCTTATTTACAGTAATTTTTAAATGTTATTGCACAATATATTAGTATGGAAGCCTGTTTCAACACTGCATTATGGGGAAAAAGTGAAATGTAAAAAAAAAACCAGTTTTAAAACTATAAAAACTTATATGAACCAAAAAAACATTAAAGGTTTTGAGTTAAGGAAGTTTCTAATGTTTTTGAAAAAAATCTCTTGTAAAAACAGTAATATTTTAAACTATTATTATAATTTAAAATAACTTTTCTATTTTAATATATTTTAAAATGTAATTTATTCTTGTGATGGTTAAGCTGCAGCCATAACTCAAAAGCATTTATTTAAAATAGAAATCTTTTGTTACATCATCAGTGTCCTTGCTGAATAAAAGTATTCACACACACACACACACACACACACACACACAAATCCAGACCTCAAATTATACAATGTTAGTGCAAATACAATACATTTGAATCTGTAAATGCATTGCGTTTTCTGTCAAATACATTGCTTTGCAACAATATAGATTAGTATACAACATGACAGTTGAAAGATATTAATGCCTTTTTAATTGGAAGCAGAACCCAGATCAGATGTAACATAACAACATAACTTTTTTGCTGATTAACTTTGTTGCTGTTTTAATGCAAATTTTCCCACAGAATTACCATTCAAAGACATAACTAGACTTTTACATCACAGTCTGAAGGATCTCTCCTGCAGTGCCACATTATCATCTGCTCCTTAAACACACAACCACATACCAATGCAGTTTTATCAGACGGCCCCACACTGAGGTGCAAAGGACAAAACAAGGCAGATCTTCACCCCCCTCAGAGAGAAAACAACTCAACGGACAAACCAGAACCATGCATTAGGGAATCTGGAAATAATCAGCTCTGAAAGTGGTTTGAGTGAGTCACAAAATGTTTTGGACCCTGTTTACAAGTGTATTTAAAAGCAAAGCGGGCCATTCCTGCACCACTAGTGGCACCAAACAAGTTAACAAATAAACTCAACAAGTAGTGTCACTCCAAACACGCAATAGGTTTATTATTATCTAAAAAATAAAAAATAAATAGATTACAATTCCATTTTGTGCCACTAGTCGCATAGATATTGCACACTTTATATTTAATAGTAAACAGGGCCTGTACGTGACACCATGTAACTTCCACATTTCTGGACTCTTATCTCAGTCCTCTGAACAAATCAACAAGTCAACAAGCAGGAACAGGACATAAAGTCATCAGTCAAAGCAGAATATGTTAAAAAACACAACAGAGAAAACATATGTGAGATTAAGATCCATTCAGGGAGATGATAGGGTTCCTCATCCGCTCGTAGAGTCAACTGCCACAGATTATAGTTATGAGTATGACTGAATAGAGGAGTTTGGGAAATGGGTTATGCTCTGTGAGTTTTGACTTGGACGGGAAGAAACTCTTTCTGCCTCACTGACTTTGAAAAGTTCATATGACGCACTGACGTTTCATTAGCATGGCCCTTTTTTGTCTCTGTGAATCAAGTGGATTTGTGATGTTACGTAAACCAGCTGTTGATTTCTCAAGTTCTTCTAAAATGAACAATGCAGTGATGAAAATCTAATGATGTTGTGGCCAGAAGCAAGACAAGAAACCAGCTGAAAAAACACAGTGATGTCTGCAACCAACACAAAATGACAGAAACCAAAAAAAAAAATTGATAGAAGAAATGATAGAATGATGGATAGAACGATAGATAGATAGATAGATAGATAGAACGATAGATAGATAGATAGATAGATAGATAGATAGATAGATAGATAGATAGATAGATAGATAATAGGATACTAAGGTCAACAGATTCAAGATTCACTGGATAAGAAAGAGCTGGAAAAAGACTCAGAGATGGATGTGCATTTATAAATATTGAAGAATTCTACAGCAGACCATCTGGATATCCATATATGTAGGAAAAACAATGCATAAGCAGATTTTCAGATGCATACAGACAGAAAAAACACAGAATGAATGCACATGAGAGAGAGCGCCGTGTCTGTTGAGCTGGTTAGCTCTGGACAATAAACACAGACTTTATGGCTTTTTATGATCTGTTTGCTCTTTCCTGCTTATCCAGGTCAACATCAGACAGATGACACACAACACATACATACCTTTCAGCCATTAAGACACACACACACAGACACACACACAGAAAGAGAGAGAAAACTCATAAGTAATCAATTTGGAACACTCTACATAAGCAGCAACTTACATAAATAGAATTTGAGACTCGATCACAAATGATTACAATAGAGTTGCTATTTATATTAAAGGAATTGTTCACCCAAATATGAAAATTTGCTGAAAATGTACTCACCTTCAGGTCATCCAACATGTAGTTGAGTTTGTATCTTCATTGCAACAGATTTGGAGAAATTTAGCGCTACACCACTTGCTCACCAATGGATCCTCTGCTTGAATGTGTGCCGTCAATCAATTAATGTCTTGTTAAGTGAAAAACTGCATGTTTGTAAAAACAAATCCATCAAGACATTTTTAAACTTCAAACCATAGAGTCATCTATCCATAATATTTCTTTCTCCAATGAAAAAATTTGAATCAGGAGAGAAATATGCACAGATCCAGCACGTTGTTGCTGTAGAAGCACAACAGGGAGACCTTTTCACTGATGGAAACATTATTATGGATTACGGACTGGTATTTTGGCCTGAAGCTATGCTTTATAGTTAAAATGCCTTAATGATGTATTTGTTTCTTACAAACACGCAGCTTTTCTCTGGACAAGGCATTAACTGATGGACTGGATTGGTGTTGATTACTTGTGGATTATTGTGATGTTTTTTATCAGCTGTTTGGACTCTCATATTGATGGCACCTATTCACTGCAGAGGATCTGTTGGTGAGCAAGTGATGTAATGCTAAATTTCACCAAATCTGTTCCCATGAAGAAACAAATTTATCTACATGTTGGATGGCCTGAGGGTGAGTAAATTTTTTCTGCAAATATTCATTTTTGGGCGAACTATTTCTTTGAAGAGCACAGTTAAAGGGGTCATATGATGCAATTAAAAAAATTTTCCTTTCTCTTTGGAGTGCTACAAACTCTTGGTGCATAAAGAAGAATCTGTAAAGTTGTAAAGACTAAAGTCTCAAATCCGAAGAGTTATTCTTTATAAAAGTTAAGAGTTAATCATGCCTACCTAAAACGCTCGTTCTAACACGCCCCCACATACCTACGTCGCTATGTGGTAAGATTTGCATAACGCCACCCAAATGAACGCAAAGAAAGAATGCATAACTTTTATTCTCGCTGTAGTATTGTTGTTGCCGCCATGTAGTGAAGGCTCTGTGTTTTCATTGTGAAAGCGAAACTACTTAGATTGGCCTTCCAAAAGAGGACGATACCCTCTTCATCTTCCTGGAGCTGATCCGTGTTGGTTGCTGAGGAAATACATCAACTTCGGGCTGTGGATCGCCAGATCGGCTTTCACTGTGAACAAAGCGGAGTCCAGCCTGGGGTCATCACATGTGGTTGCCCCAAGCCCGCTGGCCGCTCCTTCATTGAATCCGCCGGCCTCCGCTCACTCTAGCCCTCCGTGTGTGACGCTGTGTTTCGTTGTGAAAGCAAAACTACTTTGTTTGGGCTTCCAAAAATGGACACGACTAGAAATCAGTGGTTAAGTTTGTATTTACAACACTGTTCCAGAACTTTTCAACCCAAATATTCAGATGTGTGCAGCGCATTTTCTGGAGGACTGTTTACTGATCCTGGGAAAGTAACATTAGACTAAAATGCCGGCAGCTCTGACTCATAGACTGTCAGTTGTTTTTTATATTTAAAGTTATTTACTGCATATGAAAGGGGGAGGAAGCCACTGATTATTCAACCGCGCGAGTTTTGGGCAGTGTAGAGTAGCGCTTGTTGTTTGTCATTTCTCCGATCACAAATGCAGACATGGTTTTATGTTTACGCGGTGCGATGCAATGCGTAAAAAGACAGTACGAGTCATTATAATCATTTATTTATTATGTCCCCACTGGATGCAACAATGCCTCGTTTATAATGGTTTTCATGTTTTTGTCTCGTCGCTCCGGGACACGGCATCACAGTATTGTAGGGGTGTAATATTTCCGTCACACGCTTGAAGTATTCGGCCAATCAAAACGCACTGGAAAACTGGCCAATCAGAGCACACCTCGCTATTCAGAACGATGAGCGTTGTAAAAATGTACGCGTTTCAGAAAGACGGGGCATAGAGGAGAAACAATAATGTACAGTATGTGGAAAATAATGTGTTTTTTTAACCTTAAACCGCATAAACACATTTCATTACACCAAATACACAAAATAATGTTCTTTTTAGCAACATCATATGACCCCTTTAAATTAAAGACAGGACTGTTAATAGCCCAACCTACAAAGACAAACAAGAATCACAGAATTGATCACTGTCTGGCACCACACACACACACACATACACACACACTTATGTCACCTGTTTTACGGGCATAGAGTCAACATACAGCATTGTCAAGAGAGAGCCTCTGCATTAGATTTTGCCTACATTATAGAAACCAAGTGTGCACAAAAATAAAAGTAACCTGCAATCGGTCTAAATATGCGTGCTAAGTAATGTGTTAGAAAATCCAAGAAAATTTAAAAAGATTTCTGTGAGGGTAAGCAGATAGAAAACATAACTAGCTCATTATGAAACCAACTGAACTCAATGGAAAGTCCCCACCATGACTGAAAACAAATGCGTTTATGCTCTGGAAAGCTGTGAAGTTGCCAACACATGATCCAGGCCGGAAGTGTTTGGATTCTGATAGGATTTATATTACAACCTTTAATAACAATACCTGAAATACTAGAAATATATAATCTGATTATGTATTCATATTCATTTTGATCAATGTCTTTAATGAATGAAACATCATATATTTTGATAGGATTTATATGCAAAACAATTACTGTATTGCTAAAAATACATAATCTGATCATTTACATTCATTTTGGATGGATTGTGGAAAGAAGTTGCTGCAGTCTGGCTGTGAGGGCCCAAATGATTGGGTACCTTTTTCCAGATGGCAGGAGTGTGAAGAGTGTGTGTGATCGGCCACATGCTGGTGATTTGCGGATGCAGCGTGTTGTGTAAAGGTCTCTGGAATCTTGCACATTTTCGATGAGATTTTGACATGAAAAAAGCATAACACACATTAGCTTATCTCAACTCTGACAAAGTCAAAAACAAACTTAAAATTTAACTTAATATATAAATGAATAGTTCACCACATGAGACACTTCCGGCCTGGTTCGTGAGGCCTGAAACGTGTAGCAGGATACTACTGCATTGCTTTGCTGCTAAACATCTTTTAGAATGAATCACGTCATTCGCTGGTGATATTACACTATTATAATCCAAGACAAATATCTGTAATAGGTTGGACTGTTTGCTGAAACTTCATCATAAGATCAAATACAGCTCTATTGCGATGGGTTTTTATGATTATGACTGTGAAGTGAAATCGGATGGTTAAGAAATACATCATTTGAATGTCACAGTTTAATAGAGATTTATAGGTAGTTACTAATTTGCTAATTACCTGAGTGTCTCTGTTGACATTGATGGCAGTTTTTATGAGTTGTGATTTACCATCCCCATTCATGCATATTATTGAACTTTTATTTTATATCAAGGTCAAATGATTGAAACCAAAAGGTCATTGGCAGCTGCACTGATCTGAGACAAAGAGATGCAATCATTCTAGTGGATTATTATATGAAACACCCTGTAAAACAGAGCTTTATACTTGTATGGACTCCAGCAAATATACACAATGCGACATGGTATTCAAATCATTCGTATGCGGGACCTTTTGAAATTAATTTAAAGAATCATTATAAAAGGGTAAACCAGACATTCAGAAATAACTTAGCAAAGAAATATCATCATGCCTGACAGAATGGGAATAAACAGCTAAAGGCAGTCACTGGTGAGGGAGTGAAAGTTTGTGTAGAAATTTCAGGTTAATTTTGATATATTTAACCCTCTTTAAATTTTATCAGACGGGATGAAATGTTAGACAAAGTGAGACATAGCAACTAATAACCGAAAAACATCACAGAGCTGATTAAACCCTTCGCTTACTGATGTTTGTGTTGTGGACCACCCTTACCAAAAAGTAGTATACTTCAAGTTTATTTTATTAAGTATACTTAAGTAAAGTTCAAGTATATTTTTAAGTATACTTTATGTAGCAAGTATACAAATATCAGTGTACTAGTAGTATACTTGTAAGTGTACTATTTCACTACTCCTTGGGACTAAATTGGCCCACTTTCTAGTATATAAAGTATACTTTTAAGTATACTTTAAGATAACAGTAGTAAACTTTGAGTACACAAATAATTTACATAAATTTTTTAGCGTGTACTGCAACTATACTAAAAGTGAACTTATATGAATACTGATTTTCTAATTAAATACTTGTAGTAGCATTTTTAGTACACTTTGAAGTATAGTCTTAGTAAACTACTAGTTTAGTAGTTTTATACTGCAAGTATACTCGTAAGTTTTCTTTAAGTGAACTTTACATCATACTTTAAGTATACTACTATGTCCCTGTTTAGGTATTAATTTGTATATACAGTATTTTATTATATAAATATCTGAACATACAAAACACCAAAAGAAAGAACAGGGTATCTGCTTGTAAACAAAAACATTTTATTCTAGCTTCATGCATTCTTTTTTTAAACACTTGAATGTGGGTAAGTTTCATAAATAATAATAAAAAAAAAAAATAACATTTTGAACAAAAAGCTGAAAAAAAAACTATGAATTGGATTCAGAACGATAATCAAAACGTAGATAGAGTCGATCAACACCCCAAAGCTTGACAGTCATTATTACCTCTTCATGGGTCGACATTACATCAACGTTACACAGTTTTGATGCTGTTTTATGTCTGATGATCGTGTTAGATTACATGTGGAAGCATCTGTTGTTTCGGTTTCTTCTTTACTTGTGTTTTTGGAAATTCTGAACAGAAAATGTGTACTAGCGCCCTACAGTATAACAATGAAAACACGGATTCTAGGAACACAAGTATAGCTCAAATACATTTAGACTTTTTCTAAGTATAAGTCAAATATACTTAAATGTAATTTTAAGTATATTTCTGAGAAGTACATAAAGCCCATTTCTGAGAAGTACATAAAAAGTAGACTAAAAGTATACTTTTCTATTTTTTAGTTTAAAAGAAGTATACTAATACTAAAGGAAGATTGATTTGTTGCTAAAAGTTGCTAAATGAGGTTGCAATGTCATTGCGGAATCACAATGCAAAATTGTGTCACTGCATCAAATATCAGAAAAAAAATGTTAATGTTAATTTAGATGCGTTTATAAAATAATATAAACGCATAATATAATATAAAAATATAAATAACTAATTTTAAATACAACATTGAATTATTTAACACTCACATTTTTTAACAATTACAATTTAAGTTTATTTTTATTAGATAGTAAACTAGTAAAACTACACATTCCGAACAATTATAGTTTTAAGCAGTGTACATGTAGTTAGTTAGTGTGCTACACTCTAAGAAAGGTCTGTAAAAATAGGGCACAATATACTGTAACATGAAGAAATTTTCCATATTGACTTTTCACAAGTTTTTTTACATACATTTAAATTACGCATGGGAATTTGTGTTTTCAGGTTACAAGGATAACGGATAAGGTGTCTGGAAAAAATTATACCTTTTCATTTTTCTAGTATTTTTCTTACCGGCACTAACTGATCAACCACTCAAGTTAAAAAGCATACTAAAGGTGTATAATAAAATGAAAATTATCATATTACTATTATTAAATTAAAACAATGCTAATAGGCCGCCAACTTAATTAATGTGGGGCGACTTGTGTACGGCCTAGGCACCTTTGGTTTCCTCTTTTTGTGTAGTTTAGATGGAAAATGTGGAAAATTTTTATCGTTTGTTTGAGTCACTTACCAAAAGTTGCTAAAAGTTGCCAAATACTTTTTAAAAATAGCTAAATTTGCTGCTAGAAGATAAGTTGCTAGGGTTAGTCTGAAAAGTTGCTAAATCTAGCAACAAAATTGCTAAATTGGCAACACTGTTGTGGACTCTTTTTTTTTTTATTGCTTCAAACAGATTAACAAAAGATTTTAACATAT
This sequence comes from Sinocyclocheilus anophthalmus, assembly GCA_018155175.1. NCBI lineage: Eukaryota > Metazoa > Chordata > Actinopteri > Cypriniformes > Cyprinidae > Sinocyclocheilus > Sinocyclocheilus anophthalmus. Next base: position 214,322 of record JADLZN010010244.1, on the reverse strand, counting down.
AGATACAACACAACCTATTCACATTATTACAATCATACAACATACAGGAACAAAAAAAATAAGCGTCATAAAAAATTATAAATAAACAAAAAATTCAAAAATTAAACAGATATTTCTTCCTTTTCCCTAGAGACACATTCAGTACACAAATGAGTTGAAAAGCATAGCGGGGACATTATTTTTCAAATGATTTCTCCTTAAAATTGAACAAAACGTCAATCTTTTTGTTATGAATTAACACTAAGGACTTTTTTAACACCTCTATTCTTTTAAGAATACTTCACATTTACACTGTTGTGGACTCTTCTCAGTGGAAAGTCGCCGAGTGACGTCACACGTCTAATTAGCATATTCACGACGTCATTGCGTCGTATTGCCGTTTACGTTTGTTTGCCTCTCTGTGCTATACTGTATTTTAATGCAGCCAAATTCTCAATAAAACTTTTTTCATGGATACACACACACAAATATATAGTCATAAACACTGACAGCCACTCTAGTCAGTTACACCTAATTACACGAACATGTTTGTGAGCATATGAAGAAAGAGAGAGAAGTGGAGGAAGGACATGTATTCTACTTACCCACATTTTATTCAAACCTGTCAATGTAGTTATGGTGTTTACTGAGAATGTTTTCATCTGAATTAGTTGATTTGGTCCAGCTAATAATTCACTGTACTAGCTTCACAGGAAGTCCAGTGCACTCTAGTGTGCATAAAGAAATACTGCACAATAATACATCTGATTTGATTAATGAGGATGAAGAATAAACAGCTGTTAGACTACAGCTCTCATATAATGTAATGCCTTTGGTTTTTACTGAGAGCTGCACATTGAGACATCTCCCTTTACTCAGAAATACAATTGAGATACAATAAATTGGCAGTGTGACTGAGTATGCGCTCTTTAAAAAAAAAAAAAGTCAAATGCAGTTAATTTTTACCTTAACTCTGTATTCTATTATTTAAATGTACAATATACCAGGGACATCAGCATTGATTAAACAGTTAAATCAGCATAGAAAGCGTAAAGGTGAAGTGTATCACTTCTGAACCATTAGTGGTATAAAATGGAAAAGTTATCAGTTTGAGAAGCCAGTAACCAATGATGTGGGTTTGACCAACGAAAGATGGACATGTGTTTGACACAATTGACAGTGATCAATATTTTTTTCAATTCTGTTTAGTGCTGCTGTTGGCACGGAAATGATACACTTGACCTTTAATTAACAGATGTTAATTGGAGGCTGGTACAATAGCAAAGGGTGAATACATGAATATGTGCTAGCATGGATAAAGTCTCGCTGAATGCACTCAAAACATACAAGAGCAGCTACAAAGAAACAGACACCTACTCAGTGTCGCATCTACAATCCCTCCCAGAACCAAAAGTGACGCTAAAAGAGGAGTCTTTACTGGAATAGTGAATTATGATTATAACTGCAAATTTACAAAGGCTCAGATAATCAGACCTGCATAAACGTGATTTACAAAGATATGCAACAACAACAAAGAACAAAAAAAAAGGGTGACTCATTTCTAGAAGAGAGAAAATTAAAGCGACAGAGACAAAAAAATTGAATTTTGAGAATTTTGGAGATACGGATGAAATGCTTAGACCCTCTGTTTATTACAAACTGACATCATATGATAATATTGCAGCATGGAGCTTTCTTCTGGCTATAGTTTTAGCAAGGAACAACAGAAGAGGAGTAAACAGCTGTGTGATACATCATGTGAGTGTGTGCAGATGTTGTAGGTCCCGGTTAGAAGAGTCTGGCTTTCTTCTTCAGTTCATTGCGTTTCCACAGAGGTAACCTGTCGAATTCCTGAATTTCCATCCCAAAGATTTCAAAGAACATCTCCGGAGCCAGATGGCGCTAGAAATGCAGGTGAAAAAAGAAGAAAAAGAGCAAAAATCACTCCAAAAATATTTAAGCCTAATTTATAAAATAACCATCCATTTGGAAGACAATAGTTCAGATTGGTTTTAATATAGGCAAACTAATCAAACTAAGGCCACACAGGTAAAAAAAAAAAAAATGCAATTGTTTATATCCCAATTTAGACACTTTTTCTCAGAATTGCAAGATATAAACGCAGAATTCTTTCTAACTTCTTTTCTCGCAATTCCGAATTCTGACTTCTTGTTATATCTCTTTTTTTCCCTCAGAATTCTTGTACTTTTTTCATTGCTACGTTTTATTACACAATTCAGATTTTTTTTGTCCTTGTAATTGAGTTAATATTTCACAATTCAGATTTTTCCACTCAGAATTGCGAATTTATAGAGTTCACATCTTGCAATTCAGTTTTTTTTCCCTCTCAAAATTGTGACAAAAAGTCAGAATTGTGATATATAAACTCAGAATTGCAAAAAAAAATTCAATTAAAATAAAGTCAAATATTGATTTATTTATCCTGTGGCAGAAACAGACATCTACATAAAATTCATAAATGAAACAGGAAAGTTTTCTGCTCTTAAAAAAAAAAAATGAAAATAAAGAATCATGGCATTGTTAATAATGAACAGTTTGCATCTATTTGATTTGATTTAAATAAATAAAAAAATCGTATTTTCAAAATGCAATTATTCAAATTGCGTAGAATCATCATACATATTTTTTAATTCAGTTAAAAGTGAACATAGTTAAAATATGGCAAAATCTTCAGTTTAATTATTGGGTTAACTGTTAGGTTAAGTACTATTCCAGAAATCTTACTCCTTTCCCACCGATTTCATTTATGTACGAGTGACAAATATGCATCACATTACGTTTATTAGTCTGTTAACGTAAAAACAGTGTTATCCAAATTTGGTGGAAATTTAACCTGCAATTCAAATACAAAAATTCTCAAATCTTTAAGCCTAAATATTTTTCTGAGTGGGCATTTTTGGATATATCATAATGCAAAGTTTTGTTGCACAAATACTGTGAGAAATTACCTCTAGTCTGGTTCTGTCCACATCTCTGGGCAGTTTGGAGCGACTACGGCTGGTCACCATAAGCATTTCATATGGATATACCTTCAAACGAGACATATCAATCAGTACAAAAATGCAAAATCTGCACAAACTCGTTTTAGTGTTCGAAATGTAGGGTCTAATAAATCAGGCTGCATATAGTTACAACACATCCAAGTAACTCACTGAATGCTGAACAGCCTAATAATTAAAATCATATTAAATATCAGATCATTTTATGCTAGTTTAATATGTTACACTTGCTTTTGGTTCCAGCATATTAGGCATGGACACTCCTCTGTCCATTCTGGTGGCTGTACGGTGGCCATCATGCATGGGCTAGAAACAAATCATTAATAGAAAGAGAAGCTAGTACGTAATGAGAGAACTGTATCTTTCAATCTGATTTCACATCATGTAGGACGAATGAGTATGAACATGTATTGTAAAGAATTTTACATATTATAATGAGGATGCAATAAGGATACATGGAAACACACAGAGTGATTCAAAACGGTAATCTACATACCTGAAACTCTGTTAAAAAGAAAGAAAGAAAGAAAAAGATTTGTTTTTAAATTTATACATTAAAATAGCCACTTTGAGAAATGCTAGCTATCTCAGTTTCTGCACTACATGATGCTTTATCGTCTATATGAATTTATACTACTTCCACAATATATATGACTGTGATTATTATTGCGCTCATTACATATTAATGTATGTAATTAAAGTTAAACTAAAGATGGATGAAACCAACCTCTCATCCCACCGCACACGTCTCCATAACTGTTATACTGAGTGAAATCAGTCGACTGAGGCTGGAACAAAATATACATTAGAAACAGACAAAGTGGGTTGAATAATATATACTTTATCATTATATATTATATTATATTAACTACTGAGTGACAATAATAAAGGGATCTTACCCGATGCAGTCATTTCGCCCGTATCCAGGCAGTGAGCCTGTATAGAGGGTGAATTTCGATCTGCAATTTTAATATATTGAACACATTACTATGAAAGAAAATTTGTTCAATAATGACATATATATATTAGATATATATTATATTATATATATAGCTTATAAATGTAAGCTATTTTTATATACTTTTCAAATTTATTTAAAATATGCAATATAATATATATTTTATTCCATTAATGCTGATTCTTTAAAGGGATACTCCACCCAAAAATGAAAATTGAACATTCTGTCATCATTCTGTCATCAAATTCAAATTACAATTGTGCATCCTATTTGCTACCTCGATTAAAATTCAGGAATTCAGCTGGAATTGTAAATTCTCAGTTATATTCTGAACGGCTCACAGCCCTGTTTCTGACTGGAGAAAGTCAAGACCTAGAACATGAACGTCTAATATGCATCTATTGTACTGAGGAGCATTACTGCTTCCATGTTCGTAGCGCTGTGCTGACAGGCTCCGTGCATGACGCTCTCGGATCATCTCTTTCGCCATCTCCTCTTTAAGAATCATTTTCCCCAAACCAGATTGGATCTGGAATCAGAAACAAGAATCATTTTAAACTTTGTGTTGCATTGTTGAGCAGGTTGCATCATTCTTTTAGTTACAGACATCTTCTAACCTTGCTGAGATGTTCCTCCTGAATCTGTCTGCGTTTCTGGAGCTCCTCCTCGTCCTCCTCTCTTGACCTTCTCCTCCCGATGTCCTGAGCAGCACACACACAAAAAACACTTAGTAGGACACACACACACCACACACACCCCCCACACACACCACACAAACACAGCACACACACACACACACCACACCACCACACACACACACACACAAACACACACACACCGGAAGAGCTAAACAAACGATTGAGTTCCTAACGGACTAAACCAATCTGTGCTATGAGAAATGCTGCATTAAGCAGAGTCTGTTTTTATATGATGAATCAGACTTATCATCTTATTTTTTTCTACCTTCTGATATTTACAGAACTACAGTCTACAGATCCGAAATGAAATGATCACTTGTGTATTGCAAGAAAAATGATTAAACATTAACACATGGACAGAAAGACGACACAAACCTTTGAAGTCAATCTCAGGAGCCGCCCAACTAAAAATTATATGTTCTAAGAACGTTTTGTTAATGTTCTCATTAAGCTATGAAAATGTTATTTCTGAATGTTATCTGAATGTTCAAAAAAATCTAGTTTTTAAAACGTTTTAAAAACATGTTTTCTTGGTTATGCGAATGTTAAGGGAACATTCCATTTTACAACCATCATGTGAATGTTACTTTCTGAAACAAGTAGTAATATGAAAAAATGGCTAACCTTTTGAGAACACAAGAAGGGTTTGAACAAATGCCTATTATCGTTTGGAGAGTGTTTGTTCAAACTTTGAGAGAACCTTGCCAGATTGTTCTGAGAATGTTTTCTGTTTTACGTTTTTTTTTTTTGGTGTTGAATTGGTTTAAACATTAAATTACTAAAAAATGTTATGTTTAAACCAATTCAAGTTTTTTTAAGAACAGCATAATAATAATACAAGAATAACCATTAAACAAACTCTGACAGTACTGTATATAAGGCTTCAATTTAATTTGGAATATTAAATATTAGTACCTAAATCAGGAACGATGCAAAAAAAAAAAAAAAAAAAAGTCTAAAGCCCCGTTCACACTACCACCACACGCCGGGACACCACCACAGCAAGCGACACACTCCCATTCATTTCACAAGGAGAGCTGGGCTGGGCTGAGTTCAGCCCTGACAAAATGGTGCAAATCGTTTTTTTAAACGGAAACTGTGGTGCGTTGAACACTGTTCTGATGATGCAAGAGTTGCAATTATGGCAGCTGAGAAGGACATTCTTTCTGTTCTTTCTGAAGAATTCTCAGAGCCTGATGAAATCAGTATAAATACGTGTTTAATACTGCAAAATACGCTCGATGGTACAGTCACTGCCCTTGCCATCCAGAATAAAAGAGAACATCCCAATAGAGTAAAGGGATTTGTGGAAATGTGGTTTCCTAATTAGTGATCCAAACATTGCCGCGCATTGCAGGATGAAAAGACAAACATTTCAGGTGAAGGATAATCCAATTCTTACCTCAGAGACTGTGTTATGATCTATATGACCAAATTATTTTTATTGTATTAGGCTTATCATTATTGCTGATCACGGTTGTTGTGCTATGATATTGTAATATGTACCATTATATAATCAGAGGGGTATAGAAAAGTTTTTGAAAGTGTCACTCCACAATACAATAGCAAAATATATAAATATGTATAGTATTTTAGCACACAATAGAAGACATTACAATTACTAAATTATATTTAGACAGACTTAAAGAAGTTTCAGATCTATACTTCTGCTCTTATTATTTAGTTATTTTGACTTTAATGTAAATAAACATGTGCAAAAAATATACTTGCTCTTGTAAATTTATTTTTATGTTAATTACATTGTGCAAGCTGTCTCTTTAATACAGCGTGGTTTATATACATGTTGCACACCGTTTCCAGGAAACATGTCGTTCAAACAAGCAACCGTAGCAAAATGACGTAGGGGGCTGGTGTACAGCGACGCGACAAAGTTCAAAATCCTTCAACTTTATGCAAATGAAGAGCGACTTTCGGGAGTGACAGCCAATAGGAAAGAAGACGGTAGAGCTCAAGTGATCGTTCTCTTCTCAGCGACTTAGATAAACAATAACTAATATGGAAGAAAGTAGGCTCTGTTTCTCGTTCATTTTTGTTTGTATGTACGGATTTTATTTAGATTTAGATTATATTTAGTCTTTTGCCTCCAAAATGTTTGTACTTAGAGGCAAAAAACCTCATTCGCTGTCAAGGCAACCAGTATTGAGAATGCCCACTAGCAACCTCATTGCCAGCCCCTGACAAAAGTCGCTGCTAGTGTGAACGGGGCTTAAAGGGATAGTTCCACAAAAATGAAAATTTGATGTTTATCTGATTACCCCCAGGGCACCCAAGATGTAGGTGACTGTGTCTTCAGTAGTATTCAGTAGAACACATATGATGATTTTTAACTTGAACCGTTGCAGTCTATCAGTCGTATAAAGCATGGCAATGGTAACAAAATCTATGAAAATAAAAAAAAACATGCACAGACAAATCAAATTAAACCCTGCGGCTCGTGACGACACATTGATGTCCTAAGACACGAAACGATCGGTTTGTGCACCACTATGTCCAAATGTCTTTGGGCGCACGCACGGCATCCGAGGCGTGAGGTGTGTACGCACTTTGGCGTAGTTTACGAGTTTACGCAAGCGCCGGAAGTGATCTCGCGCGCGTATACGTCACTCATTGTTTACACAGTGCACAAACATTGTAGGTACAACGGCTAATCAAATGGTACTTACTTGCGCTTATCCAGATTGTTCAAACCGACTTAAAACTAAAAAAATTACTTTCTCTTGCGCGAACTCATTCGGGAGCGGTGACTTTCCACGTATTCCCAACTTCTGAGCCAGCTCGCCTGAAGTTATGGTTGATTGCTCTTCGGATGGATATATCAACATACCCATTAATGTAAACTACGCCAGAGAGCGTACACAACATACGCACCGGATGCCGTGCGCGCGCTCAAAACAGTTGGACATAGTGGTGTATTAGAGGAAAAAAATGATATAAATACTGTTCAGTTTCTTGCATAGACTGATCGTTTCGTGTCTTTACACATTAATGTTTCGTCACGAGCTGCAGGGTTTAATTTGTATTTGTCTGTGCATGTTTTTTTTTACACTCCTAGATTTTGTTACCATGGCCATGCATTATACGACTGACAGACTACAACGGCTGCAGTTAAAAATCACCGTTTGTGTTCTACTGAAGAAACAAAAACACCTACATCTTGGATGCCCTGGGGGAAAGCAGATAAACAACAAATTTTCATTTTTTGTTTGGGTGAACTATCCTTTAAGTTGTAAAAAAAACTGATTATATGAGTAAACTTTAAGTACTTAAATACCTAAAATACTATACTGAAATACTATGACTCTTAAGTCGTTCATTCAAAATTTCATGTTTAATTCAGTGTGTTACTGCTGTTTCTTTGTAATTATTTGTTAAATTTACTAGCAATTTCTGAATGAAATTTTTCCTACACCACATTCTTTTCAGTGAAGAAGCAGCTTTAGTAATACTAGCATTATACTGTATCTACACAAATTAATATTTATTTTCTTCGTTTTTTTTGGACAAACACCCTCAATGTGTTTCACAGAAAGAAAAAAAATAACCAATACTAGTCTAACAAAACACGAGGGTGAGTAAATGAAGGGAATTTTTCGATTTTGGGTGAACTGTCCCTTTAAGGCAGAAGCACGGAGACTTTGGGAACAGATGTATCATGGGTGACCACAGTACCTAGGGCAGCATGGGAGATCGGGGAGGACCAGCAGTCTGTCTCTATCTTTGCTGGGTAGTCTGGAGCAGAGGTGTACGCCGAGGGGAATTTGGCGGATTTGATGATGTCATCAGCAGACTTACTCTGGGCTGCAAAGGCAGCTGAATCTAGATCAATAAACCAGAGGGAGGCTGTGGACCATCAGTGTGGCTAGACCAACATCTAACCAACAGATAGCAGAAAACGCCTGCTACAAGCCATATGTGGCACATGGTCAGGGGTTTAAGGCCACTGATAACCCACACTCACTTTTTACAACATATAAGAAGCAGTATTTAGTATTAGAGGCTATTGGTTGTCTGCTTGCACCCTAAACATGCATAGCTGTATCATAAATCAATCAGCCAAAATAAGCCATGCAGCAATCTGACAAACCATCACTAGATTCAGAACACATAGCATGAGTGTTAAAATGCAGACAGTGGGATCCGACCTGCTGAATCCATCTACGGACGACTATAGCAACTTTAAAGGGGTCTTATCATGAAGAATCCAAATTCTTTTTGAGGTAAAAGAGTTTAAAGGGGTCATATGATGCTGCTAAAAAGAACATTATTTTGTGCATTTGGTGTAATGAAATGTGTTCATGCAGTTTAAAGTTTAAAAAACACATTATTTTCCACATACTGTACATTATTGTTTCTCCGCTATGCCCCGTTTTTCTGAAACGTGTCGATTTTTACAAATGCTCATCGGTCTTCTTGAAAAGCGAGGTGTGCTGTGATTGCCAGCTATCCAGTGCGTTGTGATTGGCCGAATACCTCAAGCGTGTGTCGGAAATGTTACGCCCCTCATAATGGTGATGCTTTCCCGGCAGGAGCAGCGCACAAAAAAAACTTAAAAACCCATTACAAACGAGGCATTTGTTGCATCCAGTGGGGATATAATTACTGATTATGACTTATACTGTCTCTGACATAAAACCCTGTCTGCATTTGTGATTGGAGAAATGACAAACAACAAATGCTACTCTACACTGCCTAAAACTCACGTTTGAATCATCAGTGGCAAATCCTTTAAATGGAAAACGTACTTACAGTCTGTGAGTCAAAACATTGTAGTCTAAAGTTACTCTACCAGGTTCAGGAAACAGTCCTCCATAAAATGCGCTGCACACATCTGAATATTTGGGTTAAACTGTTCTGGAACAGTGTAGTAAATACAACTTAATTTTTTAGTCGTGTCCTCTTTTGGAAGACCAAATAAAGTAGTTTCGCTTTCACAACGAAAAACACTGCGGCCTAGCGTGAGCGAAAGCCGCGGCTTAACGTGAGCTGTGGCCGGGCTAGAGTGTGCAAAGGCGGCGGGGTCGAGAACAACGTGCCCGGCGGATTCGACGAAGGAGCGGCAACCACATGTGACGACCCCGGGCTTCGTCCACGGTGAAAGCCGATTTGGCGATCCCCAGCACGAAGTTGATGTAGTTCCTCAGCAACCAGCACAGATCGGCTCTAGGCATAACGAAGTGGATATCGTCCTCTTTTGGAAGACCAAACAAAGTAGTTTAGCTTTCACAACGAAGCACACAGTGTCTCCACGGCATGGTGGCAGCGGCAACAATACTACAGTGAGAATAAAAGTTACGGCTTCTTTCTTTGCGTGAACATTTGGGGAGCGTTATGCAAATCTTCCCACATAGTGAGGTAGACATGTGGGGGCGTGTTAGAACGAGCCGTTTTCGGTAGGCGTGGTTAACTCTTAACTTTTATAAAGAATATCTCTTTGGATTTTTGAGACTTAGTCTTTGTAACTTTAAAGATCTTCTTTATGCACCAAGCGCTTGTAACACTCCAAAGAGAAAGGAAAAATTGAAATCGCATCATATGACCCCTTTAATGTGCTATGAAATCAAACAGTAACAGTCAGAAGAAAAATGTCCACCATGATAAAAAAAAGGCAAATGAAACTAAGCTGAAATAAAAACCCCTCTTTTTCTAAATTTACTGACATCAGACTGATTAATAAAAATGATCACTGCGATATTTACAATATTTTCAATAGTATGGATAAAGACACATTATACCAAAACACCAGATGTAACAATGAATAACTAGTAAAATATGGGAATTTCGGCCAAACATTGTGCTGTTCCTGGCTGTGTGTAGCAGTGCTATTATCATTATTTTGTTATTTTTGAATATTTTGAATTACATTTTTGCATTTTTTAAGTAATGTAGTTGTATATTTGTTTTTTATTTGTCTAAAATATTTTTAATTAATATTTTATTCCAGTTCTTGTCATTTTAATACATCAAGTAAAACTAAATGAAAATGAAAAATGTTGCTTTGGTAACAGCTAAAATAAAAATCATTTTTATTTTATTTAAGTTAATGTTTATTTTATTTGAAGTTTTAGTTAACTATAATAACCCTGGTGTGTAGCACCAACTTCACTGCATTTGACAATAGAAATGAGCAGTTCAAGTTTATTTTTAACAAGATCCCATATCATTTTAGGCTGATCGTAACAAATTTAGCCACACATGCAGATTCAGTGGAGATTATTTAGGGATGGAGTAGAACAATAGGAACTCAACAGCAAACCTCCAGCTCGTAAGCAAGAGCAAAAGCATTGTATCTCATTTCACATGCAAAGAAGGTATTTACATACAGGGAACAGCAGGAAAATGAATGAAAACAACAACAAAAAACAAGAACATAAACAGCTAATTCGATTCTAAGGCCCAGAGAGGAAGTGGAAAATTGTCAACTTATAATATCTTGGCATAGATATTATATATTAATATTATAAGTGGAACTTATGGGACAAAATAAACAATAATAAACAAAATTGTATGACAATGACCCCTTTAAATGTCAACGAATTTAAGATTTAGCCCAAACTAATTTTTTTCATTCTTTTTTAAAATTATATTTCAATACTTGTTGACAAGCAATAATACTAGGCTGTCATTTTTAATTTTATATGCAACAATGTAATCTTTTTTTTTTAAAATAGCAAATATTATATAATATTAAAGGTCTGGAAATAAGGGGCCAGTAAATACATTAGCTGATACTATGCATATCTAACTTTAGAAAATATTGCAATTTTTTTGCAAGTTTTGATATTTATGAATATGAATGAAAGTTCATCAAGCACTCATCAGGAGAAGATGCTTTAATGATGATTGATTTATCAGTTGATTAATATTTATAGTGAAATGAGCTCAGTTGAGAAGACTTCAAACAATACTTACATGTTTACATTGAGGTGGTGTTTAATGGCACACAAGCAGATATTAATGAGGTGGAGGGACTCACAGTTTCCAAATAAAAGCAAACAAACAAAACACAGAAATATGGTAAAATGACATACAAACATATTCACAGTCATGACTTGAAATATTCTGAAATTCCTTGACTTTGATTTTCTCTCTGGCTGCTAGTTTTGGCTGTTAACCAGTTTACCAATGTACACTCTAAAAAATGCTGGGTTGTTTCAACCCAATTTGGGTCAAATATGGACTAACCCACCTGTTGGGTTAAAACGTTAATTTAAAAATGTAACCAACATTTAACCCAACAGTTGCTGAATAAGACTGTGTAAACAGACTTTAACAGTAAACAGAACAGCTAGTTGCTCAACATGTGTGCTTTAATGCTTGCAATGATGAAACTATATAGTCATTTTAAATACAATCCATAAAATGTAAATAAATACAGGCAAGCATTTTAAGAACTCAATCAGATGCAATCTTCACAATGCAATACTTATAGGAATAGTTCACAGAAAATTACAGGGCATTCCAGATGTACGGAGAACTTGGTTTGTTTCTTCATCAGAACAAATTTGGAGAAATGTAGCATTACATCACTTGCTCATTAATGGATCTTCTGCAGTGAATGGGTTCTATCAAAATGAAAGTTCAAACAGTTGATAAAAATCATCACAATAATCCACAAGTAATCCACACAACTCCAGTCCATCAATTAACATCTTGTGAAGTGAAAACTTGCGTGTTTGTAAGAAACAGGAATCAACCTGAAGAGAATATGAACACACGTAAGGGTTTTTAACTTTAACTGTAGATAGTTTCTGGCTAAAATATGAGTCCTCTATCCATAATATTGCTTTCTCCAGTGAAAAAGTTGCCTTGTCTGAATCAGGAGAGAAATATGCACAGAATAAGCACAGTTTACAAGCAAAAACAGTCCAAAACAGTTCTAAACAAATATGTTGGTTTTGATGTGAGAGGACAACAGGGAATGGACTTTCACTGGAGGAAGTGCTATTATGGATTATGCACACGTATTTTGGCCAGAAGTTAGAAGCGAACAGTTTAAAATTAAAAACGTCTTAATGATGGATTTGTTTCTTACAAACATGCAGCTTTGTGAAATTTCGTGTGGATTACTTGTGGATTATTGTGATGTTTTTATCAGCTGTCTGGACTCTCATTCTGACGGCACCCATTCACTGCAGAGGATGAAGAAACAAACTTATCTACATCTTGGATGGCCTGAGGGTGAGTAAATCTTCCGCAAGTTTTCATTTCTAGGTGAAGTATTCCTTTAAAAACAGTGATTCCCAACCAGAGGTGCCTGGTGCACCTCAGGGTGTGCTTAAAAATTTTGATTTTGCATTATAAAAAATGTAAGCCTTTATCCTTTAAGTTGCAGCTTCTCATCAAAATTTGTACCAATGTATTTGCTGTTATTTCTGATATTTCATACCTCTATGGCATTTCAGTTTCACCATACACAGAGTGCAAATTACTTTAATTTTGACAAACGTTCTAGTTGTAAAAATTATATATTCAAATTTTTAAAATTCAGTTACATAATAAGGTAGACTGGTCTAATTTGAATCTAAAAATGAAGACTTGACTAACTCCTAGTTGGTCTTAACAGTTGGTGCCTGGACCCAGGAGTCTCACTGAAGACAGAGGAAACAACCTGGTTACAAAGTGAATCATAATAATGAGCATTTAAATAACTGATGCATTAAATAACATTATGATAATCTTGCTAAACGATATACAGTATAATATGAATAATGGTGTTAGTGACTTAATACGGAGCTGTGTGGGTACATAAGACAAAAATGGTTGGGAAACACTGCGTTGCGTTATACAGTGGGGCAAAAAAGTATTTAGTCAGCCACCAATTGTGCAAGTTCTCCCACTTAAAAAGATGAGAGAGGCCTGTAATTTTCATCATAGGTATACCTCAACTATGAGAGACAAAATGAGAAATAAAAATCCAGAAAATCACATTGTAAGATTTTTAAAGAATTAATTGGTAAATTCCTCGGAAAAAATAAGTATTTTTGGTCACTTACAAACAAGCAAGATTTCTGGCTCTCTCAGACCTGTAACTTCTTCTTTAAGAGGCTCCTCTGTCCTCCACTCGTTACCTGTATTAATGGCATCTGTTTGAACTTGTTATCAGTATAAAAGACACCTGTCCACAACCTCAAACAGGCACACTCCAAACTCCACCATGGCCAAGACCAAAGAGCTTTCAAAGGACACCAGAAACAAAATTGTAGACCTGCACCTGGCTGGGAAGACTGAATCTGCAATAGTTAAGCAGCTTGGTGTGAAGAAATCAACTGTGGGAGCAATTATTATAAAATGGAAGACATACAAGACCACTGTTAATCTCCCTCGATCTGGGGCTCCACGAAAGATCTCACCCCGTGGGGTCAAAATGATCACCAGAACTGTGAGCAAAAATCCCAGAACCACCCGGGGGGACCTAGTGAATGACCTGCAGAGAGCTGGGACCAAAGTAACAAAGGCTACCATCAGTAACACACTGCGCCGCCAGGGACTCAAATCATGCAGTGCCAGACGTGTCTCCCTGCTTAAGCCAGTACATGTCCAGGCCCGTCTGAAGTTTGCTAGAGAGCATTTGGATGATCCAGAAGAGGATTGGGAGAATGTCATATGGTCAGATGAAACCAAAATAGAAGTTTTTGGTAAAAACTCAACTTGTAGTGTTTGGAGGAGAAGGAATGCTGAGTTGTATCCAAAGAACATCATACCTACTGTGAATCATGGGGGTGGAAACATCATGCTTTGGGGCTGTTTTTCTGCAAAGGGACCAGGATGACTGATCCGTGTAAACGAAAGAATGAATGGGGCCATGTATCGTGAGATTTTGAGTGAAAACCTCCTTCCATCAGCAAGGGCATTGAGATGAAACGTGGCTGGGTCTTTCAGCATAACAATGATCCCAAACACACCGCCCGGGCAATGAAGGAGTGGCTTCGTAAGAAGCATTTCAAGGTCCTGGAGTGGCCTAGCCAGTCTCCAGATCTCAACCCCATAGAAATCTTTGGAGGGAGTTGAAAATCCGTGTTGCCCAGTAATGCCCCAAAACATTACTGCTCTAGAGGGTATCTGCATGGAGGAATGGGCCAAAATTCCAGCAACAGTGTGTGAAAACCTTGTTAAGACTTACAGAAAACGTTTGACCTCGGTCATTGCCAACAAAGGGTATATAACAAAGTATTGAGATGAAATTTTGTTATTGACCAAATACTTATTTTCCACCATAATTTTCAAATAAATTATTTAAAAATCCTACAATGTAATTTTCATCTGGATTTTTTTTTCCTCATTTTAATCTTCATAGTTTGATTATACCTATGATAAATTTACAGGCCCTCTCATCCCTTTTAAAGTGGGGAACTTGCCAATTGGTGGCTGACCTAAATTTACTTGTTTTTCCCCCACTGTATTATAAATCATCAGGCATACAGTATGTCAAAATTCTAATCATCTATTTATTGTGAAAGTACTGAATTCAAAGATTCTGAATGACTGTACCATGCTGTTTGTAGATAGGTGGCTTTCTGTAGATGTTTGCTCCTTGATCTGAAAGATAGGAAAAGTCAAATTAGTTCATTTTAGTTCTTAATATAAGAGAATTGGGTTTTTAAACAGAGAAACAAAACAATAACACATACAAAATGCATCGATGAACAATCAAGTCTGAGAAACTGGCAACTGCACCACTTACAGTTTTGATATACTATTACCAAAGAAAGATCTTTACATTTTCTGAATGAAAATGTTTGTGGTGTTTGCTTGTGCAGACTTTTCTTTTTGCGTGAACTGTTGCTTTAAGACAGAGAGATAAACCAGACACAGAAAGTGCTATGAATAGTGAACATTTGCTTAGACACAGGGGCATGCTGGGATTGACACACAGTGGGCCGCTGGAAGACTCCAACAGTACCTGGCAGGTGAAAATGTTTAGGAGTCAGAGGGAGAGGAGGGGTGCTGGCCCCTGGGGAACTCCGACCACTGGACGGCTCAGTGCCTCCAATCACAAACACGGTCAAAGGTCAATAGGGAGAATAATTCAAATTAGGGCTGGGCGAAATATATAGATATATATATATATCTCATCTAGAAATTTTATTTGCTCTGGCAACAGCAAATAAATAAATAAATAAAATAATCAATCAAGTTAAAAACTAAATTAAGCCATGTTTACACAGTGTTTTCAATAAATAAATAAAAAATACACAAACTATCTATGATAGTTAATCTTAAATTGTTTTTTTTTACAGATTACATGAAAATAAGGGTCTTATTAATTTTATTTAGTGTTGTTTGAGCTTTAGATTCAATTTCAACAATTCAGTTGCATTGACCCTGGTATGGTAGTAATGTACATGTGGTGTAATGCTAATTTATGATAATTTATTAAAATTAAAAACCCTACTGCCTTACAATAATGAACTTAAAACATCATTTTATTACAGTAATGATAATCTAATAATCTAATTGAATCACCACTGAAAAGAATTTTCTGTACACACAAAACTCTGTGAAAAAACAATTTTTCCATACACACAACCCACACAACCACTATCTATAAGCTATATATCTATAGATATATATCGTATATATAGATATCTATATACAGGAGTATATATATATAAATTAGATATTGGCTAAACAGCCATTGCAGCCAATTCAAATTCCAAATATGTAATCCCCAAAGTAATAAGCAGTAGTTACAAATAAATAAATAAATAAGGTCCTGTTTACACAATGTTTTAAATAATAAAAACAAATAAAGGTTTTTGATAAGTTGATTTTGATTCACAGTTGTTCACAAAAGTTCACAATGGCTCATCCCGAAATGTCATTCAAAATGATATACTAGTTAGGCACCCAAGCCCTAGTTTTTAGAGCTTTCTCTATTCTAAAACTAAATTTGGACACTGGGGGAGAACAGTGCTATATTAGAAAACTGTAAATAATCCATGAAAGGAAAAGAGAAATTGATTTGGTGAAATTTTAATATAAGTCTTTCGAGCACAGCAGACAGGGCTCATAGCTCACCGGGTCTGTGGAAGTGCTGTGGTGAGCGTGACAGGGTGGGAGTGTAATTGTGGCGGTTGTCTGTAAATTGTTACGACCCGATGGAGCCTTGACTTGTCGACCGGTGGAGGATTCGTTCTCTCATGTCGTAGTAACCCTGAAAAACACAGAAGATACACCGTAAAAAAACAAAAAACACCATTGTGTAATTTGAAAATTCGGATGTGATCACTTACAGCAAAAGCTATAAATCAATTCTTAATATTTAGAATGAAAATTAACTGCATTTCTCCAATAAAACACAAATAAATATTCAGTAATATTATGTAATCATTTGATTTTTGCCTGCATGCAAAATAAAACTCTAAATATGACTCACCTCAGTAGTCGGTGTGGGGGACCTGGTCTGAAAAATAAATACATATACAAAGAAAACTTTGTGAACACTGTCACTGGGACACCACTGAAATGGGGAAAAACAGACTATTTATTAATTCATTCATTTATGGTGGTGAATCTCAGAAAACCTGTCATGCCTGGGTCAAATTTAAACCCAAAATCAAATTTGAGAAATGATATTTTTCAGAAATAAAAAATCATATCATATTTTCAATTTTTGCATATTTATTTGTTTGTATGTATGCATGTATGTATTTACGCATTGCTTTATGCATTTTGTCTTTATATTCATGGAAACGACATACATTATTTATCAATACTGAAAGCAGTGCTGCTTAATATTTTTGTGGAAACTGTGATACTTTTTTCAGTATTCTTTGATGAATAGAAAGTTCAAAAGAACAGCATTTATTGCATTTATAAAAAAAGTACACTGCCTCAAAATAAAGACAGCTTTTTTTAAATAAAGTATTTATCATGGTACTATCATATGTGTTGTATTGCCTTGAATTTATGGTAATTTATTAAAAAAAAACTGTATTACAATAATGAAGCATAAAAGAATTATTGTATTACAATAGCGATAATCTAATGAGAGTCATCACTGAAAATTAAAGGACTTAAAAAAAAGTAAACAAAAACATCTGGATGCACTGCAGATAAATTGTGTGGATAAGTGGCCACAAAGGGGCACTCTTGAGCATCTATCTGAATCATAAAATCACAAATGAGACACAATAAAATCTTCTGGACTACCTCAAGACTGCTAGTCCACATCCAGCGTGGGATTCAGGACAGTACCAATAACATGCGAATGACTGAGTGGAACAGCCTATCAGCGGACAGGTGAAAGGTCATGTGACTAACTTACTCTGTCTTCTGGCATGGGCGAACACTCTCTCCTGGAGCTCTGCAGCTGTCAACAGAAAGGTGTTGTGTTGGGATCAAAGTAAAGTCCAGGTCAGTGTGAAACAACATACTACTGTCCGTGAATGAATATCAATTTTATACAAGCAGAAAAAATTAATTAGCCTGTATTCAATACTATACTGAACTCAAGAGCTCCATTTCAAACTTAGTTTGCATCCCTGTTCACTACTTAAATATGTGCCTTCTAAGGCAGCATCCTATAATATCCTATAAAAATTTCATCTGATGAATAAAATTTAAGTGCATATATGCTGCTGTAGAATTAGGCTAGAATGTGGTATAATTTGCTACCTACTTCACCTTTTTAACCAGTCTTTACATCAGGAGTATGTGACCTATGATGCTGTCTAGATAGAAAGGACACTACAGCTTGGACCAGAGCTTCTGTTTGACTTATTTTTACCTCTCCCACACTCTCTCTCTCCTCTGATTCATCCAGTGAGGTGGTGTAAAGTGGTTCATAGTTGATTAGATCTGGACGCTCAATGTCATAAATGGCTTTGACCTTGGGAATGGCTGCTAAATCCTTGTAATCAAGGATCTCATTGTCTACTTTTGCCTAGGGGACACAAACACACACAGGAAGACACACAGATGACTGAATTTCTACATGACAGCAGTGAAAATATAAAGTTCTATAAAAAGCCTCTCCTAGGCCAATATAAGGGTCTGAGCATGATCATTTTAATATAAAAATGCAAAAAGCCACTTACGTTACAGCGTTTTTACCACAGTTGTTGCTTTAATAAGCTAACATTTATATTTCAACACTGCTGTCAGAATTCACAGTGACAGGAAAGAGAGCCATCTATTAGGATTTCTATCTGTTTAAACAGCCAGAAAACTACAAGATGACTTGGCTAAGACAATTTGTAACATTGCAGTAAAATGTATAATAGTCATAAATATTTGAGTAATCAGGTTTAAAAGCATTTACACTACTGTTCAAGGTTTGGGGTTGTTGTTTTTTGTTGAAGGAAGTATCTTATGCTCACCAAGAGTGCTTTTATTTGATCAAAAATACAGTAAAAACAGTAATATTGTGAAATATTATTACAATTTAAAATAACTGTTTTCTATGTGAATATATTTTAAAATGTAATTTATTCCTGTGATGTAAAGCTGAATTTTCAGCATCATTACTCCAGTCTTTAGTGTCACGTGATCCTTCAGAAATCATTCTAATATGCTGATTTGCTGCTCAAGAAACATGTATTATCTTTATCAATGTTGAAAACAGTTGTGCTGCTTAATATTTTTGTGGAAATATATTTACACTATGATGAACTGATGCACTTACATATATGGTGTGACCCGGTGAGCTAGGTATGCTTGAACCAGGTCTGGAACATATACTCTCGGACGACGAGCGTGTCGCCTGTGAAACAAGCACAGATTTAGAACCCACAACCTATATTGACTATAAGCAATAAATCAAAACATCAGCATTTGCATTTTCATCTAAACAACTATATTCCCCACTGACGTGATTATTCAATGTTGCATTAGCCTTTACCAGAAGAGTTGTTTTTGAGTGTGTTACTTATATTTGCTTTACTGTGCATCAAATGAGCCTAATATAGTTTAACTTTTATATGTCAACACATTTTGTGCCTGCTTGCACAGGGCTGTAAAGAGATACATTATGATTTATTAAAATATTCATTGCCTACTGGCCAATCATGCTGCAGAAAGTCAATCAGCTGATCAAGACTCATCATAAGAATGCACAACAAATCGACAAAAATATAAAATATAAATCCTTCTAAGCAATAAATATAACATATTCAAATATAAATGTAAGAAAACTTTGACCTGTAAACAATTATATATATATTGTGAAGGATAGGACTAAATGATGACAGCATCCTTGAAACAAAACTAAAAGTTAAAAAAAAAAAAATCATTAATTTGCCTTCCACACAATGAATGAGACTCGTCAATGGCAGTTTCATGTTTCCGATGGCAGGAAATGCTTGAGGATCGAAATGTAAGTGCATCTGATATTACTCAGCATATTGAAATGCTGAAATGCTGAAATGCACCATGCGTGATTACAGCAGCCTAGCTTGACTTAATTTCGCACCATAACAGAGTAACTGGGCTAAACGATCTGTTCTGTAGCACTAGCATCAGTGAAATGGAATAAACCAGATGTTAATGATGGTTTATGGCTAAAACTGAGCAGGCGGTCTGAGAGCTGCAGTGTAACTGCAAGTGAGGAGCACTGCAACCTGCCGCCTCCAGGGAGCAGCACATGGTCAGGCGATGCCATGGCGCAGCTAACAGCGAGTACAGTACCTGCCTTTCTGTTTTGCTGAGGAGAGCTAGAGACGCAGGCAATAGCTGTGGAGGAAGACACAGGGGTTTGTTCGGACTAGGGATGTAACGGTAAGAAAATTTCTTATCACGATTATAGTGACCAAAATTATCACGGTTATCGGTATTATCATGGTATTGTTAACATGTGCTAGAGATGTTAAAAAAGTACCGACACATAAATCACTTCACCAAGTTTTATATTTAAAAATCAACAAACAACAAATAAAATTACTTTTTGTTTGCATAATCACTAAAACAATAACATTACCAATGTTTCAAAAAAAACCATTTTAAATGACAATTTGACTGACAACAGTTTAATAGCATGTTGAAATATCTAATGTAAATGTTCAATAAAGCTTTGAAAAAGTTTCATAAAAAGGTAAACCTCACATTTCAGCCTTTAAATAAAGAAAAGGGTCAAGTCAAAATTATAATTGATTAATACATGATTATATGTATTTTATCTGGTCAATAAATAATTCTTGATAACTTATCTGAATTGTTTAAATGGGTAGAATCCACTTGTTTTTCATCAACCGGTTAGAATTTACAGTAGGGCATGCAAATTCGGTCCGTTTTTTTGGCAAGAAACTGCACACAGGCTGATTGTAAATATAAGTCTCTGTAAATCCACTCGCTGACAGCAGGTGGCGCTTATGGAAAAGCTGAATTAGAGCTGTTTCCCGTAACCTGGACGAAGCAGTATTGCGATTAAGAACACTTCCTTTAGGTATTCCATGGAGCGAAGATGAAAACAAAATGCCATCGAATCTTTTCTGAAGACAGTTAGAACCTTCAGAGGTACATTGATATAATTAATTCATTCATATATTTATTTGTATAATAAGCTTTGTCGCCCTGTTTTCACTCAAAAAGAAACTACCCTGCGTGCTGTGCGCGCGTGAGACTGTTACTTCAAATTGTGCTTTATGCTGGACAGTATTTATATATCGCGAGTTGTTCAAATCGCGGTAATCTAATACGATTTTAATGATAATTAAAATATGAAACGGTAATACTAACCATGGGGAATTTTATCATGAAACCGGTAATCGTTAAATCCCTAGTTCGGACATCACGCATGATTGTGAACCTCCTAAGCTATAGCGGTGTTCCCAGAATGATTGTTTGAGCGACACGTCTACTAAAAACAGCCAGAAGAAGAAAGTACAGCCTCACAGCTAACAATATCATCTGTTTACTTTCAGAAAAGAGTTAGCAGAGAAGAACATACAGACAGCGACAACACAGGACACACATGTAAGCACAGGACTCAGAATGACATGGAAAGGACCGTACCCGCTGTCTCTCCTCGCCTCTGAGTGAATGTTTACAGCTTGGATGCCAAACTGTTGATCCTGCACAAACAAGGAAAGAGATGGTAAAAATAACGAAGTTATGTCAGTTGGGTCACTTTTTGACAGCATCTAAAGTTTCAGAGGTGACCTTTATGTGGCACATCTTCAGTCATTCTGCTACAATGTAATTAAAAATAACTATATATACATATTTTTAAAGAAATTAACACTTTTATTCAGCAAAGTTGCATTAAATTGATCAAAAGTGACAGTGTAAAGAAATATAATTTGTATAATTCCACAAAAGATTCATATTTCAAATAAATGCACTTCTTTTAAACTTTCTATTCAGCAAAGAATCCTGAAATGAAAGTAACACTGATTTCAACGCTGATAATAATAAGAAATGTTTTGTGAGCAGCAAATCAGCATATTTGAGCAGATCATGTGACACTGAAGACTGGAATAATGATGCTGAAAATTCAGCTTTGCATCACAGGAATAAATTACATTGTACAATATATTTTAAATTATAATAATATTTCAAAATATTACTATTTTCACTGTATTTTTTTCTTACATAAACACAGCCTAAGACAGAATAAGACACTTCTTTCAAAAACCTTTAAAAAAATCAATGCCAAACTTAAATTAACTTAAATGCTAGTGTATTGCTGTCTGCCATACTATAAGACAATGCAATACAATGCAATATAAATAAATAAAAAATACATACAGTACATCATTTCAACTAAAAGTAACTTTTTAGACAAATCCATGTGCTCAGCTAAAATTGATCCAGTGAAACTAGACAACAAAAACATCACTGTAAACCAAATAGAATAAATACTATTTTAACTTATATGTCAGTATATTATTTGAAATATAATTTTAGTTATTTAATTAATTAAACATAGTCCATTTTTTAGTTATTATGTCCATTCATAGTCCATATTTTAGTTATTAAAGTTAAACAGTCCAGCAATTAAATAGCCTTTTTCCAAAAGAAAAAAGATAATAATAAAGGGTGAGGCTCACCTTGCAGGTACATCTCCTCTCCTTCAGTAAACATCTGATTGCACCTGCTACAGCGAGCACAGCTGGGGTGGTAGTGCTTGTCCCCTGCCTGTGGAGAAACACACGCTCAAAGTTAAACCGTAAAACAGCTATTACAGATAACTCAAACAGACTGTTATAGAGAAGCTGATGTTTTGCATGTGTATCATGTGAGACGACACATATTTTATTCAAATGACCAGAACCAATGAGCTTATCAGATATAATACAGAAATTTTGTGTGTTCGCAGACTCTCTTTAAAGAGCAGAAATCATCTGAAAACTTTTGTTTTCAAACTGATTTTTCAAAGTTGCAAATAAAACAAAGAGTACTGGAGTACATTTTAATTTCTACTTCCACCTTTCACATTTAATTCATGCTATAATTTATTAATTTCAATGATAATGCACAACCAATGCTTTTTTCTGTTTAATTACTTGCTGTTTCTTTATTATTTTTACATTTACTGGCAATTTCCGAGTGAAAACATTGCTTAAAGGGGTCATATGATGCTTTTTTAAAGATCATTATTTTGTGTATTTTGTGTAACCGAATATGTTCAAACACATTTTTTTTCAAATACTGTACATTATTGTTAGTCCTCTATGCCCCGCCTCTCTCAAACGCTTTCGTTTTCTACAAAGTCCCTCCTTCCGACAAGCGCAGTCTTCTTTGATTGGCCAGCTGACCCAGTGCATTGTGATTGGACGAACACCGCAAGCACTCGTCGGAAATGTAACGCCCCTTACCATAATCGCGAGCTTCATCTTTCAAAATAAATGTAAAGACAGAGCCGGGAAGGGGAACAGAGTCACGTGACAGACACGTCTGGTATGTGTTTGCAGTACACAAGCTACGGTTAAGACAGCTGACTCCACTGTGATGTTACCCTCTCTTTCTCTGTCTCTCTCTCTCTCTCTCGCACGCACATGATGCGCAAGACTCCGCATTTGAAGTCAATAGCAAATATTTTAAACTAATAACAAAACAGTAGCTGATCAGAAGCGCCAGATTGTCATAGCAAAGTCAATTACCTCCTCTCCTAGGTTCACGAAACTGTCGTCCATAAAATGCATTGCTGTTCCGTTGTAAGTGATCTTAAAGATTCCTAAATGCATCTACTTTCGGAAGTTCAAATAAAGTGCTTTTGCTTTCGCCTAGAAACACACAGCGTCTCCCTGACATGGCTGCTTCAACACTAACTGCGGTTACTGAAAACCACGCCTTCTTTCTTTGCGTGCACATTTGGGCGGCTTTATGCAAATATTTCCACAGAGCGACGTTGGTATGTGGGGGCGTGTTAGAACGAGCCATTTTAGGGGGGCGTGGCAGAGTCTTAACTCTGAATATCTCTTTGAATTTGAGAATTTAGTCTTTGCAACTTCAGGATCTTATCTATCTATTCCCATCCTTGTAACACTTCAAATAGAAAGGAAAACTTGAAATCGCATCAAAACTTGAAATTTAACGAAAAAATTAAAATTTTACATTATTATTAAATATTATTTCATTTATATTCATGAACAAAAATCAGTCTTGAGAGAGACTTACAGGTTCTGTGCAGTATCTTGTGCTCTCAAACTACTTAAAGTAATTCATACAGGGTCCATTTCACTCATGAGCAGCGATGCACAAACACATTCCATTATAACAAACAGGAAAACAGTCACAAGTGTGATGAGAAAGGACAACTGTCTCTCTCACAACCAATCAGATTCAGTTAGCTGGATGAAACTTCCTGTTGCAATACTGTGAAGTCTGCTGTGAGCCTGTTGTGAAACATCAGATGTGTGTAACATGCTTTTGTGCTAGAGGTCTGTCACAATCAGTGTGTTTTGTTGTCGGACATACATGCTGTCAAGTGATAAATATACTGTTCATGTTGCATGTCATCTAAAAACATAGGACTCCAAAATGGGCCACAGGTCAGTTCTGAAAAATCTAAAAAGGAAAATTAAGGAAATATGACCCAGACTACAATAAATACACAGATAAATATGGTTTGTTCTGACCATAAAGTGTTTCATGGAGAGGATTACTGTCTGATGACGGCACGAAGCAACTGAATATGATATAAACAAAACAAAAAAACAATTCTAGTACTGTGTTAGGTTGTCATTTGATGGCTTGATTGATGAACGCAATTTTCTTTCCTGTGTTGACAATGTCCTATTCAAACAGGAAGATGGAAATATTCTGACAGGGTGTTGAAGTGTCTAAATGTTAGGCTCTCAAATGATTAGCTTAAGATTTTAAGCTATTGCTTACTGTTAATAGATGTACATACTGATTTCAGTGAATTGCATTCATTCACTCAACAGAAACGTGTGTGACTTGTTATAATGCAAAATGAAAAAAAAAAACGTAAAAAGAAATCTGATGCAACGTGAGCAGATATAACATGAATGCTGCGATCAACACTTTTCATTTAATTTTCACATTTCACTTTAATCGCGACAGCAAAAGATTTAGTTTAATTGTGAAGGGGCATTTTTTGCTCCTTAATCTTAAATCTGAGAGGCAATTTTGTCCATTTCAGTGGCATTTCTTCCAGAGAGAGAGAGCACGGTGTTCCAGCAGATGACGAAGGACGTAGGCATAGCGTAAGCTCCGGTGAGAAGTGTCCAACGCAGAATCACAGTGGAGAAAGCAAAACAAAACACCTGTCACGAATTAGAAGTACAAAACGAGGATTTGTTAAGAAAAATGCTGGAGGATTTCAATATAAGCCAAGAGGAAACTGGTTTTCCTTTGCTGTAAACAAAACTTGGTTCTCGCGAGACTAGCATATTTTCACTGGAGTTTACGCTACAGCTACGTCCTACATCTTCCGCTGGAATGCCACTCTGCTGAACATGCAGCGTGTACGACAGCGGAAGCTAGAGATTACGGTTTATAAAAATTTTAAATAAGGATATTTTTCTCACAAAAACGCATCGATTCACTACAGGAGGCCTTTATTCACCCCCCCCCACCCCCAACACACACACACTCCCCCGTAGCGGGGCGGAGCCTTTTATGAGGGATGGATGCACTTTTATTGGACTTCAAAATCTCAACATCCTTTCACTGCCATTATAAAACTTAGAAGAGCCAGGACATTTTTTTAATGTAACTCCGATTGTATTCGTCTGAAAGAAGAAAGCCAAATACACCTAGGGTGGCTTGAGGGTGAGTAAATCAGGTTAATTCATTTTTTGGGTGCTATCCTTTACAAAACAACATTGCTCAAAGCTACAGACATTAACTAAAAGACACAAAGAAGTATTTCAAGGGATCATTTTGTTACCATTCCAGAACTGTGTGTGTGTGTGTGTGTGTGGGGGGGGTGGTGTTTCTGTACCTCCAGGACTTTCCCGGTGATGAACTGCTGACAAGCTTCACAATGCACTCCAAACAGGACCTGATAATCGTGCTCACAGTAGGGGGCGCCATCTCTGTGCACATACAGAGAACAAACCAATGCATACCATCATCCATCATTTAGTATGGAATGGATGGATTTTGTGTATAAATGCGTCTTACTTGCTGATGTATTCTCCAGTTAATACTTTGGCACAGGCCTTACATTTAAAACAGCCCAAATGCCACTGACTCTCTAGAGCCAACAGAGCCTGACCATTCTTAATATCTCTGCCACAGCCCGCGCAACCTGAAACATACACACAAATGAAACTCATTTGACTTACTCGATTGATGCTTTTTCATATTAAAAAACATCTTTAAATTCTGCGCATGATTTAAAGTTTCATATGAACAACTCAGTTCGGGCCATTATTTTTGTGTCAAACATGCAAACCATTTTTTTTTAGACTTAAACTTGATCACTATGTCATGAATCAGTATATTGTGAGCACAATTTTGTCATTTATCAAGGGTCTTGATCTATTACATCAGGGCACTGATGACTCACACAATGGCATTTATCAACAACATTGCTATATTACAAACATTAGTGATATCGGTCTGGTATTTGTTTCTTCACATTTTACTTTATACCTTGTAGATGAAAGATGATCATTGGCTTTAGTAGTCGAGCTTAAAGGCTTAAAGTGGAAATTAATATTAATTATTTATTATAGTAGGTGGATCCTGGCCAAAAAGCCCCCAAAATGCTCAGAAAAGGGAACAAAGAGAAATGAAGTGTTTGAATAATTTACCGTTTCACGTGTATATCCGTGCCAGAGCTTTACAGGATCTTATACAATCACTTTCTTTCCCATTAAGTCACTGTGTGGATGTGGCAGTATGTACTCTTACTATAGTTAATGTATGTTGACGGTTTTTTTTCCTTTTTCTTTAATAATGTCTGAGCATGAAGGGAGTTGTGATAAAATAATCTGCTTTATAAAGTTTATGCATATGAATTACATAAATAATTCTTTACGCCTTCTAGATTCTTCAGGTTTTAAATTGAGTAAGATTTTGTCTTAAGTACTTAAACTTAAAAGTTGTAGATATGTGAGATCTTAAATCCTATGGTAAGGTCAAAAAGAAAAGAAATAAAATCAGGAAGTACACTGTGTATAAAAAAAAAAGAAGCCTATTGCATTGTGATAATATTTTCCCGTCCACAATTTTCATTAAAACAATCAGTTCAGATGCTTTACTTTTGTATAGTATTTCTACTTAAATATATCCAAATGTTGGAGTTGATGAATTCATAAATAATGCAAAAATTCAAGGTAGCATAACAAACTTTACCATTATATATAAAAATGAAAACAATATATCATTTTTTTTTCACATTTCACTGATGAAAATGAGATTTGTATTGATTTGGCTGGAAATGTGTTTAATTTTTTACCGATTTACTGTCTTTTTGATCAAATAAATGCTGCATTGGTGAGCATAAGTGATTTCTTTCAAAAACAAGGTAATTTTGCATAAGTTTGTACAGAATTAAACTTTTAAATTACTATATATATATATAGGTAGGTCTATATGATACCCCCCCCCCCCCCCCCCCCCACATTTCAGTAATGAATGAGCTTTTATTAATTTTATTGTAAATGTGTTTTTAATTGTCATGAAAATAAAAAACTAAATGACTATTAATGGCATTTTTTTGCTAGATTTTGGGGTTGGGGAGGGGGGGGGGGGGGGGGGGGGGGGGGGGGGGGGTTGAAATATGACCCTGACATTTACTTGACCAGTTATGTGCAGTTCACTCATATGGAGGTTTAGATGTGCGGTTCCTGCACTCACTGCTGGGTCCGATGGCGTCTTTGGTAGGTCCTGGAGACATGGGCTCTGCGCAGTACTGACACAGACAGTCCTTGCCATTGAACGTCACTCTGTCTCCAGCAGGAAATGGTCTCCTGTAGGTCAGAAAATATACGATCCACCAATGTCAATGACTGTTACATAATGTCCAGTGTGTGTCTCTTTGCGAGTGTGTGTGTGTCCGTAGGCTCTTACTTGCAGATTGTGCACACAAAGCATGCTGGGTGGTAGGTCTTTCCGAGTGCAGTCACCACCTCCCCCTCCACAAACTCTCCACAGATGTTACAGCGTGTGCCATGGATGCGTTGGTAATCCAGAGTGCACAGATATTCCCCATTCTTCATGAAGAATCCTCCCTGAGCCAGATCGCAGCCACATACTACAGCAAAACACACATTCTAAAGTTGGTTGTGAATTATTATCAAAATCACGGTGTGTTATATACACTCACTCTGCCTAATATATTGTTTGGAAATATGAGAGAATAATAAATATATGATATACATAAAATATTAAAGAATAATTAAAATGCTTCCTACAGGATCTGGGGGGGGGGGGGGACTACCATGGTTTTCCACAAAAATATTACACACGTCTGTGTTTTTTTGGGTAAAAACATTCTTTGTACTACTCAGAAGATTTGTTTCTTGAGCAGCAAATCAGCATTATTAGAATGATTTCTGAAGGATCATGTGACACTGAAGACTGGAGTAATGATGCTGAAAATTCAGCTTTGATCACAGGAATAAATTACATTTTAAAATACATTTAAATAGAAAAGTTAGTTTAAACTGTAAAATATTTAACAAAATAATTGTTTTACTGTATTTTTGATCCTTATTCACTTCCTTTATACTAGACAGGGACACTTTTTAAACAATCATAGTATATGTTCTGCAGAGGAGTAAAAAAACAGTTGGTAAGTAAATAATGACAAAAGTTTTTAGGGTGAACCTTGATTTTTGTTATAATGGCTTCTTTGTCATACATTTCTGTTCTTGTAACAGGATAATGCATCATAATTGGCGCACTAGAAATAGCAATTGTAAAAATAAACCTCAGTGGAGGACAATGGACAAACCATGATCTTGAGAATACATAATAGTCAGAAACCTTGAAATGTCTAATCTGAACTAATAGCCTATCTTAAACACATTTAGAGCTCATTGTGTTTCATTTTAAGCTCTTAAGAGCTCCTTCACCCACTTTCTATTTAGAGAATGAGCGAGTGGAAGTATAATAAACATGTACAATGTCTATGTAGTATGTGTGCTATGTAACTGACTCTAGTGCTTCTCATAGCCTTCTACATGATCAGCTCTGATAAAATGAGTTCATGCACTGAGAAACTTCTGCAGGGGCCATATGAGGACAACGGCACCCCATAAGTCTCAGCGATAAAGTGAGAGAAATATTATATATATGTTTTTTTTTTTACTGTAGAAAGGTATTAAGTGCACCTTTATCACAAAAAAGTGACACAGTTATTTAAAAATATTCATCCCAACATCCTTAAGTTAACCTGCATCTCAAAAAACGTACCACAACCAATATCAACCTAAAGGGAATAAACAACATGACAGCGTCTCCTTTGAAAATGTGAAAATCATCACTGAAACATTTGATCCGATGAATAAATGAAAAAGTAATGGACTTGGTAACAACGTCCTTTGGCACGTTTCCTACAAGCAGACTTTCATCTCTGGATGACGCAGACACAAAATAATACATTAAAACTAATATTCAGATATTAAACTTTCATTCATTCTAAGGAGCTGGTAGTTTTAACTTTAAAGTTTAAACTTTAAAATCACATGCATTAAAAAGCGTTTAAAAAATTTAAAAATGATTATCTAAAAATTATCTAAATATAAACACTTAAACATAGATATGCAATTGAAAAACTCCAACAAATAGAATGCATTAATTTAACTTTCTGAGATTTAGTGACTGTATTACTTCACATATGTGTTAATAAGTAAAAAAAAATATTTAAAGTGTACCTCTTATTCTTCAGAAACCACTTTCTTAAAATAATAGTTCACCCAAAAACTTAAATTAACTGAAAATGTACTCACCCACAGGCCATCCAAGATGTAGATGAGTTTGTTTCTTCACAGGAACTGATGTAGCATTACATCACTTGCTCACCAACGGATCCTCTGCAGTGAATGGGTGCCGTCAGAATGAGAGTCCAAACAGCTGATAAAAACATCACTATAACTGACAAGATTCCAGTCCATTAGTTAACGTCTTGTGAAGTGAAAAGCTGTGTGTTTGTAAGAAACAAATCCATCAAGATGTTTTTAAATTCAAACCAGCCCTCAATGCATATTGCTTTCTCCGGTGCAAAAGACATCTTGTCTGAATCAGGAGAGTAATATGCACAGATCAAGCACCATTTACAGATGAAAACAGTCCAAAACAGTTCTAAACAAATATGTTGGTGGATGTTGATGTGAGAGGACTTTCACTGATGGAAGCATTATTATGGATTGTATTTTGGACAGAAGTTATGGTTTAAAGTTTAAGCGTCTTAATGATGAATTTGTTTCTTATAAACACACAGCTTTTTGCTTTACAAGATGTTCATTTATGAATTTGCGTGGATTACCTGTGAATTATTGTGATGTTTTTATCAGCTGTTTAAACTCTGACGGCACCCATTCACTGCAGAGGATCCATTGGTGAGCAAGTGATGTAATGCTAAATTTCAACCAAATCTGTTCCCATGAAGAAACAAACTCATCTACATCTTAGATGGCCTGAGGGTAAGTACATTTTCAGCAAATGTTCATTTCTGAGTAAACTATTCCTTTAATATATATTGGCTTAGTGCACATGATTCAATGATACATCACATTATGAAAGTAAAGCAGGCTGTGAGCAGGTTGCCTACAAATGAAGAATAGAATGATCTAGTTGGTTTATGCTACTCTGAAGTGATTTCGATGATTAGATAAGCTGATTATTATTACACAGACTTACATTAAGGATGGCATAATCCCTAAAGGGTGTTGAACACAAAGTAGATGATTAGTTCTTACACTGATTATCTGCTCAGATTACTACAGGTCATGTTCAAATTCAAATCTAATTTCTGTGTAGTTTGATCAAGAGTTGACAGTAAAAAGATTTTAATATCTCATATTCATTATCACCTTGCATATATATAATTCAAGAACTGTTAAATCCCTAGTCCAAAAATAGGCCTGCTGAGTCACTCTTTTTCTATCTCTCCCTCAGTCAGTGTCATTGTCTCTGTGTCTGTGATGTATTAAGAGGCCACAGTAAGGTCACAGGTCAGAGAATGACATGAACTCAGTCCTGTGTGAGAAATAAAGGGCTGGGCGAGATATTAAATATTCAAGATATACTTGAGATATTTCTGCCCCAACTGAAGCTAAAAGTGAAACAAAATAAACAAACAAACAACTATCAGTCCACTGCAAAAGTAACGTACAAGTAATATGTTACTTTTGAAGTAAAGCAATTATTTAATAATGTGACATACTACTTTTAAAAGTAATTTTTTAAACGTGTTCCCCAAGAAAACCAACATTGGCATGTGCTTCAGTGTGACAGAATGCAAGCATTCAACAAATTAAAATAACATAGAAAGTCATGTTTTCATATTTCAACATGTATCATTTAGCTCAGTGACTGTTAAAAAAATAACAACTACTACTTGTTATTATACAAGGTTAATATACTGTATACTTACAAAATAAACGTTTGGACACACTTGATTGAATTATGTTTTTTTTGCAAATTAGTTTTGTAGAAAACTACAATTTTATTTCATTTATTTTTTGAGTTGGAGCAGTGCAGGAACAACTGTCCACCATACATTTGAACTTCTATCACGTTTTGATCACCACATCATTTGCATATTTTGTGTTATTTCATAATTTTGATGACTATTAATCTAAAATGTGAAAAATAGTAATAATAAATGTCCATACTTTGACAGGCCGTGTATACATGTGCAAGGCTACTTCCATTAATTAATCCCTTAAATTTGTCATGTGCAACGTACTAGATGTGACTGTGTCAGTCAGATTTGTGCTGCACTCACAGAGCAGATCTTACATCATAATGCCGCTCTCTCTAATTGAAGTGGGACAGCAGGACAGAGGGAAAGTCTCTGGGTTAATTGGATCGCAGCTCAGACATGACAGGATTTACTTCGTGATGTAGGACTGTATTGTATCCAGGTCTACGTGACTCAAGTGTTGCTGACAAAATAGTCAGCATAATCTCGAGTGTTTTGTTAAAAGCAGATGGATTTGGTGGGCTTACTAAATAAAGACCCTGAAGTGACATGGTAAATCATGACACTATACCAGTAAGTTCAACAGAAAGCACTAAAGCAAGAAAGGCAGTCTGGATGTCACCTAATGACCAAACTTTCACACACACACACACACACACAAAGTACTGTATAATAATGTAAGAACTCACCACTGAACTGTTAATTTACCTCCTGGTCAACAGGTGGCGCCTCCCTCCAGGTTCCTGCTGATTTCTAACATTCATTAAGCCTGATGTGAGACACCTGTGTTTAGCCCTATATAAGTGGGTTAGGCCATGCTTTATTGTTCAGTCTTGAGCCTATGTTACCAGTTGCCTGCTGAAAGTTAAGTCTGTTCTGTTGAAGTTCTTTGACTCTAGTTTCTGCTTTGCTTTTCTCTGTTTTTGGAAGCGCTGCTTCTTTTGTTTTTGTTGCACCTTTTCTTCAGTAAAGATTGCCTTTTGCTGGAGATCAATGACTCCCTGTTTTTTGCTACCTCTGCTCTTGGATTCTTTAATTGGGGAGTTAGCTCAATCAGTAGACTCAGTAACTTTGAATGTGAATTATTATAATTTTTTTTTAATTTCCCCCCCATCCTACAAGAATCATAGAGATGTCTTGTATGTAACAGGGACTGAGGGTTTGTGTATGTGCATAATTAATGTGATATTAATTCACTCACCTTTGCACGTGAAGCACTTGATGTGGAAGTGTTTGGCCTGCACTCGTAACACCTCTCCCTTGCACACCTCCCCACATTTAGCACAGTGTATCAAAGGCTTCTCCGTCTGGTGGTGAGCTTCCTGTGTATGGGCCACTTGTATAGGAAGAAAACAGAAGGTAACATGGTCTGTAACAGTACTGCAACAGTGCAAGTATGTGTGGAATATGAGCTGCTTGTGTAGAGCTACTGCATATAAATACAATATTCCGTTCAGTAACACAGTCCATTTCAAAAGCGAGCTTAAGTACACTACAATGCAAAAGTTTATGGTCAAAGTTTATTTATTTTTATTTTTGCAAAGATGCATTAAAATGATAAAGTGCAGTGAAGACGTTTCTAATGTTAAAAGAATATACTAAAATTCTATTTCAAATAAATGTTGTTCTTTGGAACTTTCTATTCATCACAGCATCTGAAAAAAAAACAAAAAAAAAAAACAGTTTCCACAAAAATATTAAAAGGGTGGTTGGAAAAAAAACTTGTTTTTTTTTTTTTTAGGCTTGATTGTGTTTATGGGGTGCAGTCTAAACGTGTTAATTAGCTTTGTTTTAAAAAAAAAAAAAAAAAAACACTTATTTTTCACACCTTTATTCCATACAGCTCTGTCCCTTCTCTGATAAACGCACTGATCATTTCCTGTTTTTATGATGCCCTGCCCTCAGAAATAAGCGATGGGCTCTGATTGGTTAGCTAGCCCAGTGTGTTGTGATTGGCTAAACCACCTCTAGTGCTAAACGTCCCGCCCCTCACCTCAGCGGCATGTGCTCCGGTTGCATTGTAAACAACGGTGTCCTTAATATCGCTTATCAGTTTGAGCCCGATTGAGACGCAGAGGATTATTGAAGATGTTGTGCAGAACCTGGCAGCATGGCTTTAATGGTAGCCTAGGTATGTTTATTGTTTGTTGTTGTCTCATACTTTTAGATATGCTGTTATTTGTAAATGCTACTGCTTTTGTTAGCTTTTAATATACGGTTTTGTCCTGATTAAAGATTTAATACAGTACGGCAACTGCACATGTGTGCGTCCATGTTTAACGCTTCTCATAGCTATGTGAAAATAAGTGTATAATTGTAACAGTTCATTGTTACAATTCAATTCACAGCAGCACAACTGTTTTCAGCATTTTCTGGAGACTGGAGTAATGATGCTGAAAAGGACTTTGCATCACAGGAATAAATTGCATTTTAAAATATATTAAAAATGAAAACAGTTATTTTAGATTGTAATATTTCACAATATTACTGTTTTTACTGTATTTTTGATCAAATTAATGCAGCCTTGGTGAGCAAAAGAAACAAAAGAAAACTTCTGAACAGTACTAGTACATTGTTGACTTACAATCATCATGAAATAGCTGTAAACAGGATTTTCAACAAGAAATCAAATAGCAAACAGTGCTGAAAACAAAAAGTCAGAAGACTGTATAAATGCAAGTCTCTGCCTCCATTAAAATCCACACAGCAGATCCTGTACCTTCAAAAATCCCTTTTAAAAATATCACCACATCACATCAAACGTTCACAAATCCTGATTATCAATTCTGCGTTGAGACGTACTGCACAGATCCTTATTCCCCTGGAGAAAGAGTTCAGCACAGACTGAAACACACAAAGCTTTCACTGTTATTGATCTGCATTTGTTTTCCATTAGTTTTTAAGCATCACTTTATCCAAAACATCCACTATTGTTATCCTCCACTCTATTTGTCAAGGTTCTTTATTGGCATTGATGGTTCCATGAAGAACCATTAACATCCATGGACTCTTTCCAATCCACAGAATGTTCTTTATAACAGAATAAGGTTCTTTAGATTATTAATTTTCTCAACTAAGAAAAGTGGTTCACTGAAAAAAGTGAAAGTGACGTGACATGTGGCCAAGCATGGTGACCCATACTCGGAATTAGTGCTCTGCATTTATCCCATCCAAAGTGCACACACACACACAGTGGGCAGCCATTTATTGCTGCGGCGCCCGGGGAGCAGTTGGGGGTTCGGTGCCTTGCTCAAGGGCACCTCAGTCATGGTATTGAAGTTGGGAGAGAGAGCTGTACATTCACTCCCCCCACCTACAATCCCTGCCAGTACGAGACTCGAACCTGCAACCTTTGGGTTACGAGTCTGACTCTCTAACCATTAGGCCACGACTTCCCCTGAAAGGATCTTTGGGGAACCCAAAATAGTTGTTCTGTGAAAAACCCCTTTTGGAGGCTTTATTTTTAAGTGTACTCCATTCCAGTCCATTCCCCCTCTCAGTTGTGTCTACACTAATCCAGGAGGAGTGACTGATTCTGTCCCAGAGTGTTGAGCATCAAACACAGACAGTGCCTGCGCTGCCGAATCACCATCACAGGCAAGGGCACCAGTGCATGTGTGCTAGCTTGTACGAGTCTCGTGGGACATTCATTTCGCAGACGCACACTTTTTTCATACATATTTATGAGGAGAATCTCTTCCCCTGCCCCCTTTCCATACCCTCTCCACCCTTCCGTCCCAGGCCAACAAAGCACTGGAAAGTGGGATCAGAGCCGTATCTCTCACTGCCAGAGCTAAAGCATCATTATCTTCAAAACATTCAGTATTCATGAAGACATCAATGAATTTACATTTAGAAACATTAAAATTCGGAACAAGTACAGTGAGATCAAATGTAAATGAACCCTCTCAAATGTTTCCTCGCTTTTGTATAATTACAAGATTTGAGTGGTACTAGCTTATATAAAATATAAGAATAAAATAAATCATAATTTTAATGGCAAAACACTTAAAAACCTGTCAACGTCCCTTAATATGGTGCTTATGGTGAGAAAAAAACTGTAAAATATACAGTAACAACATGTTAAGTTTTACAGATTGAACCTAAATTTACAGTAAATAAAAACAACAACAATAACAAATCTTAAAAAGACTTAAAATGCTACGATAAAAACCTGTTAATTGGTTAAGTGTGAAGTGAAAAACTGCAGCTGATCTAATGGGACATTTCATGTTATTTTACAATAAAATACTGTAAAACGTACATTTTTGAAGTGAAAAAGAACAGGGCATATGCTTATACTTTACAGAGAGATATTCTGGTCTCTAGATATGACCCAGGTCCTTATGGAAGCCGGTAAAAAATGTATTTAAAAAAAGTAATTGTGACTTTATATCTCACAATTGCTTATTTCTCTCACATAACAGTTCTCAAGTCTACAAGCCGTATAAATGACTCACTAATGTAAAAAAAAACTGCACTGAGGGGTCTTACATGTATAGAAAAATCGAATGAGTGGTATAATGCAGGAGAGTAGATGACAGCAGCTGTACTTCAAGTACTTCATCCAAACTCTTAGTGAAGCTTTCTAGAACACTTCCTCCACACAAGCAGGCATTTCTGCTGATCAAGCTCTGGTCAGAGGAGTTAACCTCCAGCTCTGAGAGCACACCATTACAGATATCACAGATATCAGCATCACAGACACTACAGCTCAACTGACTCGCTCTCCTGACTACAGACAGCTGCCTTAACTGGGATGAAACGAGATTATGCATGAAATGGAATACAATTCATTTCAAAAGAGTTTTGCACTGGTGTGTTGCTAAGCTAACAACACAATACTCCAATAACTACAGAAATGCACAGAATATTTTATCAATACTTACAACATTTGTCTGGATTCATCCACCGTTTTGGATTCATTTGTTTCCCTGAGCTCAATACATTGCATTATTTGGCTTCTCATGAAAGGTAGCCCTGTTGAAAACAACAGCATTTGCTGGTATGTTTTGAAGCAAGGCAGCTGGTTTGAGCTGGTTTAAGATGGTCATGTGCTGGTCCTAAGCAACTAGCTCCTGCTCAGAACCAGCTCATAACCAGCTTATAACCAGCTCAGGACCTGCTTGAACCAGTTCATGACCAACTAAGGACCAGCTTAAAGGGGTCATATGATGCTTTTTTAAAGATCATTATTTGGTGAATTTGGTGTAACTGAATATGTTGACATACTTTAATGTTCATAAAACACATTATTTTTCAAATACTGTACATTATTGTAGGTCCTCTATGCCCCGCCTCTCTCAAACGCTTAATTTTCAACAAAGTCCCTCCTTTGACAAGCGCAGTCTGCTCTGATTGGCGAGCTGGCCTAGTGCATTGTGATTGGTCGAACACCGTAAGCACTCGTTGGAAATGTAACGCCCTTACCATAATCGCTAGCTTCAGCTTTCAAAGTAATTATCATGACAGTTAATAATGTCATTAGTTTTACCATCAGTTCAAGCCCGAAAGGGGAAGAGACAGTAATGACGCAGTACACAAACCGCGGTTAGACAGCTGACTCCACTGTGATGTGTCTCTCTCTCTCGCTCTCTCTCTCTCTCTCTCTCTCTCTCTCACACACACACACACACACACACACACGATGCGCAAAACTCTGCATTTGAACAGTCAATAGCAAATACAAAACATACTTACAGTCGCTGATTCTGAAGCGCCAGATTTTCATAGCAAAGTCAGAATTACCTCCTCTCCTAGGTTCGTCCATAAATTGCATTGCTGTTCTGTTGTAAGTGATCGTAAAGATTCCTAAATTCATCTACTTTCGGAAGGCCAAATAAAATGCTTTTGCTTTCGCCTAGAAACACACATAGCGTCTCCCTGACATGGCTGCTTCAAACACTAACTGCGGTTACTGAAACCACGCCTTCTTTCTTTGCGTGCACATTTGGGCGCATTATGCAAATATTTCCACATAGTGAGGTAGATATGTGGGGGCGTGTTAGAACGAGCCATTTTAGGGGGGCGTGGCAGAGTCTTTTATAAAGAATATCTCTTTGGTTGTGAGACTTTAGTCTTTGCAACTTCAGGGATCTTATCTACGCCCAATCAGCTTGTAACACTCCAAAGAGAAAGGAAAACTTGAAATCGCATCATATGACCCCTTTAAACCAGCTGC
This sequence comes from Sinocyclocheilus anophthalmus, assembly GCA_018155175.1. NCBI lineage: Eukaryota > Metazoa > Chordata > Actinopteri > Cypriniformes > Cyprinidae > Sinocyclocheilus > Sinocyclocheilus anophthalmus. The sequence goes on along the minus strand of JADLZN010010244.1, from coordinate 176,458 downwards.
CATGCTTCAAAACATACCAGCATATGCTGTGTTTTCCACCTTAACATAGCATGGTATTAACATTAAATACACCATTTTTTTTTACACTAGTATGATGGTAATACCATGGTATTCTTTTAAGAACTTAAATTCCAAGGTACACTACCATTCAAAAGTTGTTCTGTATTATTTGATGAATAGACAGAACAGTATATATTTGAAATAGAAATCTTTTGTAACATTTCAAATGTCTTTACTGTCACTTTTGATCAAGTTAATGCATCCTTGCTGATAAAAAAGGAGAAACGAATTCACTTGGTAGAAACTAACTAAATGAAATGACACCGTGGGCACCAAGTTGTGCAAAATGAATAAAAATGCACATGGTAAAATAATTATGAATCATTTTTAAGGACATTCTTGTTTACTTTTACATGGTGATTTTATATGACAATTTTAGCGCAGTATTTGCTTCTCACTTCATGTACAAAAATATGGATCCAACAAAAGCACTTGGTACTGCCACAGTACATTTAGTAAGAACAGCTCATGTACATCCATATCTCAAACATTTTTATGCAGCAACCCAATACTGCAGTATCATATTATTACTTATTTGATACATATATCAAATTATCTACTAAATATGATTTCAAATAAATCAATACCAAAAGTCTACAAGGATAAAAATCTATAAGGACAAATCTTAAAATTGTTAACTTGGTTACTGTGTGTAAAATTTTAATTCAAGTTTACCTACATGTTTGTGCCTACAAATCTACAACATTTTACACTTGCAGTCTTCCCTCTATAGTACTGAAAAAGACTGCATTCATTAGTCAAAGACACAATGCTGGAAATGAACCTGAACTCTGCGTCTCTGCAGATGAACTGCGGCAGGGATGAGACATCTTTAAAGAGACACCCTAAAAGCGAGAGGCCACTGCAGGCGAGACACAACAATGGACTTTACCTTCCTGTGAGCGTTGCTATGGCGACGGGTGCGGGCTGCGCGTGTCTACCTCACGCTTTTGGGTCCCATTTAAAACTGAAACAACAGAAACGGCAGGAGACGTGCCGCTATTAAACAATCCCACAATCTATGACCTGCAGCTCTGATCAAATAACCTGACAGGTATGACTGCAGCACAAAGCGAGTCTCTCTCTTATATAACAGTTCCTGTGATTCAAATTGCTCACACACAGCAGCTAAAGCCAAACATGGTGCAATCTGGAAAAAACTACGATTATCAACCTGTGTTTAAACAATACAGCATCAGAATCACCTTAAATAAGAGGTGAGATAATCCAGCATCTCTGTAGATAAAGAACAACATGTGATTCTCATGATGCATTTCTGGTAAACCTTTTGAAAGTGACTATTTACTCTTAACAGTGTGAAACGTGACCACACTAATATATAGATGGTCAGTTACTCTCACCAAAACACACACTCTTAATTACCTTTCTTCTTGACCATGACCATCAGTGGTAAGTGAAGATGAATCAATAATCAGCCCTGCTGGAGTCGTATTCAGTGAGATGAGAAATGCAGCATTAAAAAGCTGAACAAAAAATCCAGTGAACTAATATGGATGAATAAAAGAGGAATACGCAAATGACAGAAAGCTAAACGTGTCCTGTTACAACAGAGGCAGGCAGGCAGGCGCGTGCCTGCTCCCACTGTACCCCTCTTCTCCTCCTACCGCCCCCATCCCTCCCTCCATCCCTCCATCCCTCCATCCATCCATCCACCCACCTTTCTGTCCCTCATTAAATCCAGGCTTGCCCATCCTTTCCCTCTGCAGTCTGGAAGTTACTGGCAGAATATATGACTATAGCTGCCAATTTGGCTTGATTAAGCTACATTAAAAAGCTTAAATAGTTCAGATTAAAAAAAACATTTTACATTTTATGGCAACATTTTTTGGTATATAAACTATGGTTACACTGAATGACATTTTATTGGGTGTCTTTTGTAAATCATGGTAAAAATGTATGACAGTTATTATTTTTTGCTCAGAAAAACAAAAATGCAATTAAACACCATAGAAAAACTTAACTTAAGTGTATTAAACTTTTTGATTTTTGATGCTTGAAACACCTTTTGGTCAAAATATTCATTATAGCTAATATTAAATAGAATATTCAAGGTAATTTGATAATAATAATAATAATTTTAGATTATTATGATTAGCAAATTATCTTAGACACTAACATCAGCAAATGGAATAAAAAATAGTAATAATTAAAAAACAAAATGTTTTTTTTATTGCCAAAGAGGTTTCCCAAACATTCACTGCCTGTCACTGGTTAAACAAAACATTCATTCACCTAAAATGGCTTCCACATATTAGCTTAATTTTATCACAATACAATACAATTAAAACTGAATAAAATCACACTCTTCACCTGTCAATGTTTATTTTAAAATGTTAAATTTATTTATTTTCCTCAATACATACAAACAAATAATTAATAAAAGCATTTAAATAAAAAATATGAAACTAAAATATTCTTCATTACAAAAATCATGTGCTCAACACATGGTGCTGGTCACAAATAACTAAACGGCCAAGTCAGCAACTGTGCAGGGGACGACCAGCCTTGTTGGGACAGTATCCTTGCAGATCACACAGGCTTGTCTGGATCATGACAGCAGACATGACATGATCTGGTTTTAATCCACCATGAATATCCCTGTGATTAAGCCATGACGATCCTATTAGCCTCATCACGGTTCAACAGCTGTCTGAGTGACACTCAGTCTCAACTACATCAGCAGAATGGACTCATGATGAAATAAAACATTCTGCAAGCAACATATAAACAAACTGCAAATATTTCATTATAGTAGAAGTTCCACTAGTGACTGTTTCTTTAGAGGGCTCTTAAAGGGGTCATATGATGCAATTAAAAAAATTTTCCTTTCTCTTTGGAGAGTCACAAGCTCTTGGTGCATAAAGAAAATCTGTAAAGCTGCAAAGACTAAAGTCTCTAAAATCCAAAGAGATATTCTTTATTAAAAGTTAAGAGTCAGCCACACCTAATTAAAACGGCTCGTTCTAACACGCCCCCACATGTCTACGTCACTATTTGGAAATATTTGCATAATGCCGCCCAAATGTGCACGCAAAGTAAGAAGGTGTGGTTTCAGGAACAGCAGTAGTGTTGATGCAGCCATGTTAGTGAGACGCTGTGTATTTCACTGCGAAAGCAAAAGCATTTAATTTGGCCTTCCGGAAGTAGATCCAATTAGGAATCATTGGCTAAGATTTATTTACAAAAGAACAGCACAACCCAGATGTTCGAAATTGTGCAACGCATTTTATGGACGACATTTTTTTGAACCTAGAAGAGTCACAAGGGCTGCCTGGCACAAAGGCTTTCTACAAAAAAAAAAAAGGGTTGATTCTGACTTTGCTATGACAATCTGCGCTTCTGAATCAGCTACTGCTTTGTTATTAGTTTAAGTATTTGCTATTGACTGTTCAAACGCGGAGTTTTGCGCCACGTAGAGTATCGCGTTGTGTGTGTGTGTGTGTGAGGGTAACAGGGCCACATCACAGGAGAGTGAACTGCCTGTCAAAAATCATAGCACATCAGCTGTCTTAACCGCGGCTTGTGTACTGCATCATCACTGTGTCTGTCACGCGACTCTGTTGCCCTTTCGGGCTTGAACTGATGGTAAAACTAACATTACTTATGGTCTTGATATTTACTTTGAAAGCTGAAGCTCGCGATTATGGTAAAGGGCGTTACATTTCTGACGCGTGCTTGTGATGTTCGGCCAATCACAATGCACTGGGTCAGCTGGCCAATCAGAGCAGACTGCGCTTGTCAAAGGAGGGGGCTTTGTTGAAAACGACGTGTTTGAGAGAGGCGGGGCATAGAGGACCTACAATAATGTAGAGTATTTGAAAAATAATGTGTTTTTTGAACATTAAAGCATGTCAACATATTCTGTTACACCAAATACACAAAATAATGATCTTTAAAATAGCATCATATGACTTCTTTAAAAGCATGAAATTGACTTTTTCTGTCTGCTGCCATTCATTTTGTTCATGCCGTTTTGAACACCACAATAGCAGCACAGCATAGAAACAACTCAAACAACTGCATAGCAGTATTGATTCACAAGCAGCTATACTGAAAATACAGAAATGTCTGTAGACTCTGGGATCAGAATTTCTGTTTGTTAAAATTAATACAATAATTTCAGAAGCATAAACCAAAAAGTAGAATGCACATTTCTGATTGTGAATATCTGGTTAACTTGCTGCTAAGTGCCAAAAAGTCAAAGATTTGACATCACTAACCTGGAAATGATTATTTCTTCTTCAAAAGCACTTACTCAACACTGTAAACACAGCTTAACTTCCAGGTGGATCTCCAAAAGCAATCAGAATGAATGAAGATTTCAGACTGTTTTATTCCCCACGCGAGACGCATCAGGCAGTCAGTGAATGGACAGTGTGCTGGTGTGCCATCTAAAGTTGAGACCGGATCAGAGGGAACTTGAGGATCATCAACCTGAGAAGGCAGTTTGACCTCAGAACACTTCACATGCCTAGAAGCATCAATGGACACTTTTCCATAAGTAAAAACGTACTTCACCTCATCCTAGACTGGTTTAGTGCATAGCCAGCACATTTCTAATAGCCAAATACTGTGGAGAACTAAATTTATGTGACTGCTGCTCTAGTCTGAAGTCTCATTCATTCAGTTCTGCATCCAGTTTAGATCTTAAAATTGTTTCACATGCGTCAAACTCAGTGCAATTTGTTTGAATGACTATGCAAAAGCACTGCACTGTTAAATAATTATGACTCACTGTTATTTACATAAGAGCATTTTCATTGATTTGTCATCCCATTAACTTTTCCAATAACACTGCTGTAAGACTCCACACTTAGTCTGCCCTTCTCAGATGACCCTGTAAAAGCTCTTAGTTCTCCAATGTATGTCAGGAAGTAAACTCCTCTCCCTGGGCCAAGCAGATCTATATGGTATAATCTGGAATGCAAGGCTGAGGAAAATGCAATTTGAAAATGAACCGACAAATATGCAGTTATGGGCTGTTTGTACAGGACGAGTTCCAGCTAGACGGAGCACAATGCAATGAAAGAAAGGTAGCAAGAGATGCTTTTCAACTCCTTTTAACTTGGCACATCCTACAGACGTAAAAAGAAATATATACATTGAGCTGAGCACCTGTTGTTTCATTGTAATTATGTCTCTTGTAGATAATGGTGACAATGGCAACAGACGGTTCAAAAGTTTGGGGTCGGTAAGATATTTAATGTTTTTGAAAGAAGTCTCTTATGCTTATTAAGGCTGCAGTTATTTGATCAAAAATACAGTAAAACTGTAATATTTATGAGATTATTATATTACCATATCAAAGCATACAAAATTATATTTTGAATATATGTTAAAAATATATTTTTGTCGCTAAGGAGCTGCACTTTCAGCATCATTGTGTCAGGGCCACCTAATCCTTCAGAAATCAGTCCCTTATTTTGATTTCCTGTTCATGAAACATTTCTTATTATATAATATATTTAGTCATTTTGCAGACGCTTTTATCCAAAGCGACTTACAGTGCATTCAGGCTATACATTTTTTTATACAGTATTACTATCAATGTTGAAAACCTTTGTGTTGTGAAAATATTTTTTGGCAAAACCTTTTACTTTTTTCAAGATTCTTTGATAAATAAAAGTTCCGAATAACAGCATTTATTTGAAACATAATTTTTTTTGGTCTTTTTTTTTTAATGTCTTTAACACTCTAATATCACTTCAATGCATCCTTGTTAAATAACAGTAACAGTTATTTAAATAAATAGTTAAATAACAGGGGGGGGGGTTTCAAAAAAACTTACTGACTCCAAAATTTTGAAAAGCAGCCTAAATAAAAAATGATTTCCTTAAAAAGGCAAAATGAAGTTCCTTTTCCACAGGCCACTGGTCAATATGTGTAAATCTTTACCCAAACAAGAGCAAATCCCAAGAAATCCAAAAACTGAGGAAATCTGACATGCTGGATTTGTCTGATGGCTCTCTTGTAATACTAAAGCCTTTTTGGTTGCCTGAAGAAGTTTACAGTTACATAAAACTTAAACTCAATTTCAAAAATGAGTAACAATCATTTTTGACATCCGTGTACTGATTAATACATTGCATAATGCTCTATCCTCGTCATAAACACTCACAAAAGTTTTGTGTGTCAAGATGTTTCCTGGCACTAGATGAGAACTACCTCTTGATTAGCATAATGAATTAATTCATTCCACCCTATTAACAGCATGTAATCCCTTTTTAGCAACTGAGAAATTCACTTTCATGATCTGCTTTAGCACACTTACAACCAGTGGAAACAGCACAGAGCGCCACTAACATGAGCGAAGCATTTCTACTGAACGGAAGGGTTGAGCAGCTATTATACATCTGTTTGGGCAGGATGATCTCATTCATATTTATACACAAATTGTACATTTCTTGTACAGTTGTATGTATAATGTCAGTCACTTTAAAATAAAAAAATTAAATCAATCAATCAATCAATCAAGTCCAACTATTTCAACTAAAAATATAAGCTGCTGCCTTACATTTTTTAAGTATAATCAAATTGGTTGTCATTTCAACTTAAAACTTCAACTTAAAAACTAGAAAAAAGTTGAATTTCATGCTTTATAACTTTATAATTCTACTTAATGAAATTGCTATATATAGAGAGAGAGATATTTAGATATATTTAGAGAAAGACAAAAACAAAAGAAGATATAAAAGTTTGTGTCACTCTTTATACATATATAAAAAAAAAATTTATAATGTTAAAGTAGCCTAAATGTTACACTGATTAAATGTGATGGTATTAAATAATTGTATGCAATTAAAAATATATGTAGCACAATCAATTTAAGTCAAAGGGATTGCTTCGAATTTTGCGAGAACACTGCGGATTTGTAAAGTTGAACATGTGTTAAAAGATTCATGTTTTGGAAGCTGTTGAAATATTCATAAAAATGTAAGTGAGCTATACTTTACATATGCAAATAAATGAATACTAATGAGATCATGTTGGAGGCAAAGATAACTTAACTAGGACACACTACGTTTCTTAATGTACAATTAAACTGTACAATTACTGTTGCTCAGTTGGTCTAAATTTGACTGGTTTCTGGAGCAAAACTGATCTAAATTAAATTCAGCTTACTTGTGGTTTATGCAATAAACAAGACGTGTGATATGAAGAACAATATCAACATAAAGTGCAACCCTTCACCAGTTTCCATAGCTGTTCATACCAGGTGTCAGGCTCTCAGTCAAGTAATAGTCTTCAGGGTTGATGAACGGCAGCTGTTGCATCACAGACTCTTTCGGGATGAGGTACAACACTTCTGCCACACGTCCATCCTCTATGACAGATATGCGTTTGACAGAGTTTGTGCGTTTGATCCGGGTGCGATCCACATGCTGACTGCGTCCTGAGCCGCAGAGCTTTCCCAGGCTGTTCAAAGTGGGAAGGGAAGGCATGGCGGCGGTACCTCAAAATTCTCAATTAGTCCTCAAAAATACACAAACTAGGCCAAAAATGCTTAGGAATTAGTCTTTTCCACAATAGACTGAATAGCCAGGCTAAATGATAACCGATGATCTTCCAAAAAGCCAACCAAAAGACCTCTGATCTTCAGATTAACAAATCTTAAATCTTCAACCAAATGCGCTCTCGTCCCGATTAAGTGATTGCCAGATGTAATGCTCCTCACCTGAAAATGATACGCCTTACCTCTGCTTCAGGTGAAGACCACAGGTGAACCCCATGCCAGAGTGGAAAGTAAGAAGTGGTTCAAATAGCTCCTTGCCTTCTCCTAAGCAGATTAACCCTGACGTCTACTCTGTGATTATCCCTTGGATGGGCCAAGCAATGCCACCATAGCAGCTGCAATGGTACAAGCTACTTGGTGAGAGTTTGCCAACACAACTAAAAATACTCTCTTCTTAATCCAAATCAAGAATGGTCAGCGTTTAGACAATTCCCTAGCACTGTCTGCTTTCTATTAATAAACTCTTAAAAATAAAAGCCCTTTATTGGCATTTATGGTTCAATGAAGAACCTTTAACATCCACAGAACCTTTGCACTGCACAAAATGTTTTTTATAGTGGAAAAAGATTCTTTAGAATATTAAAATGTTCTTCCCCCAAATTTTTCTTTTAAGAACTGTTCACCGAAAAAGTTCTTTGGGGAGCCCAAAATGGTTCTTCTATGGCATTGCTGCAAAACCCTCCTTTATTTTTAAGAGTGTACAACTGAAATGTAATGCACAAGATTAGCTGGAAATACATCTGTGCAGATTCTGAGAGATATAGATCAGTAATAATCCCATAAACCCCTTTACATTTTTAATCACAGGATTTTCTAATTTAGAAAGTCTAATTTCCAAAGTAAAGCCCATCAGAATGAAATTCAATCTGATGTAACAACAAAAAAGAGACTATATTGCAGCAATAAACAAAATGTTATTTTTTCCATATATGCATGCAGATTCTGTATTTTCGAGCAATACATTTTGTACTATTATTAATATAAACGCAATGCATAAACAGAGCTAAAATAAGAAAGCAAACTACTGTAGCCCAAATAATGCCTTGTGAGTCTAAAATGAGATTAGAGATGCAACAACCATTGCAAATTCATGAATCGCACCCACACCTCTCCAGTTGTTCCTTCATGGCCGTTAATCAACACAGATCGTCTCTCTGGAAAAAAAAAAAAGTCTGTTTATGCTATTGGGGATTGTCTCTTATACATACAGTATGTCTCTTTTGTTATGCAGTCATTGCAATCAGAGAAAACAAGAAACATCCGTTATTTATTATAATAACTTGAATGTGCACATAGGAATATTTTCACATAGCTTTTCATTTATTTTGACCTTCATCGAATATTGTAACTACAGCTAAATTTTCTGTCATGCTGTCTGGTGAACCTTCATTATTATTTTTAATTTTAAACCTTACTGCCAACTTAACAGTTGGTGGTAAGTAGAATTAGAAAGAGTTTTCAGAAGTGATTGCATCCAGCCAATGTAAAAGTAAAGTATAGAAAAGTATAGAATATTAATTTTACTAGATCATCATCATGAAATGAATAAATATATACTTACTGTATATATTATATTATTCATTATATAATAATTTATTAGGTAACACTTTAGTATATGGACCAATTATCACTATGAACTAGTTGCTTATTAGCATGCCTATTATTAATATATTGGCTGTTTATTAGTACTTATAAAGCACATATTCTGTATATGACCATATTCTACATCCCTAATCCTACCCAATACCTAAACTTAAAAACTACCTTACTAAATATTAATAAGCAGCAAATTAGGAGTTGAGGCAAAAGTTGTAGTTAATGGTTTATTAATAGTGAGAATTGGATCTTAAAATAAAGTGACAATGTATTATAATAATACAAAATGCAACCAGAGCACATAACCTTTTGTAACACCCACATCCAAACAAGATATGATAAAAACTAGTTCAGTAAATGACATTTATAATTTGTAATTCAAACATTGTTTAGGAAACTAATCCTGTCCAAGAGTACTGTAGTCACTGTCATTGACTGAGATAATTCACCAAATTCTAATAAATCCTGGAGAAATGCACTAACCTACAGCCTTTATGAAATTACATGAAGAATCAAATTTAACAACAGACCCCGCGGAGGGTCTTTCTGCAGATGCATTAGAGAGGCTGTGCATCAGCAGTTTATGCTTATTAAACAGACACAGGCTGTGTTCCAAAACCTACAAAGATGCCTACCTAAGCAGCATTTCAAGAAAGGTTGTTCAAAAAGGTAATCTAGCTTTCTTTTGGCCAAATGGCTGCATCATATTTATCCTTGACAGAGAAGGTAATTCTGTAATGCAAAACTTTACTGAAAAATCTGGATGAAGGACACGGTTTATGATATATATTTTTGTGTGAGTAGACATTTACAATTCACTAAAAAAGAAAAAGAAAAAGAAAGAATCATGGAAAAATGGAAAATCATGTTCAATATTTGTGTTGCATTTAATATTTTCTAATATCTTATAACATTGTAGCTCACTAGGTTTTCGAAAAGAGCCTCAAAGGGTTTTGCAGACGCTGCAGATTTTATAACAGACTAAGGAGGATTAGTTTTTTGCATCTAATCTTTAAACTGTAAAATATTGAACAATTTACATCAACTGAAAATTAGATTCTAAAGGGAGGGGGAAAAGAGATGGATTTAGATTGATTGAGGTTAGAGAGAGAGAGAAAGAGGGATGAACTTGTGTTTCTCATGATGTTCCTCTGCTTCTGAGTGATATAGGGCTTCATGAATAATAGAGCTCTGCTGTTCTGTTATATGAAGCTCTCTTCCGATCTCTCTTAAATCCTTGGACATGACTCATGCACTGCCTTGACCTCAACATGAAAAGTGTTTCTAAAAACATATAGCAAGATAGTGGAGAATGTCCCAATAAACACTTTACTGTCTCTGGATGCTCTTGGTGAGTATAAATTAGTCCAAAAATGGCAGTCAAATGCATTGGACAATGTTGATGCTAAAATGTTAAAAGTTAAAAAAATGCCTTCAGGCTAAGGTGGTTGACCGATAGGGGTTTGAAGAAGGTTTGAAGTGCATGCCGAAGAAAATGCACAGAGCTTATTTAGCCAATCAGAAACTCAGCTTGTGCATTTTGGACTGCTGACATCAGATTTGACATGTCTTTGGAAAGAGGTTAGAAAAATGGCTAAATCACTTTAAAGGGTTAGTTCACCCAAAAATGAAAATTAGCCCATAAATTACTCACCCTCAAGTCATCCTAGGTGTGACTTTCTTCTTTCAGACGAATCCAGTCGGAGTTATATTAAAAATTGTCTTTGATCTTTCAAGCTGTTTAATGCCATCAGCGGGTGTTTCATGCATCAGTCCAAAATAATTTAAATAAAAAGCGCCCATCCATACAAAATGTCTCACACGGCTCCAGGGGGTGAATAAAGGCCTCCTGTAGCGAATTGATGTGTTTTGTAAGAAAAATATCCATATTCAAAATGTAATAATCACTTTAATGTAGCTTGCGCCAACAGTCGTACACGGAAGCAGCTCCGGGCTGATGACGTATGAGGTCAGCGTTGCGCATGCGCCGGTGAGTCTCGTGAAAACCAACATTTGTTAACAGGAGCAAAGGAAACAAAGTTTCCTTACTTTAGCAAAGGAAAACCAGTCTCCTCTTGGCTTATATTGGAATCCTCCGACATTCTTCTTTACAAATCCTCATTTTGAACTTCTAATAAGTGACAGTTGTTTTGATATCTCCGCTGCGTTTCCGCGTTCGTCACTTCTGAGCGGCGCATGCGCAACGCTGAACTCATACGTCATCCGTGCTTCCGTGTACAACTGTTGGCGCAAACTACATTAAATTGATTATTACGTTTTAAATATGGATAATTTTCTTACAAAAATGCATCAATTCACTACAGGAGGCCTTTGTTCAACCCCGGAGCCGTGTGTATGTTTTGTGAGGCATTTGTTTAATGGTATGGGTCGCTTTTTATTTACTTTTTTGATATGCAACGCAAACGGCCAGCTGAGTGGCATTAAAAGCGTGAAAGATCCCTCCCATAAGACCATTTTTTTTATAACTACGCCTGGATAACATAAGTAATGGAGAATTTTGGGCAATTTTCATTTTTGGGTGAAAACTAAACCCTTAATACAGTAGATTTGAAAAATAAAGATTTTTTTCGGAAATATAGTATATAAAAAAAAAAAGATCATGGAAACAAATGGGGGAATGCTTGTTATCAATTTCATAAATATTAAACATATTACAATTATATAAATATATACTAAAAATAAGATAGATGATGAAAAATTATTTAACAAAAATAAACTCTAGTTTTGATCAGTGCAGTATTACAACTTTAAAACTGCACAATATTTGCTGTAATCCTAAAAACTGCCAAGTGACTTTCAGCTGTTTCTGTTTGTGAATGCAGCAAATGCCAAAATCTGCTAAATCATCTTAGACTCTACTCAAATGACACTTGAACTCTAACATCATAAACATGCCTCGATCTTGACAAATGAACTTGGCATAAAACAGCAAACAGACTGAAGAGTTTAACATGCTCTTGAGCACTGAAATCATTCATCCGCTGATATCAGTTCAGCATCTAAGCAAAACAACACTGGCACCACAGAGCACCAAAGTCAATGAATGGGCAGGACAACATGCCCATAAAACACCTATGTTTTAAATGGCGCACCAAGCTCTCACCATCTATGTCAATCTGTTTTCTTTTAGATATGTATTTTTTTAATTCACTCGCTTCCATCCTACATGCACTGGACGGACGAGTTTCTTATGTGCAGTGGAGCATACAGCAAATTAGCTACAAATAAACACAGCACATTAAAGGCAGAGGTAGAGTGAGAATAAATCTTTCTGCTGCAAAGCAAACCGCCCCATTTCTCCTTAATAAAAACCAAACCAGCTCCAGCGCACATATGAGACAACTCCCTTACAAAGGAAAACAATGCCACATGAAAACAAACCGAGCGTAAATACAAAGAAAACAAGCCTCCTGTAGAGATAAGCACATACATCATGTGCAAAAAGACAACTGAGAGGTCCAAAACTACGCTTACCATCCAATCCGAAGCAGGACGTAATTTTTTGGGCGTAGTTGCACAGTCCATCGTAAGGAGGCTGTTTTTGCTGGTGCACTGCACTCTTCTCCCCCATCTCTACTGACCGACATAAACACACTCACACCCTTCCAACCTCACACACTCACAGGACGGCCCGGCAGGACCTTCTGAGGCTGCGTCCTCATCAATAATTCACATTCGCACACGGCCACTTGCACACACGTGCACGCACACTCACGAAAGTGCTGAGGCGGTGTGTCCTCGCTGCATGCATTCTGGTGTCCGGACTGGGAGGAAGTGGAGGAGGAGACTCGGGTTACCGCGGTACCGGTTCCCAAGGATAGGCCAGTGATGCTGCAGTCTAACAGGTAGAGGTCTGCTGCCCTGGTGCAGAGGAAGGGCAGGGCATTTACAGGATGAGCAGCACTTCTGTCGGACACAAAGATGCAAGAACACACACACACACACACTCCAATCCAGTCTATTGTTAAGGAAATACTCTTTAAAAGTTGTTCACTGTGTCTGGTTATGGAAGCCGGTTTTTGTCACAGTTGATTAATAAATGTAATTAAGTCATTACTGTGAGCTAGTATCTCATTGTATTAAAAGGCATTGAGAAATCATTATTATGAGAAAGTTTCTCAATATAACAAGAAACTAAGTCATGTGTGTATCATCATTATTATCAAATATACGTCATAATATCTTAATATTCCTATTATTTTCTACAGTACTACATTTTTTGTTAAATGTTAAGAAAAGCAGCTTTTGTAGTTTGCAATAACGATAGACTGATAATGTTTTTTCATTGTTGATGCTGATATCTAGGTGGAAGATGGCCAATGAAATGGCAATAACACTACTGTTCAAAAGTTTGGGGCCAGTAAGATTGTAATTTTTTTTTTTACAAAAGTAATTATTTTTAAGCAAAATTGCATCAATTGACAAAATTGACAGATTTAGAAAAAACATATTTAGAAAGATATGCTTTGTTAACTTTTATCCATCAAAGAACCTAATTTTTTTTTTAATTAAAGATTCACAGATTCCACAAAAAATTAAGCAGCGCAACTGTTTTCAGCATTGATAATAATAAGAACTATTTATTGAGCAGCAAATCATATTAGAATGAATTTCTGAAGGATCATGTGACACTAAAAACTGGAGTAATGATGCTGAAAATTCAGCTTCGATCACAGGAATAAATTACATTTTAAAATATATTCAAATAGAAACATTTTAAATTGTAATAATATTTAGCAATATTACTGTATTTTTGATCAAATAAAAACAGCCTTGGTGAGCATAAAAGACATTTGTCATTTTTACATTTAATAATTAAATTTAAAAATCGCTAGTGAAATGTATTTAAGCTACAGATTCAAAGTCCAATAAAGCTTCCAATGAAGCTGTAAAATAAACAGTAGGATTAGATTTAAGGTTAAGGTATTGCTTCAAATAAGATCACAAAAAGGTTTTGGTTTGCTTGAAAAGGGAAGCTTCTCAAAATTGACATATTTAAAGCCACTTTTAATTAAAGTGAACCTTTTTTCAATTCTAAAGTGAATTTATTAGGTTTTAAGGATGCTTGGATATTTTTACTGGAAATTAAGTCTGACTTTTCAAAACCCAAATATTATGGTTTTCCCAAAGGAAAAGATGCTAATAAAGTATAATATCCATGGTTATTTCATCTCTCAGGATGTTGCTCGGACATGCGGTGGTGGTAAAGCTGCATCACTCCTTCACACACTTCAATTGCTGAACATGGGAACATGGTCTTTGTTCAATAACATGGACTGATATATTGATTTACCTAAGGGCATCAGCATTAAGATGACAAAATGCTGAGCTGTGGGATACGAAACCACTTGAACATTCCACAAAACATTGCACCATTAATATTATTATGTGTATTTAACGGTTACATGTTTTCATAACCTAAACTAATCTGCCGTTGTTATAGGTGTAGTGTGCCTGATCATCGCAGCCAAGCATGTTTTAGAAACAAGTACAGCACCATGTAACTGAACACATGACTTTAGGGTTGATGCACAATGATCTACCTGCTGAGAATGCATTGATGCAACAGAAACACAAATAAATATATTTCTTTCAGGCCACAAATGTGCTAACCGTAATCTAGACACTACTCAAAAGATTTAACAACACACCATTAAAGGCACAATATGTAATTTTCGCCACTAGAGGGCGCGTATTCAAAATAAACAAACAGACAAAGGCGTAGTTTGAAGACGCGTGACTGAGTGTGGAATCATGGGAGTTGTCTCTTCATCTCCACAGCCGACACAATCCGACGGGACTCAGGCAGAAATCATGTTCATGGATGAGCTAATGATTTATTAACGTAGTAGAATGAAGCAGGGTGAGGCTGAAAGCCGTCGAAGCGAAACGAGGCCGCTGAACGAGCGCGACACACGGCTCGAAAGCAGCGGAGCTTTTATTATGCCACTGTCGACCGCTTCCGCTCCTTCCGGCGTCGTAGGGGGTAGTTTCAAGCAGCGACGCTTTTATAGCCACTGTCGACGCCTTCGCTCCTTCCGGTCATGTGTATGTGAGGTGGGGTTCAAGCAGTGCTGTTTTATCATATAGATAAGTTGCAAGTTCTGGTATAATGTCTCTGGCGGTCGTCACCGGTCTATTAAATACGCATAACATATTAAACGTCTTGGGGCTTTCCATGTTTCTACAAAACAAAACGGGAAATCGGGTGGTGATGACGCTTGGCAGGCGACACAATGACACTATGGACACGGTCCGTGTCACTAGTTAAAATTGCTTATTTCTCTGGATTTAAACATTCTTCGAAACATTTGGGATAATGTAAGTACACAACTCAGCAAAATATATAACACTGTTCTAGTGGTTTTTGGATATTTTAATTTAAAAAATCGTACATATTGTGCCTTTAAGCCTGACAGTAACGCCCCTGGTAATAGACAGAGCCAAAGATTCTTGAATCTGTCTCAGACAGTGACCACATTTAGTTTATTTATTGGACCCAAATCAGGTTATACGCCATATTGAAGTTAACTCGGGCGAAAACGAGGCTGTTGAGGGATAGAAAAATATCTAAAATTAATTTTCAAACTTTCAAAGCTGATTTATGGAGTGTCTACTGAAAGACAGAAGGATGTTTCGTTGTTAAACAACAGTGCAAGCCATTGAAGGCACTGTTCCTCACAGCCTCGTTTTCATTCCTGTCAAAAAAATAAATATGGCGCTACCCTGACTAAGGTCTATCAAAGAGAAAAAAACACGCTATAGATTGACACTATATGCATTTTGTGGCCAAAGTTATACCTTATGCATCTACAGCAATCGACTTTCAGCCATAAACGCACACAGAGAAATAATCACTTTAGTAAAGAGGTGTGACACCTAGCCCCGGTCGCTTATACTGTGGTGAGCTCTAGTACTCTGGCGCCATCTGTTGGTTCGCTGAAGTGTGACGATATTTTACATTCTTGTGTAACGATACAATTTTTGAACCAGCGCAATATATATATATAATAATTATAAATATATAGATATGATCTATATATATTCTGAAAAATGTCATTAAATTACGACAGACGTTCAGTCCCTTATTGAGTTAAGTGCGAATGAGTAATAGAAATATTACGGATGAGAGTTCCTGAGAAGATGGAAATAGACTTTCATACCGCATATTCACGACGAGCCTGATAATAAGCGCTCAAATTCTGCAGCATGAGCAGGTAAGGCCGATGACTGGAGTTACTGGACATGACAGGTGCTGTAAGTCTGGGATGCTTGCACGTGTCCAACCAAAGTCTCTTAAGATATTCGATAGAGTTTTTTCTCTATGTCAGTTAATTGTAAATAAAACTAGGAGCTCTAAGCCAGTAGTAGTACTGACAGTTTCGTGTAAACATGGCTGAAGACGCGAAAGCGGAGGAACAGACGAACCGATTCAATTGAGTGAGTCATTTACGCCGGAACCTCTCCGATTGATTCAAACTCGTGACTTCGATCATTCAGTTCAAGCGATTCACTAGCAAAAAACAGATCAAAAGAGCATTTCATTTTCGAATTTCGACATCACGGGTAATGATTTAAAGATGATTTAAAAAATAAATTGAGGCTTTTCAGAAACTCTGAATCAAGTTAAACCATTGAGTCGCAAAATAATTCAGCGCTTCTAATCGGATCGAGTATCGTGAATCACTCGATTCAGATCGGGACTTTGGAGCAGGTTTGTGAATCTTTTGATTCAGATCGGAACTTCGGAGCGGGTTCGTGAATCATTTCAGTTTCCAGAAAATAAAGTTTCATTCTACGTTGCCCCGGGTTGACTAGGCTATTCCTTTAACAGAAATACTCATATCAAGTAAGTAAGTTGTTCATGGACCGGTTCACCGGTTGTGAATGCATAGTCCGGGTGCCCAAACTCGGTCCTGGGGGGGCGGTGTCCTGCAGAGTTTAGCTCTAACTTGCCTCAACACACCTGCTTTTAAGTTTCTAGTATGCCTAGTAAGAGCTTGATTAGCTGGTTCAGGTGTGTCTAATTGGGGTTGGAGCTAAACTCTGCAGGACACCGGCCCTCCAGGACCGTTTGGGCACACCTTGCCTAGTCATAGTAACCGGTTGAGACCGCTCCTCTTTCTGGAGGAAACATTTCACCTGCCACGGACACAGTGTACAGATTTGGGAGAGAACATTTGCAGGAATGAAGGTCCAAACTTACAGCCAGCAGCCTGTGCGATTTTAAAATTAGAACATAGAATGGCCCACCAGTGAGAAATGAAATGAAACTGGTAGTCTGAAGTGACTGATCGGTTTTGTTGCCCTCTTGTTACAGCTAAACACACCAGATCAACTTCATCCACTGAGAGTCAAACGTGAGTTTGAGAAACCCACATCCCATCTGCAACTCCTGAGATGAAATATTAGCAATAAACAATAATGTAAAAACATTCAATTTAGTCAGAATAAACTGCACAGCAAAACCAATCCATAACAAATTTGAAGAAAGCAAATGTTTTAATTGGGACGGATTGAAATGAATTAAAGAAAGCCACAGGACGCAGCAAACCTCATTATAGAGATTTACAGGACCAGCAGAATCAAGCAACTGAGATCACATGATATTTCATCACTACAATTGTAATCGGTTAACTCCGTTCTTCTAAAAAGTGTCACATCGTGACACCATGGCAGTGACACTCAAATTCAACAGAAGATACCTCCTGACACGTTTGCCAAACAAGTGAGCTACATCTGTACAAGTGACAGGAATAAATCAGTCAAGCAGAACAGTGTGATTGGGTCTAAGCAGATGAAATACATATTCAGAGAAAACTAAATTAAGTTTACAGCAGAAAGCCCAGAATCATTTTAAACAATGGAATACATTGCTTTACAACATTTTTTTAAATAAAATGGACAGCATTAAAATAAAGACAATTTTTTTTCTCAAGTGTAGAACTCAAAAACAAGACTGCAGAGGTTAAGCTATAACCAATTACTGCATTTAAAATAAGGCATCACAAATATCCCCATAAATAGGCAAAACAATAAAAAAGAAACATTGGAAGGGCAGATAGAAAGGGAATATGCATTACTCGGCTGCATATGAACAGATATGGCCTTGCATGCATTTCACACCAGACATCACTACTGTTATAACTGTACATTTATATACACACAGTTCTGAACTCGGTATAAAATGTGCATGATCAAGAATTTGAAAAGAAGAATGCATTATTGTTCTTTCTCTCTGAAGCAGTCATGCTGCTCATATGATACATCCTTTGGTTTTTCAAGAAAATACAATTAAAAAGACAGACATGTAAAATGGATAAATAGACACTAGTGTGCAATTCTTGTAAATAAACGCAAATCTTGACGCGATGCAGCTTTAAATATACGCTTGTAGTACGGATGGAAAAATGCAAGGTAATGATTGAGATACATAAATCTGAAACCTGTAAAGATTGTTAAATAAAGCCATGATGCCAAGGCATTGTGAAAAGGCCCTGGAAGCCAGCCATCCAAAAATTAAAAACCCAACCCTATTTCAATCTGTGCCCCTTCTTTGCCAAATGTACATGGTGTGCATTTAGCACAGCATGTCCTTTACAAAGAGCAGGAGCAGATGAAGTGAGCAGCCTGATGAATAACACTATTGCTGGTATAATACCACACTGCCACATAATGCAAACATACAATGTTAAAGATCCCTTGTAAGGAAGCAGCTAAACTCAAAAACCAGCTGATCGTTTCAGAGCTTTAAAAGGAATAGTTCACATAAAAATTTACATTTTGTCATAATTTACTCACCCTAATATTGTTCCGAACCAATTTCTTTCTTACTTTTCCATTCACTCATAGTGATTTTTTACTACCAAGCTTTGTAAAAAAAAAGCACAATAAAAGTATCATAAAAGTGATCCATATGACTCGTGCAATATATTCCAAGTCTTCCTAAATCACACGATAGCTCAGTGTGAGAAAAAGACTGAAATTTAAACTGTCATTCACTGAAAATCTTGATATATGACTTAAATTTCCCCTTTTAGTTCAGAAACCTATTGCAATGGCTTCAGAAGACTTGGTATAAAGCACAGACGTGGTATGAACCATTTATATGGTACTTTTTATGTCTATCATCATTCATCCTTATTGCATGTTGTTTCATAGAAACTCTTGAGTTTCAACAACATAAGGACGAATACATTATCATTGTTATTTTAGGTGAACTATTCTGTAAAAATATATATATTTTTTTTAAATCTATAATACATACAGGATGAAGGACACAGCTGCTGTCTAGCTGAGACCAAGGCACACACATAACACGTCAAGTTTAACAACTAAAATGATTTAGGAACACTGTCAGGAACATTAAGGGTGACCAGCTCTCTAGGGATGCACCAGTGGAAACCGGTTTGAGTGCAAATGTGCCCAATCACAAATATATCCAGTCTGCATTGCTTTCAGTTCGCTTTAAAAAAACAACAACAACCCAGCAATCACTACCAGAAAGAAAAATGAGAGAGGATTCGCTTAAAAAACTGCTTGTTTTCTGGTTCTCCAATTATTTAAAAACAGATAGACATTGAATCCTGAGTTATTGTAATTTGTCATTACAAATTAACTGCTGCATTTGACATTTGTATTAGAACTATTTTTCTCAGAAGAACAGAGAACAACATAACAGTATCTTTGATACTGCAAATGACAAACAATCAATAATTAAATATTTAATTTAGCACATTCAGCTTTTTTTAACCTTATATTTTTCATGACTTGAATCGAATTTAAGTCGATTTCTTTGTACTTTTTGAACCTAATTTTTTGGCATGAAGTTTTATACTTTTTTCATTCCATGTCAATGCTACAAAATCCTCTCCAGATGAGCTGTTCCACTAGAGTCACAATTCCCTCGTCTCATTATGAAATTCCCCTCTCTGGATGCCTTTAGAACAGTACGCTCAGTCAGAGTTATGGAAACATCCCAGAGTTAACGCGAATGAAACATCCTTGAATGCGAGTCCTGCCGCAGGCAACAGTCTGCGCTGAGGGATGAGTGCAGTTTGGTTTGTCGCTCCTATGTCATCCCCTCCCCCCCTCCCGTTAATTCATCTGTTTGTTTCCTGTGCACAATGGCGAGAGGATCAGGGGGAAGTGGAGGCGGATGCATGGAACTTCACAAACGCGATAGCGGCGAGCTCTTTGCAAAATTCCTCCAGAACAATGACCCCCTCGAGCAACGTCACATGATCAACGCTGTAAGACAAAACATGAACCTCTATATAACAGAAAAACAGATACTCAGCAAAGAAACAATCTCTCTTCAAAGCCAGGCCTTGTGATGTATCAAATTTCCATATATTGAATCAAAATATATTCACACTGATTTAATATTAAGAAACATTTAATTCATGTTCGAAAATCGCATCTTTGCTCTCGATTTTTGTGCAAATACATCCAAGTCTTACCTCATCCCCTCTCGCTCTAGTCCCAGAAGTCTTTTCCTCACCAGCAGGAGTTTAGGGGTGAATTCAGGGATGCGGTGAGTTCTTAACATCAGATCGCCAACCACCTGATCAAACCATCCATATAAACAATGGGTTCAACATTCTATGGGGTGTCTAAATTAAAAACTAAAAACTAATCCTGTCAGAGTTAGTTTCATTTAAATCATCCAACAATAATCTAATATGGTCATCATCAAAGGATAGTCAGCAATTATATAATGCTGTATGATTAACATACAGTGTAACAGCCTATATAAAGCAGTCCATTTCAAAAGGGCAGGTTTGCACCTTGAAAAATGCTTGGATCATTTTGATTGGCACTAATTGTGTTTACAGTAGTGATTCAGCGTGGAGAACAGCAGACGCACCCTGACGATGACTGAGAAGAGAGACCTGCAGCCTGGCGCCAGGTTAATGTACGGATCCAGCAGGTACTCGTGAAGATGAGCATGAGGCAGCAGAGACAGCTTAGACAACACAGATGTCACCTGCAGGTTAACATCATACGGCTGGATGGAGAGAGAGAGAGACCAAGAGAGGCATCAGCAGGGCATCCAACACTGACTTAAAGGTTGCTTAAGCAAAAATAAAAAGCATAATCTATGTAAAGAAAGGAAATGAGCATTCTAAAATTACAAAAACACCATACAAGTATAGAAATAGTAAATACAACTTGTGCACTATATTGCATATCTTCTGAAGCAAGACAGACAGACAGATAGATAGATAGACAGATAGATAGATAGTAGATAGATAGATAGATAGATAGATAGATAGATAGATAGATAGATAGATAGATAGATAGGATATAGTGCACAGGTTGTACTAACTCATGCACAATGTGCACAAAGACTCATGTTGGAGTCATTTTGAATGTCACACATATCAGTAAATATCTTAGGTTCACACACCTGATCGAGGATTCGCCCCATTCTGTCAAACAACACTTTGAGGAAGTGTCCCTCGAAAAAAGGACTGTCCAGATTACACTTCTCAAAGGATTTTGGACTGCTATGCCAGTCCCACTTCTGACAAACTCCACAATAGTCCCGAAACTGTCAACATACAACCAAATATGATTTAAACAGGAAAATATAAAAAAAACACTCACAATGCATTATTAGCAACACCAATGTCTCTTCAAGAGTATTTGAATATCTATCAAAAAAAATGTCTGATGAGATGACATCACAATAAATTCACAATGCATTAAACAAAATTAAGTAACATTATAATTATTACTTCATAATTATTCCATTGGCTGCCAAACAGATAAATTTACTAACAAAAACTCTTTTTATTCTTTAATTATAATAAATATTATAACAAGTACATTTTTTTTGGCACTATTTTATGTAGGTCTGTAAACTTCAAATCCAATCCAAGAATGAATCAAACAAAATACATTCAAAATAATAATAAAAATTTAAAATATAAATATTAAAAGAAAATTATAGTTATAAATAATGTACTGGCAACACCAGAGTGCCACTTCAAGAGTATTTAAATATCCATAAAAATAAAGGAGATGAGGTTATGAAATTAAATTATTTTATATTTACTTAATCTTATCTTTATCTTATATAATTATCATGACGTAAGAGAGTTAACATTCTTAAAGCATTGGTTAATTAAAGCTATGGAATATATTGAATATTCACCATATTTTGTTCTTGTTATTTTATTTATTTCTCACCTGTCTGTGTGCATCTCTCAAGTAGGTGTCATAGCCTGTGCCCTCAACCTGATAGGATGACTTTGCCTCATCAGGCACCAAACACAGGAAACTACAGGGAAAGCACACTCAATTATTATCTGGGAAGCTATTATCTTGTCACAAAATGATAAATCTGGCACATCAGAGCTGGTCAGATGTGACATGGAAATGTGTCCTGTGGTACCTGTTAACTATTTTGTGAACCTCCGTCTTCCCATCAGGCTTGGTGTGTTCTGTGCTTGGTGGCGGAGAGCAGCTTAACCAATCGGGGCTGGACAGTCTGTTATCAGGGGAAAGATCTGAGAACAACGGGTCTTCTTCCAGATCTCTGGGGAAAAAAATACAAAATATAATTAGATGATTACTTGCATATTACATCTCACAGATATAGCTGCTTTGATCTCTGAAGATACACAAGAGATGACACAAAAAAAAATCAAGTAAACGATAGTATAAAGCACAACTACCGCAAAATTATTAAAGGAATAAAGTGTAGTGCAATAACACCATAATATAGTTTTCATAATATAGTCCCATTTATTATAATGAGGGACTACGGATTAATGTCCAGCACATTTTTGATAAATCAAACCCTTTTCTGGCTTGTGAGCTATTAAATGCAACTACTTCTTGAACCTTGTCTTTTAAATGCTGTTACCAGTGTTTTATAATCACCTCTAGCCCATGCAATCCTCTCCAGTTTGTGATTCAGCACAACAGCTGGATTAGTATGAATGTACTGTTTGCTCATTAATTTCTCAAAGGCATGAGATATTGTTGTTTGTAATTTGATTGTTGTCAAACAGGTTTTCCCAAACACTCTCCCCGTTTGCCATTGATCGCCAAACACATAATTCTGTCTTAAATTCAGTTCATCGGACATGATAATGTTGGTATGTTACAGTGCATGCTCAAACAGAGCATTGTTTTACAGCGTCACAGAGACTCAGTGTTAAACCTTACAAAAAATACACGCATCCTTTAATTACTCAATAACTCTAAATCCCATCACAAACAGTATCATTATACAACATCCAACCAAAACACATTTAAAAAAAGTATCACTTTGGTTGACTTGCAATTAAGTTTTATTCATTTAGAAATTGCAGTGCATTATGATCTTGCATGTTTTAGAACCATGCAGACACATTGATCAGAATGATCTGGAAGGTTAGCAGCAGTGGAGACAGCAGCCCTTACACGGCGTCATGCGGCTGGCCGTTCTCCATGGGTTCACGCTCCTCTCGTTCCTCTGGCTGTTTGTTCTCCATGTAGTTCCGTTCTTCCAAGCAGCGCAGCACCAGGTTCTGCAGAATGAGCTGACATGGTTTCTGCAGCAGATGCTCAAAGAGCCGTAGAGTCATGATGCTTATCTAGAACCAGACATAGAACCAGAACTTCATGAACTTGAAGACATAAAAAATTGCTGCAGAAGATCTATAATGAGATAACCATCCAATGATGATCTGTGACAGAGGTTTATATCTATACATTTATATTGACAAACATTCATATTCACTATACAATTTAGTACTTCCAACTACTTTGTAAGATTTGAATACTTTCCATGATTTTTGCAGGTCTAGAAATCACCGTTTTAAAACACTTTCATCTAGATCGTCTAGTCTAAGGAGGATGAAATGCATTGATTTATGCAGTCATGGCAGCCAGGGTTACCTCATCTGATAAGTGGTCACAATGTTCTATGAGTCTGTGTCTCAGGGGATGCTGGGTAATGCCAGCAAGCGTCTCTGGCCCTGTTTCCTCTCCCAACAGGAAGCAAACGGTCTCCTGAAGCAGGGCCTTTGATGTCACCTGTCTGATGATCCTGTTTAACAGGGCTGTTGAAGTCAGAATGCCAACCTCGGACCTAGAATGAGAAAGTGTGTGAGAAAGAAAAGCTTTTTTACTGTTCAGTTCAAAGCATTGGAGTGCCAGTGCAATTGCAAAGTATGTGAGACTGGCAAACAAACCTGAGATAGCTTACATAACTTACGTTTGCATTAGTTGAGGCTCCATTACAGCAACAAAGAACCGCTCTCTCACAGCCCGGGCCAAAACTGCAGCAGCTGTCTAACGTTACAGAAGAGCAAAACACATGTTAAAAAAACAAACACTTCAATGTGTGAAATCTGATTTAAAAATATGACTGACTTTTTATACATGTTCCTGCCATTTATAGACAGATTGAAGATTTATATTGAGCATGACTCATTTACATTTACTGATCTTCGCTTTTTTTTTTTTACCTTCTGCGCCTCTTTAATGAGCTGATCACAATAGTCCAGCCACGATAGGAAAGAAATAAGTGCACGTTTGCCCGCAAAAGCAGCAGCATCTTCCTTTAGATTATACACATCCAACCTACAAATACACATAGACTCATTCAAAACAGATCCATGTATTTCTTGGTAATACAGGGAAAAATCATTATATATTTGTGATAAGTTTGCTGCCAATAAAAATTCATCATCATCATAAATATTGCAATGATCTAAATGCATTAAGCAATAGGACAGCTATTTTTATAGACTTTTTGATTTAAATTAAATGTAAATAAAAAATATAGAAATCATGCATAAAACATTTTATATTTAGTTAAAATATTATAAGATTTACTTCATCTTGCATTTTGAATCTAACAGGCAAGAATAACTATTTCGTCAAAATATATCAATCAGTTAAAATAAAAATAATAATTAATAGTATTATCAATTTTGATACAGTACATTTACAAAAAAAAAAAACAATCCATTCATTTTAGTATTGCTCCTAAAACTCAAAAGTGTTAGCAATATAATATAGGTACTAAATTAGATGTCATGTACCCCCAGTTTACAGACTCTACAGTTTCGATGTCAAGAGGGTCCATGGATTGAGGAAGGGCCCGGTAGAATTGTGCCAGCCGGCCTGTGAGAAGTTGACTGAGTTCGGTGTTCTCTGTGAGGCATTTGGCTGCAGCTGGCTCAGGCAAACTGACTATCAGCATCAGACCCTCACATGCCTTCACCACAATACGGCCATCCTGAGAAAGAGATAAGATCAGTTAACATGCATAGAATCAAAATCATCAGGATGGCTTGTCCTGTGTCAGACGGAGAGCTGCACTTACTGGACTCTTAGTGAGGTTAAGAAGGGAGCTGACTAGGTTGTAGTTATCGTTGTTTGGCAGTCTACTGTGGACGGAGGATGGACTAGCTTCCCCTGGACTGGTGGCTTGACAGGCTGCTGCTTGTAGTGTGGATGTGACCAGACTGGGATTTTGGTTTTGGTGCTGTCCTGTATCTGGAGAACATGGATCCTCTTTCACCAAACCAGCTCCACTGTCTTTAGCAGCCACCAATTGTTTTGTCTTATTCTGCAGAAACACATGGAGACATGCCAATGGAAGATACAGCCACTGTTCCATAATAAATGCTGCCTACACAAGCAGATCCCATATCTCTCAATCACTCACTTCCAGGAAGAAGTTGACGAGGTAAGGGTCCTGCTTAAGTTTGGCACAGACAGTACACAGAAACTGGATCTCTTCATTCTCTGTAGGAGCAGCCAGAACCTCGCCACACAGGCGGATCAGTTTCTGTGGAAACACCATCAGATACATCATGCATGGTTGCTTAAGTATTTGAGATGGTTTTTTTTTAACCTTTAAAGTGCAAAGAGAGTTTAAAACTGTAATTCTGATCACCTGTACAGGTCTGTGCACGTTGATGTGAGGCAGGAGTGGTTGGCGAATTCGACCTAACAGCTTGGTGTAGAAACTCAAAACCTGTTGTTTCATTCCAGGAGGGCACTAAGGAGGAGCACACAGGAGAAAAAAGACAAATACAAGTTTTACTGGTACTTTGAGCTTTAGTTACAAAGATCAAAGATTCACAGGTATTAAGACAATAATCATTTAGTTTACACTACCATTCCAAAGTTTGGAGTCGGTAAGATTTTTTATGTCCTTGAAATAAGTCTCGTTTGATCACCAAAGCTGCATTTATTCAATCAAAATACAATAAAAACAGTAATATTGTGAAATATTATTACAATTGCTTTCTATTTTAATTTATTTAAAAATGTTACATATTCCTGTGATGGTAAAACAGAATTTTCAGCATCATTCCTCCGGTCTTCAGTGTCACATGATCCTTCAGAAATCATTCTAATATGCTGATTTGCTCAAGAAACATTTCTGATTATTATCAATGTGGAAAGCAGTTTTATATTTTTTTTTGTGTAAACCATGATTTCATTTTTTTTGATGAACAGAAAGTTCAAAAGAACAGCAGAAATCTTAGAAAATGTCTTTACTGCCACTTTTGATCAATTGAATATATCCTTGTCGATAAAAGTATTAATTTCTTTAAAAAAAAACGTTTACTGACCACCACATACTACCGTTATACCACACTACCCCTTTGAAAGGTAGTGTCAAAGCATAAGATAAAATAATATATTGCACATTAATATATTGCTGTCAGTAGGTGGCGTTTGCAGATATTGCAAAAGGTAGAAATTAAAATTATCGCACATGCAAATGGGTTAAAATTAGTCTTTTCATATAATTTTTTATTGCAAATGTGAGCAAAACTTTATACTGCTATAAAACAAATTAAAATAATGATATATTATTTAAATAATAAAGTGCCTATATGGAAAGAAATGTATAGAAAGCCCTTTGGGGCCACTGAATGGTTAACGACAACCAAACAACCTGATATCTCTTCTAGTATTAATATAGAAAGTATAGTCACAGATGTGTGCATTTATTAACATTTTACAAATGCTTTGAACACAGCTCACCAAATCAGCATTTAGAGATAGAATTATACATTTTATAACAATTTGAACCAAAATACTTGTTGAACTATATTACAGGTGTTATTTTAGGTTAAAACAAAAGGGCTAATCAACAGTCAACTCAACCCATACAACAGGACTGCATTGATTCCAGCTTAGATTACTAAAATAAATGATGAGCTACAATAGTACAGTTATTCATAAAGAATGATTCACCTTCTCTTTCAATATAAATACTCTTTATAGTTTATAGCAATATAATCCAGTGTGAAGGTTTGTTAAACGGGATCGGGACGCTGTGCATTCTGTTCACAGCCAGTAGTTATTTTCCTAAGGATTCAAAGCAACTGACAGTCTCTCTTACTAAACATGACTCACAGTGAATGAGTAAGTCTCTTCTGGACACACAATTTAGAAGAGTCTCTCTGCTCTCTTCCAAAGCCTATTGAGCTGGAACGTAAGTGACACAAAGGCTGTTCCAAAAGTTAGGCATGATTATGCTAATGGAAAACTCTACTGAAACAAACTGTTGAGTGTGCGAGAGCTCTGAATTTATAATTTATGAAGTTCCATTTCAGTTAAGATGCTGTATAAGAAGGTTTGGATCAGAGCCTACTAAACTAAAAAGCAATCAGATGATGTTTCTCATATTTACACGTCAACAACTGATAGAAACCAGCACTCATTCCAAGTAAAACACTCACATCTGCTTTGCCCAGGGTATAGAGCGTCTCCAGGATCTTGTGGTGGAGAAGATACTCCATACAGGGTCCCGTCTCTCCTGACTCTCTCTCCCTCTCCTCCTGGGTCAGAATATCCAGCATCTGCTCCAGGTGGGAGGGAATGTTGGTGTCGGTCACTGGGGCTTTGTCATCTACAAAAACGTAAACAGATGATTACATATGGTTCTTTGGTAAAAAAGCACAATAAGCAAGACTGACTATCACTGCATCTCTTACCTGAAGTTTCTATGTAATAATGTGTAATGGCCTTCCAATGATAGACAAAGTCCTCTTGCAATGGCAGTGACGGCGCAAGCTGAATAACAAAATCATAAAAACAAAATGCCTACTATATGATATATGTATTTTACAGCAACAATGCATGTATGTGTGTAACACAACCACACCATTACAATATACTACAATGGCTCCTAAAACAATTCTCCTTAAAATGTCTGAAAGACATCACATTATATTTATAAAAAAATACAAATCAAGTGTCCTCTGCAAACAAATTTTATAGAGCTTTCTGTCAGTTAATTTTAACTGCGTTTTGGTGATTTTAGTAGATGTATTTCGTAATTTTGCCTCAATTTCACAAAGGTGTCCTATGAACATTTCACACCACAAAGTGTCAATACTTTTCATCTTAATTTTGAACAGCATATCATTTGCTTAGAAAATAATAAACTTATTTTTGAGAAACATTTTGCTCTAAAATAGTACTCGTGCAATCTATCTTTAAAGGGGTCATATGATGCTGCTAAAAAGAACATTATTTTGTGTATTTGGTGTAATGAAATGTGTTTATGTGGTTTAAGTTGTAAAAAACATAACATTATTTGCCACAATACTGTATATTATTGTTTCTCCTCTATGCCCCCCTTTCTGAAACGCGTCGATTTTTACAAAGTTCATCGGTTTGAAAAGCGAGGTGTGCTGTGATTGGCCAGCTATCCAGTGCGTTGTGATTGGCCGAATACCTCAAGCATGAGACGGAAATGTTACGCTCCTCACATACTGTTGATGCCGTGTCTGGCCAGAGCGACGATACAAAAACATTAAAACCCATTATAAACGAGGCATTTGTTGCATCCAGTGGGGATATAATTACTGATTATAATGACTTATACTGTCTTTTTACGCGTTGCGTTGCATTGCTCCGCGTAAACATAAAACAATGTCTGCGTTTGTGATCGGAGAAATGACAAACAATAAGCGCTACTCTACACTGCTTAAAACTTTCGTTTGAATCATCAGTGGCAAATCCTTTAAATGAAAACGTACGTACGTGAGTCAGAACTGCCGGCATTTTAGTCTAAGTTTACTCTCCCAGGATCAGTAAACAGTTTTCCATAAAATGTGCTGCACACATCTGGTTATTTGGGTTGAACTGTTCTGGAACAATGTTGTAAATACAACTTAACCACTGATTTCTATTCGTGTCCTCTTTCGGAAGGCCAAACAAAGTATTTTCGCTTTCATAACGAAAAACACAGCGGCCTAGTGGAAGCCCCGGCTTAGCGTGCACTGAGGCCAGGCTAGAGTGAGCAGTGGCGGCGGGGTTGAGAACGGCGCAGCCTGCGGATCCGACGAAGGAGTGGCAAGCACATGTGACGACCCCAGGCTTCGTCCACGGTGAAAGCTGATCCGGCGATCCACACCACTAAGTTGATGTATTCCCTCAGCGACCAGCCCTATCAGCTCTAGGCATGACGAAGCGGATATCCTCCTCTTTTGGAAGACCAAACAAAGTAGTTTCGCTTTCACAACGAAACACACAGCATCTTCAGGACATGGTGGAAAGCGGCAACAATACTACAGCGAGAATAAAAGTTACGCCTTCTTTCTTTGCGTGAACATTTGGGCGGCGTTATGCAAATCTTCCCACATCGTGACGTAGACATGTGGGGGCGTGTTAGAACGAGACGTTTTAGGTAGGCGTGGCTGACTCTTAACTTTTATAAAGAATATCTCTTTGGATTTGAGACTTTAGTCTTTGCAACTTTACAAATCTTTATGCACCAAGAGCTTGTAACACTCCAAAGAGAAAGGAAAAATTTAAATCGCATCACATGACCCCTTTAACATAAATGACAACTGCATTGATGTTTATCCTCTAATGTAATGACATTTATACAACTAAGTGTCTAAACGCTGTGTGGGGACACTTAGTATGTTCATAAAACAATACAGCGTTTGTACTTTGCCAAGGAATATGAATATAAACCTATGCGAATGTACATGCATTTAGATGTTACCATGTAAAGAATCGTATCCAATCGTAAGCGAGTCATAGTAACAGCCGTTTTGTTTACATCCTGCAAATGAGCTGCTAGCATGCTAACTGGCTAACGCTGATTAATTTAATGCACATTTCACATTATACAGCCAATGTAACTTATAAAATGTTATAAATATCACTTTAAATTGATTAGAACCCCAAAAGGTTCGCGTACATGAACGTTAGCCAAGATTTAGCACAGCTGCTAAAATAAATACACAGCAAACAAAGGCTTAATATGTCCCGACGAATCATAAAAACACAATAAACGACAATCGAGCGGACACACACCCTTAAGCACACGTGAGGAGACAGTTAAAACAGTTTCAGAGGTTTTGTCTGTCATCTGTTATTTATTACATAAGCTGTTAGCTTATGTGTTTGGCTAACAGGCCTTCAACACTAATCGACTCTCTCTTCATTATTTTCCTACTCAAACAGTAATTTGAATACGGTCAGATGTAGTTTTGAAAGCTCTCACCGCCTCGACAGCGTGCTGTAGGATGGAGGTGAATTTGGAGAACATGTTGTTTTTGGACAGGAGGAGTTTTGCTCTGGAGATCTCCTCTCTCTTCCCTCTGCTCCTTCTGCGGTGATCCAGATTGAACGCGTACACTACAACACACTTGAATGCATGTGTACTGATAGCGTGCTAGTGTGTATTTACAGTAGAACACACACTGTAATGCAGGTTAAGAAAAACACGTACTGCTACACGAAAAGAATGATGCGGGTTTGTCTTTTTAAGGCCACGGTGGCACTCGAACAAACACTGAGATCACTGATCACTTCTGCCGAAGCACATCAGACCCCGCAAACTGAAATATCGAAAAAAAAAAAGATCAGCCGATATTTAATTACATGTTGTACTGATATTGTCTTTTATTGGACGTTATAAAAACTTTAGGAATTGTTCAAAAACTGAGAAGAAAAAAAAAAAGATTGTGAATAAAAATGAACAGGACCTATAATGAAAGACGGGGCATTGCACAATTGTTTTAAAATGTCACACATCTTTTAAAACTGTGTACATTGTTGTCCTT
Source organism: Sinocyclocheilus anophthalmus (assembly GCA_018155175.1). Taxonomy (NCBI): domain Eukaryota; kingdom Metazoa; phylum Chordata; class Actinopteri; order Cypriniformes; family Cyprinidae; genus Sinocyclocheilus; species Sinocyclocheilus anophthalmus. The sequence goes on along the minus strand of JADLZN010010244.1, from coordinate 145,192 downwards.
ATTATTATTATTATTATTATTGTTATTATTATTACTACAATAATAAAACAGAGGACTCTTTCTGGTGATAAAATCAGTGACGGCATTACGTAAAAAATAAATAATATATATATAATTATAAAGAATTTATATCTATCTATATATATATATATATATATATATAAGATTTATTATCATAACACAAATGATTACAATTTAAGCAATCAAAATCAACAATGCAGGTGCTATAACAAGTATCAGTTAGCTTACCGCAGCACAAGTAGCAAGGTTTTTTTTTTGTGTTTTTGTTGTTGTTTTTTAAATTATATAATAAGACATACAGGAAGAAAAAGAATAGAGTACGCTTTTTTATTGAAAAAAACAACAACAAAGGCTTATCTAAAATTAAATATTTGTTTTGGTTTATTTTAGTGTTTCACTTGGCTTGAATCTAATGTATTTTCTAATGTATTTTAAATAGGCCTACTTTGTCGGGCCACTGTAGTTGCACAATACAACACACTGATAAATAAGGATATAGTTGTTTAGAAATGAGAAATTGAAGGCATTATTATTATTATTACAGTGTGATGAAGGACTCTTATGCTGAAGGTGTGTTTGTGTGACTGGTAGTGCTGCTGATGTCTGTACTGTTCTTCTCCGGAGCAGCAGCTGCGTGCGCACTCATAAACACAAACATGTCCGCGGTTCCTGACGGCAAAAAGCTGGTCCGGAGCCCGAGCGGACTCCGCATGGTACCGGAGAACGGTGCTTTCACCAGTCCGTTTTCCCTGGATGAGCCGCAGTGGGTTCCGGACAAAGAGGTAATGAATATTGATCACAGATTATGGTGATGATGATGATGCTGTGGTTGGTCTGTCTCTATCTTTGGGCGTTGTTTGTTCAAGGTAACAAGAGCCAGTGGAAAATATTTAGTAAGTTTCTCAGATGGTGTCAGAAAGAAAAAAAGATAGCAAGACTTGGATCTTTGGAACAGATTTGATCTCAGATGCATGTAAATGAATGTGTAGGTTATATGAGCGAACATTTGCTACTGTGGGCAACAACAATGTGAACTCTTCATATGGGTAAAATATTGATATTTGAGGCGTTTGTCATGAGAGAAAAAAAACAACTTTGTCCAATGCTTCTGTATGGCGAAAAAGCGACTGTCAAATATTAGGCCACGCCCACTTATTACTAATATTCGGAGGTAAGCAGAAACCGCTGACGAACAAATGCATAAATCTTACATAGTTCGCCGAAAAATGAATATTTTGTCATTTACTAGCCCTCATGCCGTTCCAAACCTGTATGAGTTTCTGTCTCCTGTTGAACACAAAAGAAGAGATTTTGAAGAATGTTGGTAACCAAACATTTGCTGATAGCTAGGATATATGGAAGTCCGTGGCTACCAGACACGTACATTTTCTCTACTTTTTTTGTTTTTTTTTTTTTTCTTCAAATCAAAGTTTGTAGTGGTCTGATTAAACAAAGCTTAAGTAAAGAATTTTTAAAAAACTAAATGGGAAAATGCTCACGGAACCAAGGCCGCTTAAAAGGTGGACGGGCAGTGTTGCACTCATTTATCTGAAACATACCAAGTTTTACCATGCTTTACTTGGTCTTGATAGAAGTTGAAAGATTGGATATAAAGTAACATGAGAGTTAGCAAGCACTTAACCACAGCTATGTCAATATATTTAAGTCTTGTAGCATTGCAGTGTGTATTATAATGTTTATTCTGGTGCAGTACCTTGCCTCACAGATTTCTATTGTAAGTGCGCTACTGTAAACTATGAAATGTGTCAAAACGATTTGATTTTGATCTTTGTGGGAGGAGGAAAAAGCTGTACTATGTTAGCATGTTAATCAGTTATAAAGCTCATGATATGTAAGGCTTTGTTGGCAAGAATATGTATTACATGCCTAGACTTAAAAATGCGATCAGACCTGAATCGTTTTATTCTACTTGAACAGTTGTGGTTTGCTGTGGCCACTGTCAGATAACATTACCAAAAATCCCTGTGTGTTTTGCCTTAAAGGGGTCATATGATGCAATTAAAAAAATTTTCCTTTCTCTTTGGAGTGCTACAAGCTGATTGTGCATAGATAATATCCCTGAAGATGCAAAGACTAAAGTCTCAAAACCAAAGAGAACTTCTTTATCAAATTTAAGACTTGTCCACGCCCCCCTAAAACGCCTCGTTTACACGCCCCCACATGTCTACGTCACATTGTGGAAATATTTGTGTAATGCGGCCCAAATGTGCACGCAAAGGAAGAAGCTTGTTTCAGAAACCGCAGTTAGTGTTGAAGCATCATGTCAGGGAGACGCTGTGTGTTTCAGTGCGAAAGCAAAAGCACTTTGTTTGGCCTTCCGGAAGTAGATGCATTTAAGAATTTTTAAGATTACTTTCAACAGAACAGCAATGCATTTTATGGTTGACCGTTTCGTGAACCTAGGAGAGGAATTAATTCTGACTTTGCTATGACAATCTGGCGCTTCTGATTCAGCTACTGTTTTGTTATTAGTTTTTAAGTATTTGCTATTGACTGTTCAATGCGGAGTTTTGCGCATCGTGTGTGTGTGTGTGTGTGTGTGTGTGTGTGTGTGAGAGAGAGAGAGACTTTGTAGAAAACGAAGTGTTTGAGAGAGGCGGGGCATAGATGACCTACAATAATGTACAGTATTTGAAAAATAAAGTGTTTTTTGAACATTAAAGCATGTCAACATATTCTGTTACACCAAATACACCAAATAATGATCTTTAAAAAAGCATCATATGACCCCTTTAAAGGTTTTGGCCATGATTGTATTACTGTTAATCCCATATATGTGGCCTAAATTCAGCTAAAGTTTCTAGGATGTTTTGCCACAACTTTCTTATGAAATGTTACTGACTTGTGCAACATATAGAGTTCTGAATGTGTTTGATCTTTCTTATATTTGTGTTATAAAGAGCATGTAAAGAATTAAGGTTATTTTTCACTCTTATCTCTCTTAGTGCCCCAGATGTATGCAGTGTGACACTAAGTTTGACTTCATCACCAGGAAGGTAAGCGCATGGACCCATCATGTGTCAGGAGTCATTTCAAGTGACAAGTCACCATTTCATTTGAAGTCGACAAGTGGCTGTATTGTTGCTCATAAGTGGCCTTTCATACATCTGGATGTCCTCGTTTTATTGATGGTCTTTGTCTGTAACTTTTGAAAATTTGATTTCAAATGGGATATATTGAAAAATAGCATTTGTCATTTGACAATTTGAATTGAAAAAATCTATCTATCTATCTATCTATCATCTATCTATCTATCTATCTATCTATCTATCTATCTATCTATCTATCTATCTATCTGGATAGATAGATAATATATACTTATGTATATTCCTGTTATGTGGGTGTCCCTCATTTTTGGTAATTGCCACATTTCATCACTCTTCATTCAGTTTTGTCACATCCCCACAATAACTGCTGAAAAAGTAATCAATTGACTACCTGCTTTGTTGCTTCAAATCTGTGTGTATGTGTGAATGGCTCATAATGAGTGCCTTCCTTAAGCTTTAGCAGTTTCATTTCTTTCTTTTTATGTGTCTTTGTTTTCAGTTTTGCAATAATATGGCGTTGCAAGTTTTCCTTCCCGTTTCCTTTTTTTCTCCTTTTTTGCTTCCCTCTTCTTCCTGCCTTTGTTGTGTGTCTGAATCTCTGTCTTTGTGGTCACATGATAATGTTGTGTGTTAGGGCTTAAAATTTTATATATATATATATATTAGTTCACATCCATCAAATTGTAAACTCCCCTTTCCTCAAAGATAACACTTTTGACATACTAAGTTCACTGACAACTACATGTCAATCATTAGAGTATTTAGTAGCCGCTGCCGTAATATCTGCTACACACTTTTTATTGTGATTGTCTCCCAACACACATTATACTGACTATAAGTAACTTTGCAAGTACATGTCAACTTATTCTACCAGCCCTAACCTAACAGTCTGCTAATACTCTGAGTTAGTTGACATGTAGTTGCAAAGTTACTTATAGTTAGTAGATGTCTAAAGTGGATTATCGAAATGAAGTGTGACCTCCTCAAAAATGAAAACTAATAACTATATAAAACTAATAACTATATTGTAATATACTGTACATACAGTACTGTTACCATGATATGAAATTGCTCATCTTGTTATTTTGATTTTGGTCTTAGCACTTATTTATAACTGGTAAAGGCGTAGTTCACCCCAAAATTCTGTCATCATTTACTCACCCTCATGTTTTTCCAATCGTGTATGAGTTTCTTTCTTCTGTTAAGCACAACAGAAGATATTTTGAAGAATGTTGGTAACCAAACAGTTGACGGTAGCCATTGACTTCCATGGTATTTTTTTTTTTTCATACTATAGAAGTCAATAGATACTGGCAGCTATTAGGTTACCACCATTCTTCAAAATATCTTCTTTTGTGCTCAACAGAAGAAAGAAACTCACACATTTGGAACAACACGAGGGTGAGTAAATGATGACAGAATTTCCATTTTTGGAAGGATTATCCCTTTAATTTGGTCATGCTATGTTTTATTCTTTTGTTGATGTGTGTTTGATGGAATTGTGATGGATTTAAAGCACTAAGTGTTTCTTATGTGTACATCAGCATCACTGTCGGCGCTGCGGTCGGTGTTTCTGTGATAAATGCTGCAGTCAGAAAGTGGCTCTTCCCAGGATGTGTTTTGTGGATCCGGTGAGGCAGTGTGGGGAGTGCAGCCTCATCTCACAGAAAGAGGTGGAGTTTTACGACAAACAGCTTAAAGTGCTCACTGCCGGTGGGTTGAACGAACGCACACTCGGATGCTTTTAACTAGAAACCACTGACACACTTATACACGCTTTTCCTATCGCAGACTCACTGAAGTTTATGATGTCGCTAAGTACAGGCCAGGGAGAGCATATGAATGTTACGTAACTCATCCAATAGCTTACTTCAGTGTACACTGACTTAATAAGTAATCCTTTACCTGAGACTCAACTTAACTGCTGCTGGAAACATGATCTAGTCACTGTGTTTGCATGAGTGTGTGTTTGGAAAAGGTTGTTCTGATGGAATCGGGTAAAATATAAAGACTGTGATCACGACTAGGAATGCAAGATATGTCAATTCTATAAATAATCACTTTTTTTTTTAGATTTAAGAGGCTCTGCTCATATTGAATATTTAACTTTTCATGCTCATTTGCCCTATTTGTATATTTAAATCACATTTGCTGTCATTCAGCACTCTTAAAATTCATGTTTAAAAACACGAATAATTCAGCAACACTGTTAAATGGATTCTTTAGCAAATCTCAAAATGAATATGCAGTTTTATACTGTACATTATATTGTCATACCCAAGTTCACTTGTAGCATTTATTATTACATTATTTTTTATTAAGTAAAAACATAGTTTCCTTATTCAGGTTTTAGTTACCATGTAACTATTAAATGTTTCTTTACTAGCACACACGCACTATAAAGTTTGAAGTCGGTAATAACTTATGTATTTAAAGGAATTATTACCTTTTTCAGCAGATACACAATATTTTGATCAAAACACTGAAGACGGAAGTAATTTCTGCTGAAAACCCAGCTTTTCAATCACAGGAATAAATGATATTTTTAAAATATATACTAATATAAGACTGCTATTTTAAATTGCATTAACATTTCACAGTGTTTCTGTTTTTACTGTATTTTTGGCGAGCAAAAAACACTTCTTTCAAAAACTTGTAATATTCTTATTGACCACAAGCCTTTGAATAGTAGTGTACATCACCCAGATGTGTGCGTTTTCATCTGGATGTAATAGATTTTTGAGCGTGTATTCATAATGGAAGTCTGAACAGTCTGTTGTGACTCTGAAAACATTGATGTTTGAAGATGTTTATTAATGCAGTGTGTCAAAAGTGATTGTCTACTTGGAATTTGGTGCTGTAAACATTCATGAGCTCTTTAATTTATGTGGAAAATGTTGTCAAATGCATTAATAAGACTTTCCACTCACAACCTTACAGCCTTTTACAACCTTGCATTGTAGGAGGAACTTTCCTGGTCAAAGTGGATTCCTCAGAGAAATCGGAGACCATGGTCTGCCGTTGAATCTCTCTCTTTTTTTTTCGTTTTTTTTTGCTCTCAGATATCTCTTCCTAGATGGTGAGAGTCATTTTGAGGTGGAGCTGTCTCGCATTTCCAGTATGCAGGTGTTGACTGAGGGCTCAACCCCGGGAGGTGAGGCTTTATGTGGACAAACTTTTCACAGCAATACAAACATTGATTTTCGAGACAATTCTCTGGACACTAGCCAAATGTAATAACAGAAAACAGGATCAAAAACTTGTTAGTGATTTTAGCACATTTGCTAGCATTGCGTACACTCTGAATAGATACATTATATTACGTTTATGCATCTGATCGACGCTTTTATCCTAAGCAACTTAAAGGGTTAGTTCACCCAAAATGAAATTCTGGCATTAATTATTCACCCTCATGTCGTTTTAAACCCGTAAGACCTTCGTTCATCTTCAGAACATAAATTAAGATATTTTTGATGGAATCTGAGAGCTGTCTGACCCTGCATAGACAGCAACTCAAATGTTCCCAAGTCCAGAAACACAGCAAGGAGATCTGTAAAATAATCCATGTGGCATCAGTGGTTCATCCGCAATTATACAAAGCTACAAGAATAAACAGATATAATATATATATGCAGCTGACACAGACAGATCTCTGTTTACGTCCAGGGGATACTGTCCAAAATGTCATCAGGGTGATGCGGGAGAGAATGAGACGAATTGTTGAATAAAGTGTTTTTTTTTTCTTTTTTCTTTTGCGCACAAAAAGTATTCTCGTAGCTTCTTAAAATTACGGTTGAACCACTGATGTCCCATGGATTATTTTACAGATCTCCTTACTACGTTTCTGGGCCTTGAACATGTTAGTTGCGTTGCTGTCTATGCAGGATCAGACTGCTCTCAGATTCCATCACAAATATCTTAATTTGTGTTCCGAAGATGAAAGAAGGTATTAGGGTTAGAAACGATTTTGAGGGTGAGTATAATGATTGCAGGGGTGGGGGGGGAAAAATTTTCATTTTTGGGTGAACTAACCCTTTAAAATGCTGTTCAAAAGTTTGAGGTCGGTACAATTTTCAAAATATTTTGAACGAATCCCCATGCTCGCCAAGGCTGCATTTGTGTAATTAAAATGCAGTCAAAACAGTAATATTGTGATGTATTACAATCTAAAATAACTGGTTTCTATTGGAATGTATTTTAAAATGTAATTTATTCCTGGGATGCAAATTTAATTTTGAATGATTTCAAAGCTGAAGTCATTCTAATATGCTGATTTGATGCCTTAAAAAACTGTTGTGCTGCTTAATATTTTTGTGGAAACTATTGAATTTAAATTAATAAATTTTAAAGCACTGCAGCTAAACAATAAATCCAGGTAGATTTACTAGTTGTCCTCCATAATCTAGTTAGATGTTGTTGGACAACTAGTTAACCATCATGACCAAACTTGAATTAGTGAGCATGCTGTGTCTGTCTGGTAATCACAAGGCCCACTTTTATAGAGCATCATTAAGTCTTCTTTTCAGATTGTCATAAATTACTTATAATCGGCATCTTTTCCGGATGGATCCCAGATGCTCATAACTTCCTGTAATACTAATCAATAAAGACTTTTACTGCCTCCTGTTTCAGAAGAAAGTGAGGGTGCAGCATGAAACCTATCTTGGGGTTTGTTTTTAAATATAAATTCACGCAAGTATGATTATGAACTGAGAATTATTCTGTTAATAAAATACGTTTGATGGACAATATGGCCTGATCTGATACTGATAATAGGATATAGAGATTTCTTTGAAAGCTTCACATATTATGACACATGTATCTTCAAATAATCACATGACTGTACGTATGCTGCGTCAGTTTCTGCGTTAACTGAATGCTGATGGCTGTTAAACATTGCACTGTAGCACTGAGTGAACTTAACTCTATACAACTGACATATACTCACTATACAGTGGCCCCAGTAGGTTTTTGGACACTTAAAATGTCTGAATGTCATTGCATTAGATATAAAATATCAAACCTTTCTATGAAATAACTACAGAGAACTAACTTGACGTTTCTGAGCCATTTTTTGCAGTGACTTTAAAACTCACTGGTGATATTTAATGGATGTATGAAGTCAGTTCACCTTAAGTTCAGACATAAATGCCACTTATTTTGAAATTCATGCAAAAACATTCAGACATTAAGTGTGACTTGACTTTTTGAGGCCAATTTATATACATCTTATGATGCATACATACACTTGAACATACTTTTTCTGTTTGTTTATATTTCTTTCCTTTTAACGTTCTCTTCTTTTCTTTAACTTCCTTGTTCTCTTCTGCATGAAGAGAAAGATATATGCTCGTACATGAGCTTGCTGGACAGTCAAATATCTGAAGGTCAGCATCCCTCTATCTCTCTTATTTCTTCTTCTTCCTCGTCTAAAATATGTGCCATTTAGTTTGTTTTCCTTGTTGTTCCCTTCAATTTATATACATCTTCTTATGATGAATACATACACTTCAACAGACTTTTTTTGTTTGTTTCTTTCCTTTTTAACGGTCTTTTCTTTAATTTCCTTGTTCTCTTCTGCATTAAGAGAAAGATGTATGCTCGTACACGAGCTTGCTGGACAGTCAAATATCTGAAGGTCAGCATCCCTCTATCTCTCTTTTATTTCTTCTTCTTCCTCATCTAAAATATTTAGTTTGTTTTCCTTGTTGTTTCCTTCATATGGTGTAAGTAACCACGCATGCACTCATTTCCTGTGACATGACTGTAAGTAATAGTGTCAAAGGCAGTCTAATGAATGGCTGCATGTGCATGTTTATTGTGATGATCCCTCAGACTTCTGGTGTTCAAGACATCAAGTTATTCATGGTTTCCCCATCATTTATGTTTGCTGGAGATATTACAGTTGCACTTCAGCACCATGTTACTGTCGTATTATGTGAATGACATCTGATAAACCCAAATCTTTGTGTGCAAACCCACCACTGACCTTTGACCTGTTTTCAGGATGTTCTCTTCGAGCCAGTGGCATGGTGCTTCAGTACAAGCCACCAGGGTCTCAGAACCTTCAGCAGCTCCACATGGACACTGCCGATGACAAGCGCGTCGCATCTGCCTGGCTCGCAGCCATGCACAAAGTAGGTTGTTTTTTTCGAGTGAAAGTGACTTTTTTATATATATATACTGTATATTTATATATATATATATATATAATAATATATATATATATATATACAATTTTTTTTTTATACTGTATATATATATATATATATACACTGAACAAAATTATAAACGCAACACTTTTGTGTTTGCCCACATTTTTCATGAGCTGAACTCAAATATCTAAAACTTTTTCTATTTACACAAAAGGCCTATTTCTCTCAAAAAATTTTCACAAATCTGTCTAAATCTGTGTAGTGAGCACTTCTCCTTTGCCGAGATAATCCATCCACCTCAAAGGTGTGTCATATCAAGATGCTGATTAGACAGCATGAATATTGCACAGGTGTGCCTTAGGCTGGCCACAATAAAAGGCCCCTCTAAAATGTGCATTTTTACTGTATTTGGGGGTCCGGGGGTGTCCGAAAACCAGTCAGTATCTGGTATGACCACCATTTCCCTCACGCAGTGCAACACATCTCCTTAGCATAGAGTTGATCAGGTTGTTGATTGTGGTCTGTGGAATGTTGGTCCACTCCTCTTCGATGGCTGTGTGAAGTTGCTGGATATTGGCAGGAACTGGAACACGCTGTCGTATACGCCGATCCAGAGCATCCCAAACATGCCAATGGGTGACATGTCCGGTGAGTATGCTGGCTATACAAGAACTGGGATGTTTTCAGCTTCCAAAAATTGTGTACAGATCCTTGCAACATGGGGCCGTGCATTATCATGCTGCAACATGAGGTGATGGTCGTGGATGAATGGCACAACAATGGGCCTCAGGATCTCGTCACGATATCTTTGCATTCAAAATGCCATCAATAAAATACACCCGTGTTCGTTGTCCATAACATACACCTGCACATACCATAACCCCACCGCCACCATGGGCTACTCGATCCACAACGTTGACATCAGCAAACACCGGGATTCATCCGTGAAGAAAACACCTCTCCAAAGTGCCAGACGCCATCGAATGTGAGCATTTGCCCACTCAAGTCGGTTACGACGACGAACAGCAATCAGGTCGAGACCCCGATGAGGATGACGAGCATGCAGATGAGCTTCCCTAAGACGGTTTCTGACAGTTTGTACAGAAGTTCCTTGGTTATGCAAACCGATTGTTGCAGCAGCTGTCCGGGTGGCTGGTCTCAGACGATCTTGGAGGTGAAGATGCTGGATGTGGAGGTCCTGGGCTGGTGTGGTTGCACGTGGTCTGCGGTTGTGAGGCTGGTTGGATGTACTGCCAAATTCTCTGAAACGCCTTTGGAGACGGCTTATGGTAGAGAAATGAACATTCAATTGACGGGCAACATCTCTGGTGGGTATTCCTGCAGTCAGCATGCCAACTGCACGCTCCCTCAAAACTTGCGCATCTGTGGCATTGTGCCGTGTGGTAAAACTGCACATTTTAGAGTGGCCTTTTATTGTGGCCAGCCTAAGGCACACCTGTGCAATAATCATGCTGTCTAATCAGCATCTTGATATGCCACACCTGTGAGGTGGATGGATTAACTCGGCAAAGGAGAAGTGCTCACTAACACAGATTTAGACAGATTTGTGAACAATATTTGATAGAAATAGGCCTTTTGTGTACATAGAAAAAGTTTAGATCTTTGAGTTCAGCTCATGAAAAAAAACAAAAGTGTTGCGTTTATAATTTTGTTCAGTGTATATTACATAGAGGGTCAAAGAGGTATAAAAAGGGATTTATGTATTTATTCTGAAATGAGTGGTGGGTTTTTCCACTGAGGAATAATAATTTCAAACTTACCCACTCTTAGTTTTTAACTGAAATCTAAATCGTAGATGCTTTTGATATAATTGCAGTAATCACATTTATTATGTAATCAAGTTTAATTTTATATTTCTAGCAAAATCAATGTGAATATATCCTAAATGTTACCTGTAATTAAATAAATAGGTCTCTAATTAAATAAATGGCCTTAAATAAGTCCATTTAAGGCAAGTCAGCTTTAAGTATGTTCAATTTAAATAGGAAGATATATATAATGTATATTTCTAATCAGCAGTGAAACCTGATAATAATGGTATCGTAGCAGTCGTAATGTTAATCAGCACAATTTCTTCCCTGATAATCACCCAGCCCTAGTTGTAAACAAGGAAGTTTCTGAACTGTATTATATAATATTATGTTTTCTATTCCGTTTGTCTCTAGGCTGCCAAACTGTTGTATGAGTCAAGGGACCAGTGAAATGACACAGTGCTGGAGACAGAACAAAACGGAGGAGAGGGAGATCAAAACCAAGTATTATGTGTTATTCAGTCTTACGTGTACTCTAAGATGCTTGTATGATTTATATTCAATCTTTTGCTTCTGCTCCCTGTTGAGACAGATTTACTTACTCTGTCTGTGCCAAGAGGGAGGACCAAGTTTTCCGACGATTCTCGTGCAATATGGACATGTATGATAATATATAAACACCATTTAACAGATGCTTTAAGTGTAGTCTCACGTATCAAAGTTTTGTAAACTAAATATATTTTGTCAGATATTCTTATTTTAACACAAAATCCTGAGTATGTACTTTTTACTGCCCGACTATTTACAATATGTAGTTTTGTTTTCTTTCTTAACATATTTGAAACACTTTTGGAATTGTTTTTCCTACACTACAGAATGTTGTTTCAGGTCTTCATTTGTTAGTAACGTGTTTGCGTCTGCAGAGAAAGATTTCCCTTTTTTAGAAAACTGAAATTAGAGCAGCCAGATTGCCTGGAGTCAAGATATTAAACTTTGTTCTAGGTCATCAGGTTTTGTTTGTTAATTTTCAGTTTTCAATGTACACCAAATAAACATCATCAGTCCACGACTGACCAAGTTATATCTGTATTAATTTATTTGGGAACATTTTTCAGGTCTTGACATTTTTTTAATTTAAGTACTGGGCTGAAAGTTCACAAAATACATTAGAAAATGATCTTACAGAATTCAGTATATTACAGTATTCATGCATTCTTGAAATTGTAATCTTGTATAAATATTCATCTTATGCATGCATACATACATACATACATACATACATACATTATATATACACACACACACACACATACAGGTGCATCTCAATAAATTAGAATGTTCTGGAAAAGTTTGTTTATTTCAGTATTTCATCTCAAATTGTGAAACTCGTGTATAAATAAATTCAATGCACACAGACTGAAAAGTAGTTTAAGTCTTTGGTTCTTTTAATGTGATGATTTTGGCTCACATTTAACAAAAGCCTACCAATTCACTATCTCAACAAATGAGAATATGGTGACATGCCAATCAGCTAATCAACCAAAATTTTTTTTCAAAAAACTCAAAACACCTGCAAAGGTTTTTTTAACCTTCAAAATGGTCTCTCAGTTTGGTTCACTAGGCTACACAATCATGGGAAGACTGCTGATCTGACAGTTTTCCAGAAGACAATCATTGACACCCTTTCACAAGGAGGGTAAGCCACAAACATTCATTGCCAAAGAATCTGGCTGTTCACAGAGTGCTGTATCCAAGCAGGTTAACAGAAAGTTGAGGGGAAGTAAAAAGTGTGGAAGAAAAAGATGCACAACCAAACCGAGAGAACCGCAGCCTTATGAGGATTGTCAAAAAAAAAAACCATTCATGAATTTGAGTGAACTTCACAAGGAATAAACTGAGGCTGGGGTCAAGGCATCAAGAGCCACCACACAAAGACGTGTCAAGGGATTTGGCTACAGTTGTCGTATTCATCTTTTTAAGCCACTCCTGAACCACAGACAACGACAGAGGTGTCGTACCTGGGCTAAGGAGAAGAAGAACTGGATTGTTGCACAGTGGTCCAAAGTCTTCTTTTCAGAGGAGAGCAAGTTTTGTATGGATGGAGAAGGGTGGGAGAAGCTCATAGCCCACGTTGCGTGAGGCCAGTGTTATTGCAACAGTCTGTGAGATTTGGGGTGCAAATGTACCCCCCCCCCCATCTATGGTGGTGGGTCATTGGGCCTCATTTAAGAAACGAACGTACGACAGAAAATTGAGCGTACGTCGTTTCAACGCAAAACTTGGAATTTATCAATATGGACATGAGCGGTGGCTACGATCAAATCTCACGTCTGCTCTCAGCTCGTGTACGCAAGTTTTTGAGTTACATGAATTCGCCCGCAGCATAGTAAACACGGTGGAGAATTGTAGAATGACAGCAATTTTTTTTTCTTTTTTTTTTTCCTAACTGTCAAACGAAGCTCATTAGTCGATCATTAACCAGTAAGATTATAATGTCTTTTTTGGTGTTGTTTTGTACAGGGCTTTTAGCTTTATATGCGCGGATAGCAGCATAAACAAGACCATGAGGATTCAATCGTCGTATCATGCACCTGCAGCGCTTCTGTGAATGGAGAAAAACTGAAATTAAGTTTATAAAAGGGATAAAATCAATAGGATCACACAAAATATATAATAGGCTATAATATATATTAAAAGATTAACAAAAGGAAAAAAACACTGTGCAACAAGTATAGGCTACGCCGTTTTTGTGACACTCTTAATGCATTTCATTTATTTTCTTTATATCTTTATTTGATTGAATCCATCTGATCGCACAGGCGCCTCGCACACACAAACAACATTAGTTCTAGCGTTGCTTGACATTTCAGCCATTCATCATCAAACTAAAATGAAGTCAACCAAACATAAATGTTACACAGTTTATTTTAAAAGGTCCACTGTAAAATCAGCATGCAGCACCCAAACAAACATTTTTGCACATGTGAATGATTTTACACGGATATTAGAACATGAGTGAAGTATAAAGCCATGTTTAGGCTGCATAATGAATAATAGTAATGCAAACAAATGTTACAAATATTGCAAAAATGGAAACATTTGGATTCTTGTAGTATGAGACAGGCTCGTGAGCCCAATGCCGTTTCAGTTTTGCATGACATTTTGTATGCTGTTTATAATGAATGCCAATATAGCCTAATTTGTTTTATTTTACAACTTAAAATATAATTTTATAACTACTTATATATATATATTTATTATAAAAAACAAACCCCTTTATACTTATTTAATGAAAAAAATTCAGGTTCTGTTCATGAATACCGTTAAATTTAAAATATTTGTTGTTGAGTGAGGGGAACTAAATAGGCTGTTTATGTTTACCAGTATTTTAATATACATATAAATTGCATATATTAATGTAGCCTAATTGTTTGTAATTACAAGGTTAATGGGTGTTTTTGGAGTAAGATCAATTTCTTTTTCATGAGATTACTTCCTCTTTTTGACCGGGTTTTGTTTCTCCGTGTTGTAAACTCTAGGGCGAGGCTTCTAAACTGGGTGTTTTTAGGGGAGTGATATTCAAATGACGATTGTTTTCTGGCGCCACATTTATCAAAGTGCGATCATTCGTACGATGAGATTGGCAGCATACGAATGTTTCATAAATCACACGTGAACTCTTTCGTAAGTTGATTTGTGCGCACAGATCTGCGCTCGTTTCAACGTTAGATTGATAAATGAGGCCCATTGTGTTTTTGAAAACCAACGTCACTGCACACGTTTACCAAGACATTTTGGAGCACTACATGCTTCCTTCTGCTGACAAGCTTCATGAAGATGCTGATTTCATTTTCCAGCAAAATTTGGCACCTGCCCACACTGCCAAAAGCACCACAAGTTGGTTAAATGAGCATGGTGTTGGTGTGCTTGATTGGCCAGCAAACTCACCAGACCTGATTCACCATAGATTATCTATGGGGTATTGTCAAGAGGAAATGAGAAACAAGAGACCAAAAAATACAGATGAGCTGAAGACCACTGTCAAAGAAACCTGGGCTTCCATACCACCTCAGCAGTGCCACAAACTGATCACCTCCATGCCACGCCGAATTGAGGCAGTAATTAAAGCAAAAGAAGCCCCTACCAAGTATTGAGTACATACAGTAAATGAACATACTTTCCAGAAGGCCAAAAATTCACTAAAAATGTTTTTTTTATTTGTCTTATGAAGTATTCTGATTTGTTGTGAATTGGTGGGTTTTTGTTTAAATGTGAGCCAAAATCATCACAAAAAAAGAACCAAAGACTTAAACTACTTAAACAGTCTGTGTGCATTGAATTTATTTAATACACGAGTTTCTGAAATAAATGAACTTTTCCATGACATTCTAATTTATTAAGATGCACCTGTACATACATGCATGCCTATATATATTCATTTAGGCTTGTAAATATACATTTATAGTAACAGTGCTAAAAGTAGTAAAAATCAAATGTATTATTTAAATTGTATTCAAATATAAACATTTCACTTGATCTCAGATTTTGGAATTTCATATTCAATTTAAATTACATTTAAATATCAGGCTTTTTTGGTCATAATGACATGATGGCCACCCTGAACGTAGGCAAAAAAAAATTTTCCTAGTGTTATTGTCCAGATATACTATTATATATTATATATATATATATATTAAAGTTAATTCCTTATATATTAGTGTGAAAAAACCAAAATGACTTGTGGTCCATTTAATTTTTGTTTGTGATGCAGAAACGTCCTTTTTGCAACAGATGGCAGGTTTCCTTCATTCTTCTCAGAGGGCTGCAGAGGAATCATCTCCATGCTTTCATGATGGACTGATGCTGCCCTCTTGTGTCCTGTACACAATAGACCAGAAACTGAAGCTTTATGAAAACAAGAACACTCTACATACAACCAAACAAACTCCTTGAACTTTCATGCTTCATTATGTTTATACATTAGGTGAAGAGTACATTTTTTTAGCCACCTATTAACAACTTAAAAAGCATACAACAAAGTAAGCATCTAGCAGCAACAGGATACACTTTTGCAAAGTTGAAAAATAATATATAAAGTCTTTTCAGAGTACTGCTGCAGCTGTTCAGAAAATAACAATAATGAACTAGGACATATTTGATCGAATATATTTCTGATCAATGGACCACAAGTGTGTAGGTCTGATTTTGGCATTGGTAGGGACATAATGGCAGACAACAGAAATTTAATTGTTTGATCAAAATTATTCCTTGGGACAATTTAGTAGTCGCTGGATATTGGTACATGTCATAGCGTCTAAATTCTACACCCTTGAAAATCATAAGAAGCGATGTCTGACTTTGGAAACTATAGTTCTCCCCTTAGGGTCAAACAACAGATTAATGAGTTACTCCAAATTTCACAAAAAGCTTATGGACATAATTATATTATTATAGATTGAGATATCATATTATATAAGTCAGACATTGAAGTGAGTTGCTGTTTTGTCTCTTCTGGTGAAGATATCACTCAATTGTTTGGAAATGTACCCACACAGAGAAACTTTGGTCAGATTTTTTTTAATGTTCCCGATCTCATTTTGTAAGTGACTTTTCTTTCTGTTTTAAAGATGTTTTCTTTGAATTTTTTGACTACTCAAAAGAAAATACAGGAAAATATAACTTAATTAATTTGTGTTTCCTACTAGCTAAATTTCACAAACATAAACAATAATCTGGCTTTTCTTTATTCAAAGTTGAGCTAAACAAGTATATTGAAACTATCCAAAGTTCTGTTAATCCTTAAGAAGTGAAAACTGCATCTCTGTGTCCTCTTGAGGTAAAAAAAAATCATGGTTACTATAGTTAGACCATTGTAACCACAAATGAACCATGGTTGTGCTACACTATGGTATTTGTAGTAAAAATGGTTATACAAAAAAAAAAAAAGGTCACTACACTTTCAATTTTCTACAGTATTTGTTTTTATGCTTTTTTTCTTTTTCTTTGTTTAGTTTTAATAACTGTATTGCCTTAATTATGTTTTGAACGGTTTACTAAAAAAATAAATCAGGAAAAAAGATTAGCGATTCGCGCTCCGAAAAAGATACCTACTCCGAAGTCCCGATCGGAATCAAATGATTGTGAATTCGCTCTGAAGTCCCGATCTGAATCAAATGATTCTTGAACCCGCTCCAAAGTCTCGATCCGAATCAAATGATATGTGAACCCGCTCTGAAGTCCCGATCCGAATCAAATGATTCTTGAACCCGCTCCAAAGTCCCGATCCGAATCAAATGATATGTGAACCCGCTCTGAAGTCCCGATCCGAATCAAATGATTCTTGAACCCGCTCCGAAGTCTCGATCCGAATCAAATGATTCTTGAACCCGCTCCGAAGTCCCGATCGGAATCAAATGATTTGTGAATTCGCTCTGAAGTCCCGATCCGAATCAAATGATTCTTGAACCCGCTCCAAAGTCCCGATCCGAATCAAATGATATGTGAACCCGCTCTGAAGTCCCGATCCGAATCAAATGATTCTTGAACCCGCTCCGAAGTCCCGATCCAAATCAAATGATTCTTGAACCCGCTCCGAAGTCCCGATCCAAATCAAATGATTCCTGATACATGCTCCGAAGTCCCGATCTGAATCAAATTATTCTTGAACGCGCTCCGAAGTCCCGATCCGAATCAAATTATATGCGGTCCGAAGTCCTGATCCGAATCAAATTATTTGCGCTCCGAAGTCCCGATCCGAATCAAATGATACGTGAACCCGCTCGGAAGTCCCTATCCGAATTAAATGATAAGCGAACCCGCTCCAAAGTCCCGATCTGAATAAAATTATTCTTGAACCCGCTCCGAAGTCCCGATCTGAATCAAATGATACGCGAATCCGCTCTGAAGTCCCGATCCGAAGGATAGTGTTACATATTTTGCTGACTTGTGTACTTACATTATCCCAACTGTTTTGAAGAATGTTTAAATCAGGAGAAATAAGCAATTTTAACTAGTGTCCATAGTGTCATTGTGTCGCCTGCCAATGATGTCATAACCCTCGATTTCCGGTTTTGTTTTGTAAAAAACATGGAAACACCAAAGACGCTTAATATGTTATGCGTTTTATTAGACAGGTGACGACCGCACAGAGTAACATTATAACAAAACTTTCAAATGTATCTAGTATGATAAAACAGCGCTGCTTTACCCCACATACGCACGACCGGAAGGAGCGGAAGCGGTCGACAGTGGCATAATAAAAGCTTCGCTGCTTTACCCCACACACGCACGAACGGAAGCAGCGGAAGCGCTAAAGTGTGGCATAATAAAAAGCTCCGCTGCTTTCGAGCTGTGTGTCACACTCGTTCAGCGGCCTCGTTTCGCTTCGACGGCTTTCAGCCTCACCCCGCTTCATTCAACTACGTTAATAAATCATCATCCATGAACATGATTTCTGCCCGAGTCCCGTCAGATCGCCGTCGGCTGTGGGATGAAGACGACAACTCCCATGATTCCTCACTCAGTCACAGCGTCATCAAACTAGGCCTGTGTCTCTTTGTTTATTTTGAATACGCACCATCTAGCAGCGAAAATGACATATTGTGCCTTTAAAATTGAAATGGAAGAAAAACTAGGCCATCATTAACAATAATTTACCCGACCATCAAAAGTTTGGGGGCATAAGCTTTTTTTTTTTTTTACATCTACAGTCTCTTAGCTTACCAGGTTCATGGATCAAAATACAGTAAATACAGTCAAAGCTGAATTTTCAGCATCATTAGGCCTACTCCAGTCTTCAGTCACATGATCCTTCAGAAATCATTCTATGCTGATTTGCTGCACAAGAAACATTTCTTATTATTAATGCTGAAAAGGACAACACAGCTGCAAATTTCGATACATATTTTCCTCAGGATCATTTTAAAAAAAAACAGATTTCTATTGTGAATGCGTGAACAACAGTTATCGGAAGCTAGAGATTACTGTTTATAAAATTTTAAATATGGAAATTTTTTCTTACAAAAACGCATCAATTCGCTACAGGAGGCCATTATTCACCACCCGGAGCCGTATGGGATACTTTTTTTTTTATGATGATGGATGCGCTTTATTAGACTTCTTTTGGACTATTGAAAAAAAAAACACCCACTCACTGCCATTATAAATCTTGGAAGACCCAGGCCATTTTTTGATATAACTTCGATTGCATTCGTCTGAAAGAAAAAAGTAATATACACCTAGGATGACTTGAGGGTAAATCATGGGGTAATTTTCAATTTTGGGTGAACTATCCCTTTAAAACACATCAAAGTCACGCAGCGTTTACATAAATAAATATATCTAATTAGAAAACAACATAAACAATTTAAAATATCATTACATTATTATTAAATAGCAAATTTGAAACTCATTTTGTAGTTCTATGACCCATTCATATATACGGTAGGTGCAAAACTCAGATTCAGATTTTGTATTGTTTTCTCGAACACTCAACCTTTTTATTTCATTTAAAAACATGCTTACAGTATTTAAATATTGCTTTTGTTAAAACTATTAACTCAGTGTCACTATTTTTTTATTCAGTGCTTCAGATTCTAACTTTTTTTTTATTATTATTATTTCACTTTTCTGTTCTTGCGAGAGCTGTGAATTATGGAGGACGAAACCTGCAAAAACAATAAATAAATAAATACACAAATAAATAAATAAATGTCTGTTTAAATACATATAGAAATAATTAAACGTGTGATTAAAGTAGGCAAATAAATTAAATAAATTGGTGGCCAAATGGAAAACTTTTAAGGAAATGCTAAACTCATCCTATCTATTTTCCTTTGATCACTCATTTATTTCTGAATGTAGTGTTTATTAGGATGGTTTTACCTGCTCGTTGTTTAGGTACGTGTAAGATCATTTTTATGGTCAGTAAACAGTCTTCTACAACCAAGTCGACCTGCAGCAATCTCTCTCTCTTTACGGCGGGAGAACCAAATTAGTGACATACACAAGGGTACATCTCAGTTGATTCCCAATTTATTATTGTACAAACAGAGGCTCATATACATCCTTGAGAACTGGTATGAAGTGGTTTAATCGAGGAACAGACAGTTTTTTCCCCATTAGTTATCAGAACAGAAAATACAGGTGACAAAAGTATGTTTATTAAGCAAATAACGGTTCAGTATTGCAATTAAGAGCTATGTAATCATTAATATGGTAAATGTGCCACTTAAATCTTTTCCTATGATAGCCCTCCTTTCCCCCCCCATTAACTCTAGATGATTATATCTACAAAACTAACCCTATGAAAAAGTGTAAGATAATAATCAGTCCCCTTGACTGATGAAGTTAATACGCATGCGCAGGCAAACGCTCAAGCACTCACACACGATCCGCCTACTCTTGCATAATTGACACCCTCTCATTAGCATGTTGCGCAGAGGAAAAAAAATGTGGAACTACATTCAGAAATAAATTAGTGATCAAAGGAAAATAGTTAGGATGAGTTTAGCATTTCCTTAAACATTTTCCATTTGCCCACCAATTTATTTTATTTGCCTACTTTAATCACGTTTAATTATTTTTATATGTATTTAAACAAGAATTTGTGTGTTTATACACACATTTATTTATTTATTTGCATTTTTATTGTTTTTGCAGGTTTCGCCCTCCATAGTGAATATCACCTGTAGGCTTAACCATAATGGTAAAGTAGCCTAAATGTCAAATAAATATAGCGGCGTTCGTAATGCTGCAGAGTTTCATGAACAGTTGTCACAGCTACTCGCATTATTTATACTACAAAACAGAAAAAGTACGCGAATTGGGACCCAGCAAGTGACTTTCAGAGACACAATTCTCCGGTCTTTAGAGGTTAAGGGGTCATATGATGCGATTTCAAGTTTGTCCTTTCTCTTTGGAGTGTTACAACTGATTGTGCATAGATAATATCCCTGAAGTTGCAAAGACTAAAGTATCAAAACCAAAGAGATATTCTTTATCAAAGTAAAGACTCTGCCACACCCCCCTAAAACACCTCGTTCTAACACGCCCCCACATATCTACCTCACTATGTGGAAATATTAGCATAATGCCGCCCAAATGTTCACACAAAGAAAGAAGGCGTGGTTTCAGTAACCGCAGTCAGAGAGACGCTGTGTGTTTCTAGGCGAAAGCAAAAGCACTTTATTTGGCCTTCCGAAAGTAGATGCATTTAGGATCTTTAAGATTACTTACAACAGAACAACAATGCATTTTATGGACGACGTTTCGTGAACTTAGGAGAGGAGGTAAATTCGGATCTGGTTTGCTTGACAATCTGGCACTCTGAATCAGCTACTGTTTTGTTATTAGTTAACAAGTATTTGTTAAAGTAGTTTGCTATTGACTGTTCAAATGCGGAGTTTGGCACATCGTGTGTGTGTGTGTGTGTGGGCTGTGTTTGTGGTTGTGCCTCGTGCGCATGTGATGTGTGTGTGAGAGAGATAGATGAGAGGATCACGTGGAGTCAGCCGTCTAACCGTGGCTTGTGTACTGCAAACATACCAGCTTCATCACTGTGTTTGTCACGAGACTCTGTTCCCCTTTTGGGATCTGTCTTTACATTTATTTTGAAAGCTGAAGCTCGCAATTATGGTAGGGGTCGTTACATTTCCGACGTGTGCTTGTGTTGTTCGGTCAATCACAATGCACTGGGTCAGTTGGCCATTCAGAGCAGACTGCGCTTGTCGGAAGGGAGGGACTTTGTAGAAAACGAAGCGTTGAGAGAGGCGGGGCATAGAGGACCTACAATAATTTACAGTATTTGAAAAAGAATGTGTTTTTTGAACATTTAAAGCATGTCAACATATTCTGTTACACCAAATACACAAAAATAATGATCTTTAAAAAAGCATCTATTGACATTTAACGAAACCGAAAATCACGGAAAAAATTACCCACTACGACAGCAGTTTGTCAGTGCACTTATTAATCGAAAACTATGTATAACAAACTAAAATAAG
Source organism: Sinocyclocheilus anophthalmus (assembly GCA_018155175.1). Taxonomy (NCBI): domain Eukaryota; kingdom Metazoa; phylum Chordata; class Actinopteri; order Cypriniformes; family Cyprinidae; genus Sinocyclocheilus; species Sinocyclocheilus anophthalmus. The sequence continues at coordinate 123,173 of JADLZN010010244.1, read as the reverse complement.
AACCGACAACAGCCTATTTAGTTTTCCTCGTCCTAATGATTTTCTTTTACTGTTTCTGACTTTTTTTTCTTTTTCTTTTTTTTGTGTCTTTTGTATTTTTTTTTTTTTTTTTTTTCCCTGTTCTTTTTTATTTTTTTGTTTTAGCTGCATGTGACGCGTTTTCAGTCTTTGGATGATGGACCACCTCGTGCGAGGGGACCATACCCCATAAAGGCAATTTATATTTTCATGTACTAAAGTCTAATTTATACCTGGACTGTGACTTTTCCTAATCACTATTGTACAGTCGTTTATGCATTACTTAAATACATTTTTATAATTTATTAATTATTTAAATTTTTTAAATTATACTACTTACATTTTTTTATTCAGTTTAATCTTACTTTAATTTCACACTATTTTCTTATTTATTTTTTACACTGTTTTTGTCTAAAGTATTCTGTGGATCCCCTAGCACTCCCTTGTGGCCCCTTCCTCGGACACCAGTTTGAAAACTACCTGTTGTACGCCACTGTGCTTTAAGCACCCTACACGAGTTGCATGAAATACAGCTGACATATCTGTTTGTATTATATAGGGATCTCAGTTGTCGGGCCTGTGAGGGACTGAAGTACAGTGTGTTTAATGGATTGTACTGTTCTGATTGTTCAGCAGACAAGAGGTCTTTCTGAAAAGAAAAAAAAACTTTCTGTACAAGCAAAACTCCATAAAACAATTTTTGAAAGTTGTGAGTTGTGAAGATTACATGATCTAGAACCTTTATGCAGTTCGTGCCATTGTAAGTCAATAACTCAGTCTGCTTTAGTTAAATTCAATGGCGTCTAGGATAATTGAGGTCTATTCTGAACACAGCCATGATCTTTTTCTCTGGGCTGCTGCCGCCGTCTTGTGTTGTGTTGTGACAGCAGAACAAGACATTCATTCAGTTTTAGTTGGCCTAGAGAAACCAAGACATTACACTAATATAGCTCTTCTAACACTAATGCAGATATTGAAAATGTGGAAGAGGATTTGCTAAATAAATTCATTTGGTTGACAAAAATTACAAATGGGACACCATATTGTGGACAGTCATGTACTGGGGACCATTTGGGACAAGACCTATCAACCTTTTTTAACAACTTAAAACAACTTGGTTTGAGCCCTTGTGATTTCAAACCAAGGGTAAACTAATTGTCCTATCGAACTAAACTAAACTATTTTTGTTCGCTTGTTATTGCACCACACTGAGGCTAAAGTTTTAATGTTTGAGGTTTGTGTTGATGCTGACTTGAGCCGTTAATGGATGCTAATCTCTTTCTCTACATCCCTCACGTCTGATCTTATTGAGTTTGTCTACATGATCACAGCAGTAAATAACTGATTGTGGGTCAGTCGTCAGCAGGCTGTCACAACAAGGGTATGATGTTGGGTGTGTTTAATAGCATGTTTAGTAAAGCTGTAGGTGTGGAAAACATTCAGAATAAGGAAGAGAGGTGTCTCTCTACAGTATCAGGGGACTTGAGCAAAATCCATTCATTTTTCACTAACTTCCAGACATGCTGTGAGAGAGCAGGTGTGCAGATAAGCTTTCAGCATGTGCGGAATGGACTAAAGGGACAACAATGGTGTTAACTTTATTAGCAATGTATGTTGCAGCAGGATTTGGAAAACATACAGTGAGGCTAACTCTGTTGTGCAGCATTCTTTTTTAATTAAAGTTTTTTTCCCCCCATCAATCAGTATAATAATTATGCAATGAAATTGAAACTTGAATTTGTGCAAAACCTGATTAACATGCTCTCCAGATTTGAAAATATTTTTTTTCCCACTACAAATGATAGCCAGCATAACGATATTTCTGTTTTGCAGAAACATTTTTTAATTTCCATATTTAAATATTCATATTTAATTAAATTATTATTTATAATTAGTATTGTTTCTAACAATGAATCATTTCAAACATTGTTTTTTAATTTTTTTGGCACAAATATAATTTTGTACGTTAAATTTCGCAAGCATTTAAATAGGTATACAACAAACCACACTCAGTGGAATACTGTATCCCACAATGCAATGCACTCAATTTGACCTTCCATTTCCAATTTAATGAAAGAATACTAATTTCAGACATTTTTAACATCTCTGTTGGACTTATGGTATCAGACTGTTCAGTTATTTTTACACAAAATTAGATAAAAAAAAAACCATTTATTTAACTGATAACTGGTTCCACTCACATGTAACATTATAAGGTCATGTGACACTGAATTACTGCAGAATGCTGTGTAGTGAGCTAGTATTCTATTTGCAAACATAGGCAATAATACTAGCATTATAAATCATAATCATAAGGAAACTGCTTGCGCTTCAGAATCAAATGTTTCTGAAGGGCACACTTTTGTCTTGCTTAATTATGAAAAATATTAGCAAATAAAAACACTTGCATCTGTGTTCAGTGAAATATGAATTTGTTTGGCTTTGCTGTATTTGTCACACAATTTAATGCACAGACCTGCAGCTTATCTTTAGATCATATTGAAATTGCATTTGTTTTATGTTAAGCTGTAATGGAAAATAGTTTTTTGGATGAACAGTAGAGGAGAGTCAAGTTCCATGAAATCCAGCATTGTGCAGTGTGCACTTTGTGTTTCTCTGCTGCCCTCTTGAGGAATATAGCAAGACAAGCCTCATATAAAATCACAAATACAGTTTGTATGATCATAAATCTTTAAAGCTGCATTTTGAAGATGCAATTAAGTATCATTAATTATGTATCCTGATTTGTCACAGAGGCCTCTGCATTTGTCCTGTATCTCTCTCTTTCTGTACTTTCTTCCACTATCCTATCCAATAAAGACACACTTACCAAAAAGAGGCTAAATTATAAAAGGCTAATATTTAATAATGGGCTAATATTTTTTATTTATTAACATATTTGGGTCATTGATGTGTGTCATTTTATTTCTGTTTTGGGTCCAGATCTATAATGTTTCAAAAATACATTAAAATTGCAGTTCATACAGACATGACTTCAATTTAAAAAGACCTTTGAAAATCTTGTTGCAAATAATATTAAATCTATTTTGTTGAAAATGATGTAAAAGTTTTAAAAGATGAAACCAACAAGAATACGATGATTACTTTTGTGGATTTTATACTAAATATATTATAATATTTATCTTTTTCATCAGGCACCTTGACCAGATATTTTTTTTGTTTTTTTAATATCAAAATCAGATCTGTATTTTGCAGACCTTTACCCTCCTTCTACTTGTCATTTTTGTCCTTTTTTTTGTCATTTTGTCCTACTACTCATTTCCTTTTACCTCTCTCTCTCTCTCACTCTCTGGCCTAGGTGCATGGATTCCACTCTATGGCTGTTTGTTCCACAAGGGATCTTATTAGAAAACACTCATGTATTATAGCAGCACCTAAAACCCTCACTGTGATCTCTCATATCCTCGGCACTGCTGTGGAAATGGCCTGTACTTTCACACACACACACACACACACACACACACACACAGGTTTGTTTTTGTGGGGACATCCCATAGGCGTAATGGTTTTTCTACTGTACAGACCGTATATACACACACACACACACACACACACACACACACACTGATTTCACTGATTATTATATAACCTAGAAGCAAAGTAATGTTTACAAAGTAGCACGTTGATACAATGAGCAAGTTAAATTCAGAATTTTGGTTGAAACACAAGAGCAGAACTATAAATTCCCCCTTGTTTTCTGAGTTTAGGAAAAAATGTGTATATATTACACTATACCATCTCAAAGATCACATATTTTCTGTAATGTTTTCTGTAGGGCTGCACGATTAATCGAAAGTAAATCGCAAAGGCGATAAATCGCGATAAGGCAGAAGCTGCGATTGTCATGCGTATCTTTCAGTGAAGCACAGTTCTGTGATCAGCAGTAAATCTCCATCCAAAGGCCAGAGGGCGCTCTCACGTGCTGAAACTCCAAATACGCCTCGCAGAAGAAACCCAGAAAATGTCTATCGCTGCAGCTGAATAAACACAAGATTCAACTGCTTTCATTAATTCAGCGTGACTAATAAACACACGACTACGACAATATATGGTTTATCGGAGTTCGTCTTATTATAATTTTGATTATAATAACTAAAGTATAAGCATAATAATGCAATGCTAATCGATTAAATCGTCTGCGATTATGAACGTGATTTTGCGTAGCTTGTCAGTGAACTACGGCTCTGTGTAGTAAATACTGCTCCATCTGAAAGCGCGTGCTGGAGATTTACCACTAATCACAGATCCGGCTTTACTGACAAGATATGCATGACAATCACATTCGTTTAATCGTGCAGCCCTAGTTTTCTGTATTGCTGATTGTTTGGATTTTTTTTTATCATGATTGCTTGAAATGTAATTGTGCTGCTTTAAAATAAATGTCACTTGATATTGTGTTATCTCATTACATTTTTGCACATTTTTAAATGTGACTTAAGTGGCTCAAAAATATTTTTAAGCTTATTTTTGGGCCTGGCTGTGTACTCAATCTATCCACTAAACAGCCTTTACCCTTATTACTTTAAACACAACCAGTCCACATTTCATCCCTAATCTGGCTTTGTGCAGCTACTGCAGTTTATAGACATAATTCCTTGAGAGAAATAAATGAAATTGATGGTGAAAGGCCACCAGGGCCCCCACCTACACTCAGTGAGGGGTTGGCTGTTCCACACCTCTCATTTTGATGTATATTGCCCTAGCTTCAAATAAGCGCCTGGGCGATGTTTTATCTCCTGGAAATGTTCCATAATTCATCATTATCAGATCCAATTATGGGCAGCAAAGCACAATGCAATATCCCTCTACCTAAGCTAGAACAAATAAACGCCCCCATCAAGCCATATTCTCTTCCTGGCTCTATATTTTCTTCTGCACTTCTCTCTCTGAAGCTCATTTTGCTCTCTAGCACTGATTAATAAATGTAATTAAATTAAGGCATGGAACACATTCATAATAGGAGTCTAGTTGTAATTACCACAAGCAGTATTCAATCTGTGTGCAATAAAGTAGAACCCATAAAGACTTAATTAGACACAAGTGTGTTTACAAGCAGTCATTTCCAGGGTGAAAGGCCCGCCCACTCAGTCACATGAGAATTTCTTGATTTTTGGTAATAATAGAAACAAGATGAGATGCAAGGAACTATTCTTTAGAGATTAATGTTAGGGACTGTTTACTGTGAACTAAATGACAGAGTATTTCTCAATCAGAGATGGCCTTATTATTGGAAGATACCAGCTCTACCATTGGAGAAAGTTTAATGTTCAATTTGGATCATGCGTGCCTTGATTACAGCATTGACGTAATTGAATTTCATTCGCATCACCGGTTTTAAAAAAAAAAAAAAAAAAAAAAAAAAAATTCTTAAAAAAACACCACCCCCCTTTTAATTTAAAAAAAAATTACAAAAAAACACCAAAAAAAAAAAAAAAAAAAAACATAAAAAAAAAAAAAAAAAAAAAAAATTTTGTTTTTTTTTTTTTTAAAAAATAAAAAAACACAAAAAAAAAAAAAAAAAAAAAAAAAAAAAAAAAAAAAAAAAAAAAAAAAAAAAAAAACAAAAAAAAAAAAAAAAATTTTTTTTTTTTTAAAAAAAAAAAACAAAAAAAAAAAAAAAAAAAAAAAAAACAAAAAAAAACCCACCATTTTGGAGAACATCCGCTGAACGCAAGCAGCGTATGCTCTTCTGTATCAGCCGTGCTGCACGGATGCGCTGTTTTCATTCAAATCAAAGCGTAAATACACATAGAAAACGTATCCTTGTGTCGCGGCTGACACAGAAGAGAGTACGCTGCTTGCATTCAGCAGATATTTTCCAAAATGGTGCTACGGTGATGCGGAGAGACACAGAGGAGTTGAATTGTTGAATAAAGTACTTTTCTGGGCCTTCACAGTGTAGTTTACTTGGCAGTCAATGTGACAGTCACAAGCCTCCTGGTTTTCATCCAAAATATCTTAAATTGTGTTCCGAAGACGAACGAAGCTTTTACGGGTTTGGAATTATATGGGGGTAAGTGACCTATTGGTGTAACCATGTAACTTGCAGAAAAAGTAAATGAAAATCCACCATCACTGATGCAGATATGAATTGGACAAGCATCCAGCAGTTGACTTAAAGGGGGGTACAATGCTGTTTCATGCATTCAGAGTTGTTTACACTGTTAAAGAGTTGGATTCTCATGCTAAGCATGGCCAAAGTTTCAAAAAACAATTTGGACGTATGACAGAGTGTTTCTGTGCCAAAAATCTTACTTCCGGGTTCGTACAAGTTTCTGAGAGTTTTTTTCGATCGTGGCTCTACATGACGTAAACGAGGGTGGAACTCCTTATACGGGCATTTCTCCCGGAAGAGCGCTCCCGCGCACGCATCGACCAGAGCAAGAGAGAGATCGCACCCATCAACGCGCTTCATCCGGCGGCAGCGCTGCACGGGACTTGCTCGGGAAGAATGTCTCCAATCCAAAGAAGTGTGTTTTTGGTTGTAAGGGAAAGATAACTTTGTTCAGCTTCCTAAAGAACACAGCGTTATGTAAACAGTGGATACAGTTTGTTTTTCCGGGGCAGCAACGGAGTTTCACAAGTGTGTTTGTTGACGAACGTTTTACAAACAAGGCCCAGTTGCACATCATTTGATACTGAAAGATGGAGCGGTCCCAGCTATAAAAGATCCAGGTCATGATTCAGAACTGCAGACGGTAAGTGAAACGGCATCAAATGTCTGTGTTTTGTTGGCATTTGGCGCCCAAGTGCTCGTCACTCTTTAGCTCCGCCCACGGCGCGCCTCCAGGAGCTCGGCTTTTTCCGGAGAGAATCGTAAAGCTGTATCTTTCTTTTATAAATATGATAAAACTAAATACTTTTTGGAGATATGAAGGATGCAGTACTACTCTATAGGCACTCAAGATTAACATGAGATTGGGTGAAACTGTGTGTGTTATGCCCCCTTTAATTATAATTAACAATTGAATGATAAGCATTAAAACTTTACTTGCAACTGTTTGCCAAAATTCTTAAAAAGATTACTTGGCAGTAACTTTGTAAATTTGGACAAACCAGTGACAAGATCTTTATTACAGTTTGTAGCAGTTTTCAACATACCAGTTATTAAAACACCAGAGGTTTGTAATGCTGTGGAATAAATTGGAGCTGGAGGAGGGTTAGGGGATTGCTCTGAGAGGAACTTAATTGCATCACATTGGCATGTGGTTCACCAATCACAAAAACTCCAGAAAGATCATAGGATGCAGCCTTTTCTGCTCACCCAACCTTCCCGTCTCCGATAAGGAGTGTGATTTGTGTTTCAGTGGTTCACATCAGCCTGCTGTAGTAAAAATTTGATCTTAAATCAGTGGAAAACTGTACAGTTAAATGCACAGTATGGTCAGCCGTGACTTTGCCAGCTGATGTGGTATTTTCTGGATCAAACGCTTTTTGTTCTCTCCGTTTTTTTCCTCTATCTTCTTGCTTCGTAACCGGAGGCATCACTCAATCATGATCATGATGCAGAGAAGTTCAAGACACTGTGTGAGTGCTCATGGCAAATCAAGGTCAGATACTGTCTCTCAAAGGACAAAATAAAACACTTTTACAGATTCAGCCAGTGATTAAAGGAATAGTTCAACCAAATGATGAAACTTCTGTCAATATTCACTCACCCTCATTTTGTTCCAAACATTTTTTTTAATCATACAACAAGAAGTCATAGTGACTGAGGCAAAATGACTTGTGAAGTCAAATGTGTCAAATGTGTAACACGTCAGCAATCAAGTTTAAAATGTGCTTAACTTTTTCAGTTTCATTGTGTTCCTCACACAAAACTATATCACTTTAGAAGACTTGCAGTATAATCATAGGGATTGCCTTTATGGGCCTTTTTCATGGTGTTTTTTGTCCTTTATGCAGCTTGTCAGCTGTGATTTGTATTAAAAACGTATGCTACACACAGACCCCATGTTTCTTTTCTATTTGAGATGCACACACTGGGTCTAAATTGTTTTACTGAGGTTTATTTTCAGGAGTGATTCTCATCCTGATTTAGCAGAATAGCACAATGCTGGAGATAAATGCATGGCTTGAGATGCTGGAGCAAGTGGTTGAATTTTGTGCAAGGCGTATCATGGTATGACTCCATTTGTTTTGGTTGTTCCATAAGTCTGCTGGAATTGAAAAGTATTGGGTTAGACAATCTGCGGAATTACTTTTGTAAAGTTTTCTGGGTGTGGGACGGGACTATGTGATTGTGTCACCTTAGGTGCTGCTTGCCTCTGAATTCAGGTGTTATGGAGGTTGGACTGATATGCTGGAGTTATTTTAAAAGTTAAAGACCCCTGTTACTTTTCCCAAATTCTTTCTGAGTTTGGTCTTTCTCTTTCTCCTTTATTTTCTCTCTCGCTCCCCTTACATATATATTTCATGTTCAGTTCTTTTTAAAGAAGTTTACAGAAGATAGAGTACACCAGCATAGATACAGTAAAATAAAGGTGAAGTGTGAGTCCTGTTCAAAGTTAGATAAATAAATAAATACATACATAAACAATAATAAAATAGAGATTTGTCAACTAGGTGATTAGGTATATTAATATAATAATAAAATATAATATATCATGGTACAGTCTTTTACACTACCGTTTTTTGCAGTAAGCCTTCCCAAGTGTTTAACTTTAAATACAGTCCTGTTATTTCATTATCTTCTGGATGTGGTGTCCAACACCTTTCTTTTTAACAAACAAGCATTATCTCTGTGGTAAAGATGCTGTTAAAAGATGTTTATCATTTATTACATGCGCCTGATGATTATAATGATCCTAATAGCAGTCATTGTTCCCTCTCTTAATGGGTCTCCCCTGTTGTTTTTCATCTTCTCCTGTCTATTCGTTCATTATGAATTCCTTACTGCAGCTTCACCAAACCCCAAATCACCTCTTCTTTATGCCTTGGTCTGCGTTTACATAGGTTGCAGGATTGATTCATACAGTGGTAAAGTGTTATGGTCCTACAGTGTTTATCCCCTCTTAACGTAATGCTAAATCAGAGCGATTATTTTCTAGGCAGTTGTGAAATATACATTCATAACTTCTTGTACATAGGGTTTATAGATGCATCTCATGTAAACATGTCACAGTTCAACCCAAAATAAAAGGAAATGTGTCAAGTGATATATTGTTTAGAAAATGCAGCCTAGTTATAGGAGCATTAGGATTGATTGATGCATTGTAACATTATTTTAATGACAATTAAGCATATACTGTATATATATATTAATATTGTTAATGTTTCATGTTACAGTAAGGAAAATTGGGTTATTTTGAAATGCATTACATTACATGAACATTACATAAACATTACATGAAATAATGTCACAATAATCCTACAAATAGGCTAATGTTTTAAATGTAAAATGTATTTATTTCATTTTTATTTTGATGCACTTGACAGATTTCGTGAGAATGCTGGTCTCGTGTGACCTTATTTTATTACAGTTTGTATTAATTAAATACAATCTATAATTAAATATATTTTTGTGTATATATGTATGACTTGTACAGTATTTAGGAGATATTAAACATGTTGTAGAATTATGCAGGGTTACATGGCTGGATGTAGAGTATTTAGTGGAGACAGTAACCATAGAAACAGAGCCTTCTCAGTATTCCAGTTTTGTCATCTCATAATATTGTTTTATTTTAATATATATATAATTTGCATAATTCTATTTTCAAAACTTCTGATTATAACTTTTCCTAGAGCTTGTTCATCACACTTGACCTAGCATTCATTTGGAACACCTTATTCACCACCTAGCAATGCCAGAACAACTACCTAGCAACCACTCAGAACACCTTAGCAACAGGCTAGCAACCATTCGGAAGACATTATCAACTGCCTTGCAACTACTCAATATCTGTATTTAAAATGTTCAAAGTATGATAAATGTTCTTTATCGAGATGTTCTGTTTAGGTCTGCAGTTGGACTTTTTATTTCATTATTTGTTCAAAATGTTTGCTCTGAGCACAGTTTCAGACTCAAGTCTATAGGGAACTTTTAAAACATTACAAACTTACACACACTGCATAGTTAGCTGAAACAATCTGTGACAAAGCAAAGGTGCATCATCAGCCCAAACGTAAAAACACAGCCATCTACAGTGTTTTGTTGTTTTATTAACATTAAAGGGATAGTTCATGCAAAAATTTAAATTCTGTTATCATTTACTACTATTTTTAACCTGAATTAATTTCTTCTTCTATTGAACATAAAAGTTATTTTGTAGAATGTGGGTAACCAAACAGTTGCTGGTCCTCAGTGACTTCCATAGTATTTTTTTTCCCCCATACTATGGAAGTCAGTGGCTACCGGCAACTGTTTGGTTACCAGTATTCTTCAAAATATCTTATTTTGTGTACAGCACAAGAGAGAATTTAATACAGGTGGCGACAACAGGTGAGTGAGTAAATAATGACAGAATTTTCATTTTTGGCTGAACTATCCCTTTAATGACAAGCGGCAGCATGTTTTGTACTATTAGTCTGCTATCATGATAATCAGCACAACCTATTTCATAGTGCAGGCAACTGTGTTTTCCCATACAATAATTGGGAGTGGCTTAGGAGAAAGAGGGATGTTAGCTGTGAGTCAACAGATCCAGTGAGGCGACTCTTATTTATTCATTTATTACAGAATTAACCAATCATATTCACTATCAAGGCAAATTATTTGCAATTGTTAATATATTGTATACAACTTTTTTATTTTTTCTATTGATCTGAGAGAACAAATCTCATTCAGCAATTTTGATGAATGGCTACTCATTATTAAAATTTTTTTTTCTTCATTTAATTTGAATATCAACATTGTTGAGATATAGTCAGTCAAAACAGTTTTGAGGTTAATTGATCAAATTTTATGTCTCTGGAAAATAGTGATTTATGACATTGCATTATGTTGAATATTATGTGTGTGTGTGTGTGTGTGTGTGTGTGGTGTGTGGGTGTTGTATGAAGGCATCGCAGACCACATTTATGTTTTAGCTTTATGGAGTGATTAATGTAATTATGGGATTATTATTTAATATTTCCATGAATTAGATGTACATTTCAGACATCTTCACTTTCAGTAAAACCTAAAAGTTAATTGAGTGAAATCACTGAACTTGCATTCAGGGTGTTAATTGCTATTATTGCATATTTGTAATTAAAATATGGGCATTTAAATTTGTAAATATTTATATGTCTGTGTATTATGAGTCATATAATAATTTTACTTTTCAGATGAATCTCTTTTCCTGAGATGTCTGTCATCTGTTATTTAATTGCACAACTAAACTTTCAAAATTCAATTTTACATAGAATAGTTGATTAAGTATTTTACATCACTGACACTTTAAATAATATCTAAATATTAATAAGAATTATATCAAGAGTAATTTATACATTCTGAAAACTTTATCCAGGTGTGCATAATATTTTGTTTTGTGCTATAACAAATAAATTAGCAAATGTTTCTATTAATTTTCTATAATAACACATCGGCAGATGCATCGTTGTCCTGCTCATGCTAAAATAAATTAAAATGTATTATTATTATTATTATAAAGAGATTCACCCTTTAATAAAAAGTATGCTGTTTGTAAATATTCAGTCTCTTAAATGTTCAGTGGGAACAATGATCAATACTGGATTATAAACGGTAAAGTTCTTTGCAGATCTCTCCCGTTTCACTCCAGTTGTTCTGTGACACTTCAGAGAGTGAGATATTACCTGCCAGAGTGTTCAAGAATGCAGCACAAGGCCAGAAGCAGGTTCAGGTTAAATAGCTGCACTCTTATGTTTTTCACAGCTCTTTGAATTTCAGTTAATTCTAAAAGCTCTTAATATCTGTCACTAGTGTTATATTCAAAGGCAGAAGAACTTGTCTTTGACAGAAAAGAAACCAAATGCTATCTTGTGGCCAGCCATGCTGGGGAGAAATGCGGCTTTCGTTCAGTTTTCCACCCTCCTGTCCTCAATCTATTTCACAGCTTCATCTCAGAGTGACAGCAGAATGCTGAAATGAAGGCGTCTGATCGATTGCCTAGCAGAGACGCTCATGGTAAATAACAGCAGCTTAAAACACCACTGACAGGAACCAGTTTAAAAAGCTATTAGACTTGTTTCCAACTCTTTCTGAAATAATACAATAAAGAAGAGAATGTGTAATGAAATAAGAGCTCTGTAATCCAATTGCGCTGCAGATCCAATCGCATTTATAAAAGTCAACGGAGGTTCAGTAGGTTCACAAAGCCTCTCTCTCTCTCTTTCTCTTTCCCTTTCCAAACTCTCCTTTTAATCTCCCTGAGTGATTCCAGAACGTTCTAGCGTACAATCCTCTGTGAGGAGGAACATGGAACTTTCTGACCCTTCTATCCCCTGCTATTTCTGTATCCCGAGGGCTCAATATATCCTAATAGATGTTGTGCTTGCACTGAATTACAGGCAATATGACTGCAACTTTTCTTCATTTTGACCACCATTACAGCAGTTCTAACTGGGGTCTTTGGTTTTCCCTGATCAAATCAGATGCCTCGTCGGCTCCTGGCCACAGAAAACCGACTCTGACATACTTCAAGTAAACACGGCATGGTGTCAGAAACATCTAATATCCAAGTTCTTTAACTCCTTAAAAATCAGCGCTGTGGGTGCAAACATTCGATTGAAAAGGTGTTTTAACATAAATGAAAACATATTCAGCTGGTTAACAGCTCAGAGAGAAATCTCAGACTTTGGTGACACTTTGAAATGCGCATTATTGTTGACTCATTACAGAAAACTTTGAAAATGAAAGTGGCACTTTGTAAATGGCACTTTAAATGTTTCATCTTTTCGATGTTAAAGTACTATATTTTGTGAGCAAAGAGCCTGTTTCTGCACTGATGTACATTTTAAAATAGTCATGTATTCTGAAGAAATACATTTTGCAAGCAACATATGAATTGCAAATGCTACTAGAATACAAAGCTCTACTGTCAAAGGAGAAAGACTGCATTTATCCCACAAAGTGTAAGTTATGGCATTTACCAGTAGGGGCTGACTGGACCATGCCAACCATGACAGCTGAAATACATTCAAAATAGTTCAATCAAATAGTTCAAATTAGTTCATAGTTAAATTCATAAGCGTTGTGTTCTAGTATAGGTTTGAGGTCACTTGTGGTGACGTAAGATTATTGAGAAGAATGCTTGATTGACTTGTTTTATAAAGATAGAAACAAGCTTACAGAGATTTCACCTTCTTGATGATCATTTCATCAGACACATTAGCATGTAGCCTTCAAATATTGTTCAATTATATAAACATTGCATTAAAGTAAAGTTAGTAATAAAAATTAAGAAATGCATTAGAGGTAACGGAACAAGTGACAGGTCTATTGAACTAACACCGCAAGACTTAATGCACAGATCTATTTTCACACAATTTTTTCCTATTGTTATCACTGTGTCAAACATCACAATTTTAGATTCAGGCCCACATTTGAATACAGTCGTTATGCAAAAAATAAAAATAAAGCTTTTATTCATATTAGGGGTAGTCATGGCCTCATAGAGAGCTGGCTGTGTAATCCAAAGGTCATGGGTTCGAGTCTCAGTACTGGCAGGGGTTGCAGGTGGAGGGAGTGAATGTACAGCACTCTCTTCTACTTTCAGTACCCATGACTGAGGTGTCTTTGAGCAAGGCACCGAACCCCCAATTGCTCCCCAGGCACTACTGCAATGGCTACCTGTGTGTTGTTCATGTGTATGCGTTCACTACTCACTGCTGCTGTGTTTGTGTGTGTGCGCTTGGATGGGTTAAATGTAGAGCACAACTTCTGAGTATGGGTTGCCCATAAATGGCCAAATGTCACGTCACTTCACTTCAAATTATAATTGGGTTATATACAAAAACGGAGTAAAGAGTTCTCCCTTTATAATCAATGAAGCTGATATCACTTCAATTCAGCTGCATCACAAGCTCACTGACTGAGTTAAAACTCCCGTTGTATTTAGAAAAATCTGTCTATTATATTGTCTTTATACTGTAGTTTGTTGGTTATAGCGAAAATAGAAACTAGAAACCTTTTTGTAAATAGAAACCTTTGCCTATTAGCAGCTACTGAATCGACCCGGAACTCGCGGAAAGGCTAGCATCATTACATTTTGAAAATGTAAATATCGATTTTGTACCGAAGCATTGGTAAGCTCACAATTTGTGAGATTGTGAAATTGTTTGATGCAGCAAGATGTGGATTGTAAAAATGTATGACATTTATTACTTTAGGGATTGAGATTAATGGTTAAGTTTAGGTTTGGGTCATGATTTTGTCGTCTCATACATATTGATGGCTTCTCATGAGACCAGAGTGAACAGGCGTCATTGATTTGTAAATGTTGGCAGTCATATATTCATACATTCATTTTTTTTTAATGAACAATCAAATTAATCTTACTGTATGTTTTCATTGTGCAATGAACTCAGTTGATTCCTCATGATCTGGCCCAACATTTCAACAGGAGTCACTTTCTCAAATAAGAGACCAAAAAGAGATATATGCTGTGTTCTGGCATTCCTAACTAGATTGTCTCGGATTTAGAGTATCAATGTAATGACTTGGGCTGGGTAAAAAAAATTGATATCTCGATATTAATCGATTCTCATTTTTACAGAATGATATGGATTCTTAAATCCCAAGAATCGATTAGTCTAGCCTGTTTTCAGTTAATGGACTGAACGTTGAAGGGCACTTCCCATGCAATATATCACAATAAGCTTTGTGCTTTGGTACTTTTAATATGAAACAAAGTCTCAGATTTCAAATTCTGTCCATTGTATTGCAATATTCAAACAATTAATGCTGTTTTGGCGCTGTTTAATGTGGAGTGACAGATCGCTGTAGCGCCTCAGTTCAACAGACGCGGCAGCGCGAGGCGCACGTGAACTAGTCATCTTCTCCACATTAATACCAGCTTCAGCACAAAATAAACATGACTAAACATCCGAAGGTAAGTTCAAAGAAAAGAGTACAACTTTACAATCTGTTTTCTGTGTCATGTAATTGCTCAATCAGTGTTTCAGCCTCGCAAAAATGTCAATATCACGTCTTGTAAACAATGTAATGTCACATTTACCTCAGAAAAAAACATATTTGGTGACCATAAACTCATTAGTCAGATAGAAACATAAACTGTAGATGGGCCATTTTGCTAAATATATGCACCATGTAACATATTCATTATACATTTTACTGTTCTTCATTGTTTAATTTATGTTTGAATAAATCCATCAAGTTTTTATGACGCTTATATTTCAAAAAAACTAATTGAAGTACAAATATTATTATGTAATTGTAACTTTATTATTTAAAAAACTTGAAAAAAGTGTAATTTTAACAATCATCAACTTTAACCTTCAACCTAGTAGGTAGCACCAACTGACTCTCACCTATATTTTACAGCATTAGTTGAGAGATTTTTTTTCCTTGAGAAAATTTGGCATGTACTGTACCTGATATATATCCAAAATAATCGATATTGAATTGAATTGAATCGAATTGGTAATCGAATCGAATCGCAAGCTTGTGAATGAGAATCGAATTGTAAAATTTGTGTCAAAACCTAGCCCCAAAGAAAAAATAGTATGACTGTCATCTGCCATTGAACAAAATATAAAACGGTTTTATAGGTGTGTCGCCTTCAGTCGGCATCTTTCCGCCATCCACCTCATGCTTTGTCTCCATGCCGACTGAGAGCTCTCCAGATGTAATCTGCCAGAGCCTGCTTCTGAAATATGCCCCAGTAGGGTCTCCATAGGCCTCGCGTTGCACGGAGCGTTGGAAATTGGTTTCTGTCCATTGGAAACGGAGCAATTTACGCTGCTTGGTCCTCTGCCCCTCTGAGAAATTGTACTAATTTCACGCCTTTCCTGAGTGAGTCAGTGTCTTTCCTCAACATGCATCAGCATAACTGTTCTCCATTACACAAGCACTTAAAGAGACAAGATTCTAAATGTACGGGAGTAAATTAGAGGTGAGAAGGAAATAATAAGGCTCTTTGCAGCTCGGTCCCATAGCATTTCTCAACACCGTCTCTGTGATCTTGATCCAATCTGCAGGGACTCTCACCTGGAGAGACTCTTAATGGTCTCAGGGAGAACACAGAGATCATTTTAAAGTCATCTCCACTAGTTGTCTGATGTGTTTAATGAAAGGAGGTTGTGTTTGAAATGGCACTATGTGCTGCTGGGTTATTTGCAATATTTTGGTAAACTGGAAACATTTTAGGTCACATTTGATGAAATCTGAACATTGAAGAATCAACTAGCCACCACCAGTGACCCCTGCAAATGTTTTTAGCATTGAACAAATTGATATTTGATCATTTGAATAAAGTCTACAATTAAATTCACTCAAAAAAAAAATATATATTATGTTTATTTTTATAAACTAAAAACATGGAGTAATATATGGATACTATGGAATATGATATACTTAGAAATGAATACTTTTATTCAGCAAGATGCATATCATTGATCAAAAGTGACACTAAAGTAATTTACATTGTTCCAGAAAATTATATTTAAAATAAATGCTGTTTTGAACTTTCTATTTCAATCCTCAAACATGCATAGCATTTTCCACAAACCCAAACGCAACTGTTTTTTTAACATTGATAATAAGAAGAAATGTTTCTTGAGCAGCAAATCAGCATATTAGAATAATTTCTGAAAGATCATGTGACACTGAAGACTGGAGGAATGATGCTGAAAATTCAGCTTTACATAACAGGAATAAATTACATTTTAAAAAAAAAATATTTCACAATTTTACTGTTTATTTAATCAAATAAATGCAGCCTTGGTGAGAATAAGAGACTTCTTTCAGGAACATGAAAACATTGTACAGACCCCAAATCGATAGGAATATTATATTATTTTATGCAGTTATGCACTTGGCTTTTAGTTGACCTAGAATTTAATGAATCTTTTTAGCAAGTTTTTCAAAGCCCTGAGAGAATGAGTATATCTCAGAGGGATATGATGATGGATAACCATCCATCAAAATTTAAATATTCATTACTCATCTGGCACTGAAGACTGTTACCATGACAGCACAGGGTTGTGGGCTCTCCAAAAGCTAGTCTTGACAGACTTGAAAGCCCACAAGTACTAATGCCAAACGAGAGATGTCAAGTGGGTACAGAATATTACACAAAGCCATCAAGTTGGCAGGGTAGATCAAGTGAAAAAGTTTGTATAATGTGCATTCACCAAACTTGTTCAAATGCAGTGGCTTGCCTTTAACTTGAGATTTTTGCACACTAAAGCTGAAAGAAAGAGGCTTTTCATCACACAAAATGCACTGCTAAACGATCAAAACCTATGAACCTGAAGGCATTTATGCAAGCCAGTTACTGTACATACCAAAATGCATGTCTCAAGGGCTCTTCGAATACTGTAGGTTTTGCTGTGCAGCCCACCATTAATATTGTAAGGGAAACAGGTCAATTTAGCTCAAAGGGAATCATTTAAGATTTTAAAGGGAACTCCACCAATAATATGTAAGGGAATTAGGACAGAATCACTGTTTTACTGCTGATCACTGAGTCGGCCAGTGATTCATTGAATGAGCCGTATAACATCAACTTTGCAATGGATATTAATATCCAAAATATAATGAAAACATTATTTATTAGCATGTTAACAAGATCGGCAGTTTAAGACATTTTGTGAGCACAAAACACAAGATACTTGTCTTTTCAATATAAATAAGGATTTATTGGATAAATCTAAAACATATAACTAATCTAGCACATAAACACACGCATTCACACATGTTGCAGAAAGACAGAAAGTGAGGAATAATTAGTTTAAGAGAATGAAAATGTGATATCCCAAGTTTACAGCAATATGTGCATTTGCATAGATCTGAACAACCATCAATCATTTAATTAACCCTCGAATTGAGTTCCTCGATGAGGTTAAAATTTATATTAAATGCTCCAGTTCAGCTAGGATCTGGAGGTACTTGCGTTCCTGTGTGCGGGGTTCCCTTCCTTGTCTGGTTGCCGAAAGGGGTTTCCCGCTTTTCTGATTGGCTGGACGTTCAGTCTTGGGGAAGCCAGTGGTTGGGCGTTAGCTGACGACGTGGAGCTGTGGTATGAAGTTGAGGTTTAGACGGCCCTTGAGACACGGCGTTAGGCAAAACTTAACTTAGAACACAAAACTCTCAACGGAAAAGAAAAGAGCTAAAGTAAAGGAATAGATGTAAAGTTTGACGAGACTAGGTGGCTTTTCTCCTCATGGTTTTGGAGGAGATGGCGTGTAAGCCAGAGCACGCTCAAAAAGCGCTAAGAAGCGCTGGCTAAAAAGCATATAACTAAAAAGCCGCATGGCTAAAAAGCATATAACTAAAAAGCATGACTAGAAGCGAAAAGCTAAAAGCTAGACACAAAAAGCTAAGTTTGATGGTGTTTCTAGTATTTAAACCAGGCTGTTTAACACACCCCAAATGGTGTTTTGACCAATTAGATGTCGTGTTTGCTCGTGGTGTTGTATATTCCTCCTCCCCATTTATAAATCAACTGTTATCTCATCATTCACATGGTCCGCATTTTTCCCGCTCTGGCAGAGTATACATTTTGGACATGATTTCTATAATAAAAATTATACATTTGACAACGAAGTGATTAGAATAAACGTTTCAAGCATGAAGATTCAAACACACGCATACTAAACATGAATGTGATCCTATAAACTATTCAATAGTTATTCGAAATACATTCACAATAAATGATTAAGACTTATAAGTCACATGTGGGTTAGATTAGTGTTGGGTGATACAGTGGGGCAAAAAAGTATTTAGTCAGCCACCAATTGTGCAAGTTTTCCCACTTACAAAGAATGGAGAGATCTTTAATTTTCATCGTAGGTACACCTCAATTGTGAGAGACAGAATCAAAAAAAAAATGAAAATCACATTGTATGATTTTTAAAGAATTAATTGGTAAACTCCTCTGTAAAATAAGTATTTGGTCAACTACAAACAAGCAAGATTTCTTGCTCTCACAGACCTGTAACAACTTCTCTAAGAGGCTCCTCTGTCCTCCACTCATTACCTTTATTAATGGCATCTTTTTGAACTCGTTATCAGTATAAAAGATATCTGTCCACAACCTCAAACAGTCACTCCAAACTCCACCATGGCCAAGAGCATAGAGCTGTCAAAGGACACCAGAAACATAATTGTAGACCTGCACCAGGCTGGGACGACTGAATCTGCAATAGGTAAGCAGCATGGTGTGAAGAAATCAACTGTGGGAGAAATTATTAGAAAATGGAAGACATACAAGACCACTGATATCTCCCTCGATCTGGGGCTCCACGCAAGATCTCACCCTTTGGGGTCAAAATTATCACAAGAACTGTGAGCAAAAATCCCAGAACCACACGGGGGTACCTAGTGAATGACCTGCAGAGAGCTGGACCAAAGTAACAAAGGCTACCATCAGTAACACACTGCGCCGCCAGTGACTCAAATCCTGCAGTGCCAGACGTTTCCCCCTGCTTAAGCCAGTACATGTCCGGGCCCGTCTGAAGTTTGCTAGAGAGCATTTTGGATGATCCAGAAGAGGATTGGGAGTATGTCATATGGTCAGATGAAACCAAATAGAACTTTTTGGTAAAAACTCACTTGTCGTGTTTGGAGGAGAAAGAAAGCTGAGTTGCATCCAAAGAACACCATAACTACTGTGAAGCATGGGGGAGGAAACATCATGCTTTGGGGCTGTTTTTTCTGCAAAGGGACCAGGACGACTTATCTGTGTAAACGAAAGAATGAATGGGCCCTGTATCGTGAGATTTTGAGTGAAAACCTCCTTCCATCATCAAGGGCATTGAAGATGAAACGTGGCTGGGTCTTTCAGCATGACAATTATCCCAAACACACCGCCCGGGCAACGATGGAGTGGCTTCGTAAGAAGCATTTCAGTGTCCTGGAGTGGCCTAGCCAGTCTCCTGATCTCAACCCCATAGAAAATCTTTGTAGGGAGTTGAAAATCCGTGTTGCCCATTGACAGCCCCAAAACATTACTGCTCTAAGAGGAGATCTGCATGGAGGAATGGGCCAAAATACCAGCAACATTGTGTGTGAAAACCTTGTGAAGACTTAGAGAAAACGTTTGACCTCTGTTATTGCCAACAAAGTGTATATAACAAATTATTGAGATGAAATTTTGTTATTGACTAAATATTTATTTTCCACCATAATTTGCAAATAATTCTTTAAAAATCCTACAAGTGATTTTTCTGGATTTTTTTTTCTTCTCATTTTGTCTCTCATAGTTGAGGTATACCTATGATGAAAATTCAGGCCTCTCTCATCTTTTTAAGTGTGGAGAACTTGCACAATTGGTGGCTGACTACATACTTTTTTTCCCCACTGTATATATATAGCAATGATTAGTTGCTCGAGTCCTTTTAGTGTAATTTAGGTGCATGGCAAGGCAGTTTCTGTGCCATTCTGTGACCATAAGGACAAGTTGCTGGGGATGATGAAGTGACATTTCTGAAGGACTTCAGTCTGTTCTCTGTCTCAGAGATTGGGTGGGAGAAGTCAGATTTCAAACGAGATCGTGATCCATTTTACTATCACCGTGAGGGCCTGCATGTCATTTCTTGCCCCATTAGCATTGATAACTTGCCCCCCCAAAATTTGACAATCGTCCTTGGAATTTGCAATAAGTGTTTCTTTAATTGTTTTAATGTGAAAGCGCTTTCTGTGAAGACGTTGGGTTCGGCTTGCTTCAGACTGGCCAGTGTCTGATTTATGACCTCCTGTTGTCTTGGGCCTCTTTGTGGAATTCAGCTCCTCGTGTTTCAACAACCATGTTTTTGACCAAATCTAGCTGGTCGGATTCGTCTGAACCTTCATATGCTTTCAGCTATAGCATATAGGAAAAATTGTGTTTTTAACGAGTACTCCTGACATTATGAACAAAGCTTATTCTCATACAGTTTTATTTAAAAATGTTTGATTAAAAAAAAAAAAACATTTGTTTGGTCAGTGTTTTAGTTTCTTTGAAATATATTCACAGGTTTTTTTGTTGACTTTGCTACTACAAACTACATTTTGCTTCCTTTTTGGTCTGTGAAGTAATCTATATGTATTAATTTTGGATGGACAAAAAACAAAAATTCTGATCAGAAAAGCTGTGCCTGAAACCGCATACCTTCTAGTAGCAGAATTTCTCCACGTCCTAAAAACTCTTAATTTGCCCTTCCACAAATCAAAGCCTTAAAATGTGTAAAATTGGAGATGAAAGTCTTAAATTCATTAAGTCATAACATTAAATGTTGCATGCACTGCAAAAAAAAAAAAAAATATATATAATTATATTATTATATAAACAATATAAACCTTGTTATACTAATTTTATATAAATCTTATCATATATATAATATCTAGAATCTTTAGACATTTGCACTGGAACAAGACAATCTTTTTTTTTTTTGGCAGTGTAAGCTAAGGTCCAGGTTATTTCCATATTGTAGTGGTTAGGAGTAAAACTATTCAAGCCTTAAACTATGATATACTGTTCAGTTTATTCTTTAAATATACTTACGTGGTCTTAAAATGTCTGAAAGTCTTAAAAGGTTTGAAATGTACCTTCATAAATCCTGCAGAAACCCTGAATAGTTACTGCATTTGTTTTGAAACTTATTTCACGACCATTAAAAAGTATTTTCTTTATATGGATAGTATGAATGAAATGTGGATGTACTACATCATTGTCAGGTGACCTATAGTGTCAGTTGTGCTTCACTGCCATTCTAAATTCACTGGTCATCCGTGTACTTTTTGCCTACTGTTCTACAAATGCTATATGAATTCGGACATACTACTATTTTCACATTTTTCGGCTACTATATGGTAGGCATATTTGGACGCAGGAAAAGTATTTTCTTTGTGTATTATTGTGGAAGTCACGTTTCAGTATTTTAAAATGACTGTTTTCTCATTACGTCATTGTGCGTGAGGTTTTGACATCAAACGAGTGCTCAACTTTGATTCAGACTGTTATGTGTGACTTCCTATGAAGAGTTTGGCCAGCTGTGGGTCTCTGTTCAGCATTTTGTCTTCCTCAAAGCTCATTTATACGGAAGTTCTAAGCGGCCATGCATTATTTTTTTTTTCCTTCTTGTTTTCTTGTTTTCTCGTTATAACGACTTATTTTCTCGTTATATCGACATAACTAGAGTTGTTTTCTCGTTATAACGACTTAATTTTTTTGTTATCTCGACATAACGAGAGTTGTTTTTCTCGTTATAACGACTTCATTTTCTCGTGATATCGACATAGTGAGTTGTTTTCTCGTTATAACGACTTCTTTTTTCTTGTTATATCGACATAACGAGAGTTGTTTTCTCGTTATAACGACTTAATTTTCTCGTTATATCGACATAACGAGAGTTGTTTTCTCGTTATAACGACTTAATTTTCTCGTTATATCGACATAACGAGAGTTGTTTTCTCGTTATAACGACTTAATTTTCTCGTTATATCGACATAACGAGAGTTGTTTTCTCGTTATAACGACTTAATTTTCTCGGTATATCGACCAAGAGTTTTTTTTTTTTTAACAATGATTGGTTGATCTACTGTGTTATGTAACGAACTCAATCTGATGGACAGATAAGCCATGCGCTCTTACTGTAGCCTAGGTCGTGGATATTTCAGCAAATTTAGCTTCGCCTAGTAATAACGTCTACAATACAAAAATGGCTGATCAATCACGGTTGATATTTCCAGAGGCAGTACGCTAAACATGTGTTTGTGTAATTACCATGTTTAAGGTTAAAGCAACACCGCAAACACAGGCGGAGTGTCTTCAGTATGCAGAACTATTCTAAAATCTTTTAGAGTTGCTTGGATTCAACTCACTTTCAATTTTTCTTTTATTTGAAAGAAAATTATGTATAATTTGAAATTTTAGTCATTATATGCTGTGACTGATATTATGTGCGTTACAAGCTTCTGTTTGAAAAGTGCGTTATGTGTAGCTATGTGTATGTGTGTGTGTGTGTGTGTATGTGTGTTTCCACGACATAACGAAGTTGTGTCGATATAACGAGAAATTTAAGTCGTTATAACGAGAAAACAACTCACCCCCCCCCCCCCCCCCCCCCCCCCCCCCCCCCCCCCCCCCCCCCCCCCCCCCCCCCCCCCCCCCCCCCCCCCCCCCCCCCCCCCCCCCCCCCCCCCCCCCCCCCCCCCCCCCCCCCCCCCCCCCCCCCCCCCCCCCCCGTTATGTCGATATACGAGAAAATTAAGTCGTTATAACGAGAAAACAACTCTCGTTATGTCGATATAACGAGAAAATTAAGTCGTTATAACGAGAAAACAACTCTCGTTATGTCGATATAACGAGAAAATTAAGTCGTTATAACGATAAAACAACTCTCGTTATGTCGATATAACGAGAAAATAAGTCGTTATAACAAGAAAACAAGAAGGAAAAAAAATAATAATGCATGGCCGCTTAGAACTTCCGTACTTTTAGACTCCTTTCAAATACAGAACTAAATGAAACAAGATATTTAAAAAATGACAAATGGAAAGCCAACTGCATACATACAAAAAAACACAAGCATATGGGGATACCCTTACTATGGTCCAATTGAAAAAAGAGTGATGAGATAAATGAAAGCGAAGAGGCTGTAAGAGGATGAGGAGGGTGTTGTAATGTAAGTGTTGTTTGGTTGCGCTTCAGGGTTTACCACAGAGGTGGTTTTAAAGCAGCACTATGTAACTTTATCTGTGTTAAAAATTTGCTAAATGTATATAATGAGCGAGTACATCTTGAATTCAGCTTTCAAAAAAACAAACCGCGTTTTTGTCTTATTCCGAATCACTACGATACAATTATAATACGTACTTATATTTAGCCTGGTCGGGTCGTCACCGCTGCGGAGTAACACATACTGGCGTGAATCGCCATAGACATAAACTTAGAGAAGTAGTTCCGTTTGGAATGTTCTTCCGCGGGATGTGTGCAGTTCTGTTTATTAAAGGTCCCCTGAAACGCATAGAAACACGCAGCATTACTCTATGTGTTGACGTCATTTTAACTGAAACAGGAAGACAGGGCGGGACATAACAAGCAGCCCCGCCTCTTTTTAAAATAGCCAATATCATTCGTTTAAATCACAGCTTGGGCTAGAGCCGTTCAGAGCCATTGAGCTCCGTAAAGCTGCATTTGACAGGATATGCCAGCCACAATCTCATCCATATTGCTATAAAATATAGCATTCTGTGTAGAATTCAAGTAGCTCCGATACATTTTGTGGTCTGCGCCGACTCGCGTATTTGATCCGCTCCGTGCTATCGTGTCTCTGGACCGGAGCAGAGTGTGTGTGTGGTGCGGTGGTTACATCGTGACACAGCGCGAAACCAGACTTCTTTTTTTGCTCAATGGAAAGCATATTTACACTGTTTGAATCGTTACCTGTCCCCTATATAGTGCTCTACGTGCCATTCACTGTACAGAAAATACTAATTCTGTGGACAAGTGACCGATTTCAGCCGCGGCTTCAGCGTCTATTTTATAGGGGTGTGTGGGGGGCGGGCGCTTCGGATTCTAGAGAGCATTTTATTGGACAGAAAGTTTGATGAGAAGCTGAAGTACGATGTGACGTCAAAAAAATCGTTGAGCCACTTTGGCGGAAGGGATGAACTGCAAGTATTGAATGCTTATGTCTTCTAAATGCGAATTTTGTAACTGTTTTGGAGCACACTGCCTTATAGATAACTTTAAGACTAACATATTGATACTAACACCCCAAAAACTTTAATTTTGATTTCATGGGGACTTTAACCGCCAGAGCGCCAAAAGTTACATAGTGCTGCTCAGGCAGAAGACAAAACCAGTGTTGGAGTATTAGAATACCACAATTTTGATGGTTATTTTTTTTTATCATTCATTTTTGCTATTCTTTTCTGATTAAAGATTTAAATGTGAATTATTTTTTCAAGCAAAGTATAGTTAAATAGTTAAATAAACAGCATTTTTTGGGTGAATCTGATGAGTTCATATATTGAAAGCTGACTTTTTGATTGTTATGGTTGCAAATATGAACATTATTTTATGATGTTGATCTCTTCTGAAACTCTAGTAGACACATTTAATCTTGTAATTGAGATGTTAAAGAGTTTTTAGATGTCCAGTTTATTTCATTTTCTTTCCTACAGGCTATATTTGCTGTGTTTATGATGCAGACAGATTATTGCATAAACACACCTGCATAAAGTGACAAGTCTCTGATATCACTGTTTGACCACTGGCTCCTCATATTGATGAGTATCTCTGTGCTCTCTCGGTCCTCCCAAATCAAAATAAAATCCAGCCAATAAGTTTAGCTTGGAGTCTTTCATTTGGAGAGGATTTATTCAGTCCCGGAGATGTCCATTCCCACCGTGTCTTGTAATCGCGCCATGAATTTGTGTACCATACCTCAGGAGTTTAGTGAAGCCCAGGTGAACATTTACAGATTTTGAAGTATAGACCAAGTGTTACTTCAGAACTACTTTATATGTTTGTTGGTTGCAGCAGCTAATAAACCTCTCTTGAAAATTAAGTGAATAAATGTTAATGGACAACAATTAGTGAATCTGGACAAAGAATCATTTCTTATAAATTCTATATTGTTTTTCCCCCCACACAGAACCATCTGTGGCACACAAAATGTTTATTACTTTTACTTTTTACTACTTTTTTATTTCTATCATAGCTGCCAACCAGAAAACTTTCAGAGCTTTAATAAATATGTAGAGCCAGGACCTTTTGGAACTTTATAACCCTGCACTTTACATAATTCTGGAATTACTTTATTATATTACAGGACATTTTCTTAATGTAAATGATTTCTAAAGAATGATTAGGTAGCCTTTAGTAAAAGGCTTTAATGATTGAAGTGCCTCTTAAAAGCAGGATCAATTGTGGAAATCACTTTCAGAAATAATAACAAATTAGCCATTACCAGCTTTTCTACAATGTCTGAATAAAAGTGGAAAATTAGCTTCCAAGAGGATATTTTAAAAGACAGATAATGAGGAAGAATAAAGAATAAAAAAAAATGAGATAATTCAGGGCTGCTAACAACCTGACCCAATTTTTTAAATAAGGAAATTAAAACCATTTTTTACAAAAGGACTGATTGCCTCATTTAAACAATATTACATTATCCAATAACGATACATTGCGGATCTGAAGTGAATTAACTAGCTCTTAAATTCAGAACATTTTTTTTTTTACTATCCTTGTGGGGAAATTTGGTCCCCTCAACATAGGGTTATAAATGGGGAAAAGCTAATTATGTTTTTAGATGAGATATCAATTTTATATTATTTTTTAGAAAAAAAAGTTACATTTGTTAACAAATGAATCATAGACGTGAAACAGGTGGCTCAGTGATTGATTCAATGGTTCACTCTTGTTTTGTTCCTGAGTGAATCAGTGTTTTTGAACCAAATGACCGAGTGAGTGATTCATAAATGTAGTAGTGATTCATAAGCATAAAGTCTCACTCATAAACACAGTCACTTGTTGCCAACTACTGGTGTAATGGATGGCAGTCTGAGTACAAGAATGATTATCATTATATGTTGTCTGTATATTTTAAAATAAAGTGATTTTTGTCAGCAATAACTCATGTAGCTTCAGTTTTCCTGTTCGCATAGTTCAGATCATTGCTGACTGACTCTCCCAAGAGGGAAGAACCCTTCTGTGATCTCTCAATGTGTTCATATATTACAACAATGATTAAAACAATCTTTTTTGTATTTCAAAGAACCGCACTCCTAATGACATATTTTTAAAGAGGGGAGGCATATTTTGAATTGTGCTCATACAGACGCGGAGGATAATTAATCCCGACTAAGTTTTCGCAGAGCACCTTTTCATCCTGGATCATTAGCATCTAATTGCATTGTAAAAATTACAACATGTTATAATCTTTAACAAAGAAACGCAAAGACGGCCCAGTCATCTGTCACTGTGACCGGAGGGACTATGCTAATGCATTAAAGCTCCGATTCGTATCGCTGTCGGTCGGGGATTAAAGCGCTTCCTTGACTATTGCCTTCTGAACCGGGATGAAAGCAGCACGTGACAGGCCGAGGCTGATTAATATTCTGTTTTCTTGGAGACTAATAAGCTGCGAGAAACACAATCCCTCTTCCTGTGATTAATTAAATTGTGGGGAAAATGTGGGCCTAGCTAAACCTTCTTGTTGTCGAGTCTTGCTCAAGCTGTTTAATTCAGTGGAATTGAACTATAAATACTAATATATGCTCAGCAAATTGGCCTGGGAGAGAGGAGATGAGGTCTGGGCTTGATTTAAAGTGATTGTGTCTGAGAGAGAGACCGTGTGTGCTCTTAGGGCTTGCTGTTCATTAGTAAGTTTTCAAAGAGAGAGAGCTAATTGTCACCTGCCCTGAAACAAAAGCCACCTTGGTCCCCCACATCCTTAATGAGTTTCTGTTTGTAATGAGACACTTACTGTGTTTGGAAACGGATTTTCCACAGTCCACAGATCAATAATGCACCCAACAAAAACTTTATCTCATCCGTTTGTTCGCTCTTGAACGTAGAAACGTCTTGAATTCTAAACCCCGGCCATCTCTGCAGCTCAAGCTTTTACTTGAGTTTAACATATATTTTGTCAATGGTCAGTTTAATTGTCTGCTTCAGATTGCAAAGGCAATTGAGGGCAAATGTTTTTAAGCTTTTGATGTGGAAAAATGTAACTGGATTAATGAGATGAAGAAAAGATTTTGTAGCTGTTAAGTAGAAGACTATTTAGAGGTGTAAAAACACTTTTTGTTAAATGTACACACATACACATGCACAAAAAAACAAAACATATAAAAATGTACTCATTTTTAATAGCTCTCAGCAGAAAGAGATGCTTTTTGACAGTTTATACTGTGCAACAAGAAAGGTCAAATATTTAGGTTTTCATTCATGTTCCTATTTTAAATAGTATTTTATACAGATACATTAATAAATAAACACACATACTCTACCATTCTAAAGATTAGGTCAGTAAGATTTTTGGTAACACCTTACAGTAAGGTTACATTTGTTTGCATTAGTTAACTACATTAGTTAACATGAACTAACAATGGAAAATACTTAAAAAATAAATAAATACAAGTTAAGCTGCGCAACATTTTATTTTCAACATTGATGATAATAAGAAATATTTCTTAAGCACAGATGGCTGAAAATTCAGCATTGCATCACGGAATAAATTGCATTTTGAAATATATTAAAATACAAGCCTTATTTTAAATTGTAATAATATTATTAATACTATTTTACAGTGTACTCTTTTTACTGTGTTTTGATCAAATAAATGCCGCTTGTTCAGCGAAAAAGTTTTCGAGTGTTCACTTTTGAATGGTAGTTGACATACAAATGCATTAGTACAGACGTCATAAAGAGCAAAAAAAAATCTATTTAATTATATTATTTTTTTGCCGTGTGTAACAACAAAATTGGGCTAAAAATCCCCTCTATGTTGGGGAAAAATTCATGAGAAACATGCAGAAAATGTGAAAAATCATTGAGAATTTTTTGTTGATGTTATACAGAGCAGAAAAATAGCTTCCAGAGATATTTAACAAACTTTTTTAATGTACCAATAATGTGATTTAAACGTACTCATTCTGTGGTCATGCAAAATAGCAAAATGGAAAAAGAATCCATTTATAAGATACATGAAGGGGTATGTTGACGTGACAATGATCTGAGCAAAAGGCATAAAATACAAGTAGTGAGATATACTTGAGAAGTGCTGATAAGTACCTAAACCTCTGTGAATTACGCTAAAGTGCGCTTGCAGACATGATACGATCGCCTTTCACCAACATAAATGCCATGCTTTCTGGCTTACTAACAGACAGGGATGCAGCTGTTCAGACGTTTTGCTCCGGAGGGACGGCAGAAACAGAGAAGCGGCTGCAGATGAATTCAAGCCCTCTCTGTGGTGGTGAGAGATGAGAGAGATTTCTGGAAAATGCTGCATCTGTTCGGACAGTTTCTTTTTGTGCAGTCGCTCTGATATCTCAACAGTGCAGTGCTGTCAATAAGACTAGTTGTCTGGTTCTTTTATACAACAGCCACCCTGAATAGCTATTGTTTAACAGTGGGGGAATTCACAAGATGCATTTTAATACATGCTAACAGCTCACCTACAAACACACAAACCCAGTGGACATTATCCAGTACCGTCTCTGCTGCTGGATGTTAACACCTCTAATTGTCAAATCATCAGCACAACATTGTTGTCTCTGAGTGCTGTTGGACAGGTTTTAGTATGTCGTCTCTAGAGCCAAAAGAGCAACAGAAAATGCCACTGTGGATGGAGCTCACACTCTGCAGGTCCTTTTTCATTTTCATGATTAAAGAATAAAAGAAAATCTGAATCCTACGTATAACTTATGCTTAAAAACGTGCAAAAACACTATAAAACCATATGACCTGTGTGCTGTTATATATGAGTTGTATATACACTATTGTTCAAGATTTTTATTTTTTGAAAGAAATTAATACTTTAATTCAGCAAGGATGCATTACATTGATCAAAAGTGACAGTAAAGAGATTTCAACATTGTTAACAATTTACATTTCAATAGTTAATCTTTTGAATGCTCTATTAATCAAAGAATCCTAAAAAAAAAAAAGTCATGATTTCCAAAACAATTATTCATCAGCACAACTGTTTTCAATATTGATAAGAATCATTTTTTTTTAATTGAGCAGCAAATCAGCATATTAGAATGATTTCTGAAGGATCATGTGACACTGAAGCCTGGAGTAATGATGCTGAATATTCAGCATTGCATCACAGGAATAAACAGTTATCAAATTAGTAATATTTTACAATATTACTATTTTTACAGTATTTTTGATCAAATAAATGCAGCCTTGGTGAACCCAAGAAACTTATTTTTAAAACCATTTCAAAATCTTACCTAACCCAAACTTTTAAATGGTATATTGAACTTTTCCAAAGATTTTTAACATAAAAAGTGCTGACAAGGCTTTACTGACCTTCTTGAGTCAGATATTCTGGTTCTTTCTGACCAGAATAAGCTGCAAAATGTTAATCAGAAGTCTAAGTAGAAAAGACCACAATTTCCACACATTTTATTCACCAGCATAATCAGAACTACATCTTTTCAATTCTGTTTAAGGGGCAGAAAATTTTATTTAAAATGATTGCACTTGGCAGTTCCCATGATGCAATGCTGTGCTGAATGTGGTAGTAGTATATTTCCTGCAGTTTTGCTGCTTTCTCCTCTCCCAGACTTCTCTTTCACAGTGCAACGGGCCTACAGATGCATGCTGGGATCAGATGGAGTTGTTGGTTCTGTATCGGCTGTTGTGCGTGCTGTAAGCCGGACTAATGCATTTGCAGATAGATGCTCTATTCTCTCTGGTGCTCAAGCTGAGGCACATTTGGAGGGATAAAAAGGACAGGCAGAGCAGACAGATATGGCTAATGCAGTGTGTTGATGTTGGAATGAAAGGTTTCAGAAAAACATGCTCCATAGGTTGTCTAGATGAGATCTTTTTTTCTTATTCATCTGTGTGTTTTGCATTTTTCTTATTCTGTGCTTTAATAATGGCCTCTGAAAAGGCAGATGTTGTTTTTCTCCTTGCGTTAACTTTAATGAGGTTTGATATTGCATTTCTCTCTTACTGTGGTTGTGATGTGATATAGATGTAGAAGTGCCGTATCTTCCCTAATGACAGACTGGACAGGTTTTTAAAGGGGACATTTCATGAGGAATAGATTTTTCCCTGATCCTTTGAGATCCTTTGAGAGTTTTGAAAGTTACATCATAAAAATTCAAGTAAAATTATTACAGTATATATTCTTAAAAATCAAGGTTCCCAAAAGGAGGTTTCACAGTGATGCAATAGAAGATCCATTTTGGGTTCCCCAAAGAACCTTTTAGTGAAATGCTCTTCACACTAAGAAAAAGAAGTGTTCTATTAAGAACATTTTAATAATAATAATACAAATCTACACTCTTAAAGATAAAAGTTCTTTAGTAGCGTCTATGCTTTCAGTGAAGAACCTTTAACATCCATGGAATCTTTCCATTTCCACAAAATGTTCTTTATATTGGAAAAAGGTTCTTCAATTTTTTAAATGGTCTTCACACTAAGCAAATAAAAACGGTTCTTTTAAAAACTGTTCAATGAAAGGTTCTTTGGCAAACCCAAAATGGTTCTTATTGGCATCTTTGGTTCCATGAAGAAACTTTAACATCTATGGAACCTTTCAAATGCACAAAATGTTCTTTATAGTGGAAAAAGGCTCTTTAAATTTTAAAATGTTCTTCACACTAAGAACAAAAAGGGTTATTTTAGGAACTGTTCAATGAAAGATTATTTGGAGAACCAAGAATTGTTCTGCTGTGGCATCAATGCAAAAACCTGCTTTTGGAACCTTTATAGTGGAAATAGGTTCTTTACACTGTTGAAAATAAAGAACATTTTGTGCAATGCAAAGGTTTCATGGATGTTCTTCTTGGAACCACACGTGTCAGTAAATAACTTTTAATCATCTAGCGTAGCGTCAGTTCTGGCAGGTCACGTTAGTCAAGCTCGCATCAGCTGACTCTCAGCTGATCCCCATCAACCTATGGGAATACGACACCTATTTAAGCATTCATATATAAGGTCCCTCATTATTATTATCAGCAGTTTTCGCATTGCTCTATAGCTAATTACCCTCCTCCATCCCCCACTCCTCCTCTGTCAGTCAGGATTCAGCCTCTGATTCTCCTTTGAATCAGACTAATTCTGAAATGTGTACATAAATTTATTGAACTTTAACGATATCTGCAATGCATTTATGTTGTTTCTGTTCTGTTTACCCTGGGGGGGGGGGGGGGGAGGGGTGGGGGGAGGGTGGGGGTGTTATCGCTGCTCTCCTGCTCTATCCATGGAGGCTGCATGGATGCGCAGGGAGTTCTTGCCCAGAACGGAAACATACCGCCAGTCCAAACTGTATGCTAATTTTCAATCATATTTGACGATAGTGGTCCTGACAGAACTCCCAAATAACTGTTTGCACAACCATCCATCAAGATCGTGTAGTGTACTGTACATGCTGATGGATTCAGCATAATCAAATGCATGTGTGAAGTTCTGTCTGTTGTAGGTGGCTGGAGGGCCAGAACAGACAATAGACTAGTAACAGAGACAAATGCTTTTCTTATCAGAGCCCCTGAGCATTGATCCGTCTGGCCTCTCACGCTGTTCTCATTAAACAGGGTCGCTGGTTTCAACCTTTCTCTATGATTTTGACCTTCAGAGCTCTGATCCGACAGCTAACTACCCACCCAATTACACCGACCCCGGCTGCGGCTGACCGCGCAGTCATACACAAACACACATTTCAATTAGCAGCCTTATCCACTGCTAACCATGCCAAACTCTCAGTTCATTCCAGATACAGACACCACTAATAACAAAACTTCTTCAAAACAACTGAGAAATATTCAGGACATATTCAGAATTCCTAAGAAGAAATCAAACAAACAAATGAGACCGTTGTTAGCAGAGTACTGGAGAGTTCTGATCAAAGTTAAAAAAAAATTTTAGCCTTCATTCAGCAAGGATGCATTATATTGATAGAAATCAGTAGTAAAGACATTTATAATGTTGCAAGATTCAAATTAGCACCAAATCTGCATATAGAATGATTTCTGAAGGATCATGTGACACTGAAGACGGAGTAATGATGCTGAAATTTCAGCTATGCATCACAGAAATAAACTGCATTTTAAAATACATTAAAATAGAAAACAATTCACAATAAATTCACAATATTATTGTTTTTACTGTGTTTTTGATTAAATAAATTCAGCCTTGGTTAGCAGAAGAGACTTCTTTCAAAAACATTAAGGCCTGGTTTCACAGACAGGGCTTAGACTAAGCCAGAATTAGGCCATAGCTCAATTAGGACATTCAAGTAATTTTTATAAACATGCCTTAGAAAAAAAACATTACTGGTGTGTATCAGTTTCTTTCATTTGAAACAGCTCAGACTTATATTTTAGTCTGGGACTATAGGCTTAAACCTTGTCTTTGAAACCGGGGGTACGAGTCTTACAGACCTCTAAGAGATAAAATTGCAACTCATTTATTATTTTTCTGTTCTATTCTCTCATATCATACCGGGTACTGAACTATTAGTCAAAAAAGTCTCATGATGCCACACTCCTGTGCAGATAAATTATTATTCTATTATTATAATTAATCATTAAGAGGTTATTAACAAAACTGACCTGAGACAAACCTTTGTGAAAATGCAGAAATCTCATTGGTTGCATAAATTATTATTGCAGTACTGTCTGCGACAGCAATCAACTAATGCTTAAATTTAATCTTATTGCTGTCTGGGAGAAACATGTAGAATTAAATATCCAATATCAGCCAATATCAACTGACAAATGAATAGCCAATACATGCAGATGTATGTAAAATAAACACATTAAATAAGTGAATTTAGACATCATAATATTATAATGTACAGTAATATATATTTGCAATTAAGTTTTAACTGTTTTAACAAGTTTATATGGTTTTAAAAACCTATCTTTAAAATTTAGTTGAAGGCAAAGCTGCAGTCTAAAGATAAAAAGAGTGGACATTAGCATGCACAATTAAATATGCAATATGAGCCAATATTTATACTATATTGACCAATACTGACTATTAAAAAACAAATACAGTGCATTTAGGTATCACAACATTCTAATGTACACTTAACAACGTTATTAAATTATTGTTGTTAAATGTTTTACTTACCTGGAAAAAGGCTTGGTTGAAAAGTCTGTAAATAACTTTCGCCTTGGGTTTATCTAATCCTTCTTATTAATTTGGTAAACAAATTAAATTCATATTTATTTTAGGCAGTTTGTCATATCTTTTGCGCTATTTGTTTGACTTCAATTTAATACATGTTTATTTTATTTATTATCTCTATCTTTGATCATTCTTGTTTGTCATGCCGCTCATGTGAGGCACTTTGTATGCCGTTGTTTGCTGGAAAGGTGCTGAATAAACAAAGTGTGAGTTAAATTAGATTTCAGAGGTGTGTAGGTGTTGAGGACGAACAGAATGTCGAAAGAGAAAAGTAAACTCAATCAGTTCTTCACAAGCTCTCTCTCTCTCTCACACAATACACAGCACCACAGCACACGACACACACACACACACACACACACACACCACACACACACATCACACCAACACACACACACCGTGCTCCTCTTTTGTGCTCCCATATCCACAACCCAGTGAAGCAGGTAAAAAGAGATAGAAAGTTTTGCTTCATCTCAATCTCTCTCTCTGTCTCGGTGTCCATCAGCTGTGTGTTTTAAAGTCACTACATTTGGAGCATCAGAAGAATATAGAGTCCTCAGTGGACTGAAGTGTAATAATACAAAACCTGCCAATAGCATCACATGGATCTTGGGAAGATAAGACCATCATCCCCTCAGCCAAACCAACCAACAGCAGCTCACACAGCACAGTTGACAAGATTAGACATACGTGAATGTTACAACTGAGCCAAACAAAGTGGCTTTAAATGCAAAACGTGTCCAATATAAGTGATCGGAATAAGCAACGTAATTATCAGGTATTTCACACTCATTCATGACAGTCAAAACTGTGTCATTCATTGATATTGTATGATAATCCGACCATAAAAAATTAACAACAACAATAACGCACGTTCCTTCGTGTCGCAAGTCTTTCGTGAAGTACATATTGTAGAACATAATACAGAACTTTGCACATTCAAAACTAATCAAGTCAGCATTCAAGGATATACCAATCTGGACCATTTATAGTCCCATATTCAGTTTCAATTTTGATGAAATTAATGAACTGTGCTCTGATTTCAATTACAATGATATTAGAGCCTTCGTGTCATCTCCCTCCACAGGTGTAATTCATGTTTTGAGAGTTAGTCACTCTCCCATTCTTAACTGTGTGACTTATATTTAGGCTACTCTGGTATTGTGGTCACTTGAATATACAGCTGTACAGTCAAAATCTGATCCCTTATCGTGCTAAAAACCCGTCACTCATGAATCATCATGTCTGTCTGCTGATCCCTAGTGATTGGCTAAAAGTGCGGCAGGCTACGTCAACATCAGCATCAGCCGACTCTGCATTACGTGTATGTGTTTAGTAACAACATGATGTCTGACTGGATGGAATACATGCAGCTTGGGTTTTGTTTGTTAACAAATTAAACTATACAATTTAGATGTTTGAAAACCACTAAACTGACCCCAAACCAGCCAAAATTTTGTCCACAAGCCGCCAATCTGGCCAACACTGATACGCACGCTAATGCAAAGAGGTTTTGGGATTTCGCTGCGTTCCAAGTCAAGTTTGATGAACTGCGATAGAGATAGATTGCCATATTGTGACCTTGTATCAAATAAAAGACATACTGTAATGGAAAACTGCAGCGCTGCAGGAATGTGGAGTAGATTGTATGTTTTTACATTTTGGATTTATTATTATTAGTTAAATTTGTGTTTTTAAAAAGATGCTGCAGAGTGTGACGTCATATCACGACTGTTGCAGCATCTGAAGAAATTCTGCATGCTTATAGTCTAGTGTGACCACGGCTTGTGTCTGCGTCTGGTGTGGTGTGAATTGACATTTATACCTCTATAATCGTATTATATGTTCACAAATGACTCATTTAATGTCTATTTTGTTCCCTAAACAATGGTATGAAGTGCATTCTCACAACCTTTTCTGCTCTATTCAACATGCTATGTGTGGTAAAAATAAGCTCAGAGTAGAAATTCCACTTGCACTTGTACTTCTGCTACACAAAGCTGCTCTTCTTACATATGCAGTGTGACTATTGTAACCTGTTAATGTTAGAGCCGATATAAATACACAGCTTACATGTGCAGTGTGTAACCTGCTCAGTTGTCATTAAAAACGTATGGTGTTTAAAACAGACTTAAGGAAATTCTAATTGTATGTTTCTTTTCCTTTTATTTTGGGGTGAAATATGACCTGGACTTGTCTTTGAGAGATTTTACGATTCTATGATATATAAATCTTATAGACACACATCTCTTCCCAGTCCTTTAGAATCTGATATGAACACATACTTACCATATGAATCCACAAATACATACAGGGATCAAATGTCACCAATGCAGACGAGTTTCTGAAAAGAGAGACGGAGAGACAGAATCGTCCCATGTGAGATGGTGTGTGGTGTGGCTGACTATGAAAAAAAGGAACAAAACAGAAAAGAGAGAAAAGAAAGGTCAAAGATATAGAGAGTGCTGGAGGAAAGGATGACAAGACTAATGGACAGACAACGCCACGTTCTGTTTGCCCTTAAAAGAGACCCAACACAGATATAAATCTTTCACACCAGTCAGTAAAACTCATTTTACATAGGCAAAAAAGATGTCTCACATTGACAGATGTATTTGAAATGAAAAGCGAAATGGTTTTCGCACAATACATATCAAAACGTTTTTAGAATTGCGTGGAAAAACAGTATGTCCAGCTATAGACAGGCTCTAAAAGCTGCCAGGGCCGAGCATATCCACAAACTCATAGAAAATAACCAAAAACAATCCTAGGTTTTTATTTAGCACAGTGGCTAGATTAACAAATAACCAGACGCCACACGATCTAAATATTCCCTCACAGTTTAATAGTAATGACTTTATGAATTTCTTCACTGATAAAATAGATAACATCAGAAATACAATAACAAATGTAGATTCTACAGCGTATAATACTTTAGCTTCATTCATCGCACCAAAAGATAAACTGCAGTGCTTTACAGCTATAGGACAGGAAGAGCTAAATAAACTTATCACTGCATCTAAACCAACAACATGCCAATTAGATCCTGTACCCACTAAATTACAAAAACAGTTGTTACCTGTAGCAGAAGAACCAAAATATTATTAACTTGTCGTTGTCTTTATGTCACGTCCCAAAAACATTCAAGCTGACGGTCATTAAGCCTCTTATTAAGAAACCACAACTAGATACTAGTGAACTGGCAAATTACAGACCCATCTCAAATCTTCCTTTTATGTCTAAAATTTTAGAAAAAGTTGTGTCTGCTCAATTGTGCTCCTTCCTGCAAAAAAATGATCTCTATGAAGAATTTCAGTCAGGTTTCAGGCACAGAAACTGCACTTGTTAAAATTACAAATGACTTGCTTCTTGCGTCAGACCAAGGCTGTGTCTCATTGCTAGTTTTACTTGATCTTAGTGCTGCATTCGAAACTATAGATCATGACATACATAGATCGAATACAAAACTATACAGGTATTCAAAGGCAGGCTTTAAGATGGTTTAGATCCTACCTGTCCGATCGCTACCACATTGTTCATTTAAATGGGGAGTCATCTCAATTATCACCAGTAAAATATGGAGTGCCACAAGGATCTGTCCTAGGTCCTCTGCTATTTTCGATATACATGTTGCCACTTGGTAATATTATTAGGAAATAAGGGATTAGTTTCCACTGTTATGCCGATGATACTCAACTATATATCTCAACAAGACCAGATGAAACTTCTAAATTATCTAAGCTAACAGAGTGTGTTAAAAATGTAAAAGAATGGATGACCAATAATTTTCTCCTATTAAATTCGGATAAGACAGAGATATTACTTATTGGACCAAAAGACAGTACGCCAAATCTCGTGGATTACAATTTGCAACTAGACGGATGCACGGTTACTTCCTCTACAATCAAAAATCTGGGTGTTATATTAGATAGCAAATTGTCTTTTGAAAATCATATTTCCCATGTTACAAAAACGGCATTCTTCCATCTTAGAAACATTGCCAAGTTACGAAACACGATACCCGTTTCTGATGCAGAAAAGCTAGTTCATGCATTCATGACCTCTAGACTGGACTATTGTAATGCACTGCTAGCTGGTTGTCCTGCATCTTCAATAAACAAGCTACAGATAGTCCAAAATGCAGCGGCTAGAGTCCTTACCAGGTCAAGAAAATATGATCATATTACCCCAATTTTACAGTCTCTGCACTGGCTACCTGTTAAGTTCCCGTATCAGTTACAAAATATTATTACATACCTATAAGGCCCTTAATGGGTATGTCCTGCGTACCTAACTAGTCTTCTACCACGATACAATCCATCACGCTCCTAAGGTCGCAAAACTCTGGACTTTTGGTAGTACCTTTGATAGCAAAGTCCACTAAAGGAGGTGGAGCTTTTTCACATTTGGCTCCTAAATTCTGGAATAGCCTTCCTGATACCGTTCGGGGTTCCGACACACTCTCTCTGTTTAAATCTAGATTAAAGACACATCTCTTTGGCCAAGCATTCAAATAATGCATCTCATAATCTTTTACTGCAGTCATAATCTTTTACTGCAGTTATATCTAATCAAATGCACATTATTATTCCTTAGCTTGGGTTAAACAAATCATTTGTGCTTGGTTGGAACAGCAGCTACGCTAATTATTTTTGTATTTGTTTCTCTGTTTTTTGCAGGATTTACACAAGCTTCAGTCTGGATTCAGAACACCTGAGAAGAGACGATGCCAACCCCTCAGAGGACCTCAGAAAATGCCAACCCTGAAACAACATACAGAAATACCAAATTTTGCTACAAGTTTGATTGCATCATAATAATTGCTCTTAATAGTGTTCATCGTCTGTTTTATTACCGTCTTTTAAATTGATTTTCCGTATATGCTGGTGCGTCTGGTACAGAGGAGAACTGGCCCCTTTACTGAGCCTGGTTTCTCCCAAGGTTTGTTCTCCATTCTGTCACAGATGGAGTTCCTTGCCGCTGTCGCCTCTGGCTAGCTTAGTTGGGGACACTTAATTTCCAACGACATCGTTGACTTGATTGCACAGATACTATTTAAACTGAGCTGGATGTTGACATCACTGAATCAATGATGAACTAACTTTAACTGAAAAATTGAGTGTTTACTATTGTCATTTTGCACTATTGACACTATTTTCCTAATTAATGCTGTTCAGTTGCTTTGTCACAATCTGTATTGTAAAAAGCGCTACATAAATAACGGTGACTTGACTTGACTTGACTTGACAATGGGCGGGGGTTTTTAAAGGCGTATTCATTAAAAAGGACAATTCTGTTTACTCACCATCATGTTGTTCCAAACCTGTATGACTGACTTTCTCCTATGGAATACAAATGTGGTGTGTAATTTCCTTGATGTTAAGATAGAGTTTAATAGTGAGTTTAAGGTGGGACTGTATGTTTTTTCTGTTAGTGGCAGACCAGGGGAATTGCTTGAAAACACTAATTATCTTTCGTTCCTTTTGGTGACACTAATGGTGTGGAAATTAGACATTTTAAGCTGTTACGCACTGAAAATCTTGCATTCTGCTGCAGCTCTCATACAATCTTGACGTCAAATCTGGAGCAACACATTTTGACCTGCCATGTTTGAATATACACTAAAGGGCCGTTCACAGGTGTTTAAAAACAGCTAGATTGAGTGCAAAGGAATTTAAAATAATGTAGTGATCTAGTATTTTTATTTTATTTTACACAACATCTTAACCATAGTGCTCATACCAAAAGAAAAAAAAATGCTATGCAATGGCTAAATTGTCCATGCATTGCAAAATAATAAATATCTTCCTCTGTATTTTTGTCTAATACAAATATCTAAACATCCTTAAACATAAACTTAAAATTCAAATGTAAAAATGTCTTAAAAAATAACACAAGTTTATGCCTAAACACACATGAATATGGGGTTATTATGAAAACTTGTTTTCCCGTAAAATGAGTGATTCTTGGTTTTCCCAAGGTTCACTAGGTGTAGTCATTTTAATCTGAGAAAATGAACATAGAAATCTTTTAGGACATTTGCACGGAACAACAAGGCAAAATGATGAAGAAGAACCTCACTTTATTTGCAGTGTGACTTGCAGCTATGAAGTGTGCTAATTACCACTCATTGTGCCTCTAAGACATGTAGATAAGCGAACATAATGGGACGTATTGTGTTCCTTGTAGTTTATTCCTTAAGTTTTCTTTACTTGGTCTTAAAAAGCTCTTAAATTTACAGTACATTCATCAAACGTGCGGAAACCCTGTACTAGTACTACTACACACTGCTGTCTAAAATTCACCACATTTCCTACGTCAGCTATTATGTTCATTCAGACCTGTTGCCAAAACCTTTCGAGTGAGTATTGATGTGTATGTGATAAAAAAGTATGTCCAGTGAATCTCAGAGTTCTGGATGGATGTGAATTTTCAGTGACAGCTTCCAACCCCAGTATTTATCCCCGTAGGCCATCCTTTACACGCACGTATGAAGGTTTAATAAATGTACCGCAGCCGTACAGTAATCACTGACACACAGCTCAGACAGACTACACATTAATGATTCCTTCAGGGCGTGAAATATCAGATTTACCTGTCACATATCAAATCGATAAGCCAATGAGATACCAGATACTGCTGCTGCTCGAAATATCTTATGAGTCATATCTGGAAAACTTTACACACAGTCAGACTTATGATTGGCCAGAAGATCCTGCATGAATCATCTTTTGGACGTGTCTCACGGCGCCAGCTGTAAAATCCAGTGCTAAAAGTCATCTACATGTCTTCTCTTATATATATCCTTTCCTTTACCCCGTTACTTTTTTGCTTGCTACTGTTCTCTCTTACCTTTTCTCTATTGTCTCATTCAGACACATGACCTCTGGATCCCTCCAGCCTTGAACTGTTAAAGACACTCAGATGCCTAGAATAGACACCCTGCCTCTCATTCAGAGCTATTCTTGCTGTGCCAAAGCAGAGACAATCCTGACAGCTTTGGAGGAGAGAAACAGAGAGAGAGAGAGAGAGAAAGAGAGAGAAGAAATGGCAGAGTGTGTTGAAGGTGGAGGTTCTTGCCTACCAATTTAACTGTTCTTGAGACCGTCAGTGCTGCGTCGGAAATAGTGAAAACCAAAAAAGGATTTCACGTGCCGTTATTCTCATGATTGCATCTGTGAAGTGGATTCCCAGAGGAACATTTTTACAGCTCAGAGGTTGCTTTTTCAGGACTCAGGAGTTCTCTCAGTTATGTTTCATTTAAGTATTGATTGAGGGTCCCATGAGGCCTCTGATCAAATAGCTTATAGGATATCAAAAAGTAAAAAGGTTGTATGTTTGAGCCTAAGACAAATTTCCCTCAGGGACAATAACGTGTACCTTAACATTAACCTTAAAAATTTAGAATGCATTATGTTAAAAGTTACTTATTCAGTTCACTTAATAATACATGTTAATATGAGCGCAAGAAATCGTTTGGAGGTTTAAAGATCCTGGATCTCAGCATAACTGGTACCATGCACAGTGTTTCATAATGAATTCAGTTTTCACTGAAAGTACAGACAATCGTGCAGATCATTTAAGTGAGTCAGATGTTGATTCAGAAACTGGACTTCATTCAGAACAGGATTCGTCACAATGTCTTATTGGATGATCTGGGTCATAAAAACTATGGTTAAAACTCATAAACTAGGTTTTTGATGACTAAAAAGAAAATAGCAGTTAGGCCGTAACCCTCGTTCCCTGATGGAGGAAACAGAGACGTTATGTCATGATCGACATGGAGATTCACTTGGGAGCCCCAATCATCTCTGACCTTAAGAGAAAACGCCAATGAAATTTGGCTAGTGGATTTTGCATACCTGAGCCCCTCCCGGTGCATACGGGTATAAATAAGCGACAGGTGCATCCACTCTTCAGGTTTTACGCTGAGGAGCCGAGAACTTGTCCCTGGCCGCCAGCGATGGTTCGAGGTTGTGGCAAGGGGACATAACGTCTCCGTTCCCTCCATCAGGGAACGAGGGTTATGTACGTAACCGAGACGTTCCCTATCTGTCGGTCACAACGAGTTATGTCGTGATCGACATTATGGGGCCCTGGAAAGTGCCACAACCTGAGACCTGTCACAACCCCATTGCGTAGCCAATGTTGGCAAGTGGCCGCGTGTCAGACAAACGCTACGCAAAGGTCGTAACCTTCCCACCGCCCCAGCGCAAATTCGCTGACCTTGGTACCTGCAGGGACCACAGGTGAATACATCGCTGCTGGAGATAGCCAAGCCGTTGTTCCTTTTCCCACAGAAATTTCTTAACAGAAGGGATTTCGACCTTCAGTGAAAGATTTGCTTCAAGTCTTTCCTATTTGTTGTTACAGCTTGGCAGTAACGATGGGGAAGCGAGCCTTCCGGAGAAGGGTGCTACAGAGGCCCCACCCTACCCGTAGGGAGGTAACATGTGGAGATTCTCATATGGACTGACCCAGGCCTGGGGCAGTACTACATATGGAATGGGTCTCTGAGGCAGGTCCTAGCTGAGAGTAGGGATGGAACAACTGCCAGCAGAGACTGACAGAACACTCTGTCAAAGGGAAGACATGGGTTTACCGAGAGGGAAACCTTACCGTGGAAGAATACACATATGGGATTGCCCGCAGGGAATCAAGCCATATGGACACCTAGCCCAATACAGGGGCTGACCGGAGATCCGGGCAAGCTAACACCAATACTGGGCCTGGAGTCAGACTGCTCCGCCCAGTCTGACTGCCGGGGGTGCTGGAGGATACTCCACCAGGGTTCGCCGTACAGGGAACTTACTGGAGGAGGAGAAAGGTGCTCGCATCCCCGGGTGAGGGGGAATGGTGCAGCAAGCATGACACCGGCCAGCTCTTCCCGCCCATTACCTGTTAACCAACACATGGGAAGAAACTGGCTCAACGCGGAGACTGTAGAATCTCGCAAAGAGTGTCGCCCAGCCCGCAGCTCTACCGATGTCTGCCAGAGAGGCGCCGTGCGCCAGCGCATAGGAGGAGGCAACACTCCGTGTGGAGCGAGCCCTCACCCCCAGGGGGTGAAAAATGTCTGGTTTTGATTCACTTCAGAGAACTGGCTCATAAGAGTTATTTGTTTGTGAAACAGTCTGCTCTGCGCTGTATCTTTTTGATTTACTAAAAAGAATCGGCTTATAGGAGTCATTTGTTCATGAACTGGACTACACTGGTCGTGCTGTATCTTTTTGATTCAACTAAAACGAATGGTTCATATGAGTGATTTGTTAATGAATTGGACAAAATTTGTTTTTGCATGCAATGTTCAATGATTTAATATAAAGATTTTTTGCCATTATTTTGCATTGTTTCATCACATTAATTTCAGACTGCAAGCTCACAACTTAGAGTGAATTATAATTTATTTTGCCATGGTACTATAGATTTAAGCAGTGCACAATGCGTATTTGCA
Source organism: Sinocyclocheilus anophthalmus (assembly GCA_018155175.1). Taxonomy (NCBI): domain Eukaryota; kingdom Metazoa; phylum Chordata; class Actinopteri; order Cypriniformes; family Cyprinidae; genus Sinocyclocheilus; species Sinocyclocheilus anophthalmus. Next base: position 79,721 of record JADLZN010010244.1, on the reverse strand, counting down.
ACGGTTACCTTTGACGTACCTTTAAAGTTCATGTTCAAATCTTGAAGAAATTGAGACATTGAGCAGTTTGAAACATTGCTGAGATCTGCTGAACTCTAAATGGGGCCTTTTTCTGAGGAGAAAAATCTGAGAAGCGAGAGACCAAAGTAAGTTGCTTTCTATTAAATAGGAATGAGATATTAAAGGGATCTCATTTGTTATTGTTCTTTCCTACAGTTTCTCTCTCTTCTGGTTATGAAGTAGGTCTGGACTATTAGTTAACAAATCCCATGTTGCCACACTCCTGTGAGGATAAATTATCTAAAACTGAAGTCATTAAGAGGTGATGAGCAGACCTGACCCAGGACAAACGTTTGGGAAAACGCTGACATCTCACTGGCTGCATTCATTATATCTCAGTTCTATCTGCGACAGCAATCAACGAATGATAAATGAACCTCAATGTTTATTTTCTCCAAAATGCAGAGAAGAATAGGTAGCTCTAGAGAATGTGAGTCTCTAAATCCCTTTTCCCTCTATCTCTCTCTCGCTCTATTTCTCGGCCGCTTCCATAATTACTTCTGAGCTGCTGTGAACTTGGCCATGGAGACACATAACTCTCCCTTCAAATGTCAGCAGCTCATTGCAGCTGCTCTAATTGGGCTGGTGTAAATGCGAGGTGGCTTTTTCTCCCCCTTCATCGATTTCTTCTCCTTTCCTCACCTTTGTCATTTCACACTGTCTGTGTGTGACAACTAGTGCCAATCCCTCAAGTGTCTGTTAAAGCTGTTGAGCTCCTCAGGCCTGCGACTGATGTGGAATCAGCTGTGTGCTGCTGTCAGCATTGGTCTGATGAACGCTGATCAGAAAGGTTTTTTTTTAATACTCGCCAATGGCAGTTCTCTTAGGATTATTGAATTGGAACGGAATGCTTTCATACCAATTGCAAAAACTATTGGAGTTAATGCACATGAACGGAGACTTAAGGTGGTAATGTGGTCATGATGTGAAATACTTGTATTGTTATTATCATTGTTCAGCTCAGTAGTTGATCTTTTGTCTTTCACCCTGCTACTTTTTAAATAGATATTGAAAAAAAGTTTCTAAACGTTTATCAATAACTTGATAAAGTATAGCATGGACCTGCCATTTTCCATAAATTCTGCTTTGAGACAATATCCTGATTATTTTGATGATTTCTTTCAAAAGAAACAGTCATATAAAAGATGAACCTTTCATTTTGACATTTTCTTCTCACATCCTCACACCATGATCCAAAGCAGCTTCTTCACCCTGGTGAACCTACTTAAACTTCCTCTAATGACCACCAGAGAGCAGACTAACACAGCTCACAGCCGCCACTGACACACTGGCATAATAGTTTACGTTGGCTTAAGTGAAAGAGGGAGCAACAACACAACAAAAAGAGAAAAAAAATGACCTGGATGTCATTTGTTTTAGTCATGGGCACAGTCTGTCTGATAAAGTCCCTGATATCACAGGAGAGCCCAGCAGATTAGAGAGCTTTTGAGAAGAGCCAGAAATAATTTACAGAGATTTCCGGCTCTGAACTGAAAGCATTTTGTGCACTCTCAAGGTTCAGTGGTTTATCGCTATTGTATTTATGTTTATAAAATGCATAAAGACAACACCTTTAGCTTTATCTTGAGTCCAAAGCCAAAAGTTCGTAATCAATCTAATAAGGTTAACATCTCTGTTCTGAATGAATCCTCTTGCTTCAGTATGTGTGTGGTGTGTGTGTGGTGTGTGTGTAAATAGAGCACATCACAGGTAATTCATAACTCTGACATATCATACATCATAATTGTACAGCCAGGTTTGCTCGTTTGCATTTCTCTGATATGACTGATCTTCTATTTGAATGTGACTCGTGATTTGTATCCCATAATTTATTCTGTTTGATGTTGGTATTCGTGTCGGGGTTTCTGTGAGCTTATAGAGCTTGTATCTGATCAAGGCTCTGTATGTCCACATTATAAACACACGCAATCATTGCAGTCTTGGGGCTAGATAAGATAATGACAGTGGGATAGTGATCTGTTTAAAAGGTTGACATCTTTTATACCCTCCGTGTTTTTTCCCCCTTTTCCCGGAAAAGAAGCTTGCAGTACTCAGATATTGAAAAACTAGTGTTTGGGAGCATTTGTAGGCAGCATTTTAAGTGCTTCCAAAAAGTTTGCATAATTATGCTACTTGCTAACCTTTTTTGGCTAAATAAGACAGCATTAAAAAAACATTTCTTAACCAAAATTTGTTAAACCTCCAAAAATGTACCTATACATACAGTACAATTCACTGCAGTTTCCAGCTGAAATTAACACTAGAGGCAGTAAAACTCCGACAACTTTTATTACTTTTCACACAAATTATGATTACAGAAGCACATTATTGTTTACTAAAGACTTATTTTGTGTTTCCTTTCACAATACTATGTTATCACCCCAAAACACTTTTACCATAGTGCAGGATTTGTAACTAACACAATTTTGACCTTGCATCATATAACCCAGATAGATACGTATGGCTTTTCGGACGTAGGTACAAAACTTGCTCGGTATAGCTCACCTGGTACAGTGTTGCATGAAACATGAAACATTGCATGAAAGCTCAAAGACTTGTAAAAGGAAGCTGAAAAGCCATGGTTTGCTTAGAAACAGGTGCTAAATGTCACCTTTGATTAAGATTTAAGGTAGTTTAGTTTACGTTGGGACATTTTTCCGGTTTAACCTTTTTGCGCCAAATCATGGATACTTCATGTCCGACACTGCAAAAAACAACCACACTTAAAATGTGACAGATTTCACGTTAACATTTTTGACATAACATGCATGCAAAACTCATGACAAGTTACTTGGAATATTTGAAAAAGCAAAATAATTATCCTTTTGCAGAAATGTCACCACATGCACCCTTTTCCAGTGAGCCTGGGTTGCATGTATTCTTTGCAAAGAAGGCAGTCCCATGATGCATTCCAGCACACTTTATTTGAAAAATCCATCCAATATTGCACAAGAAATGAAAGGAGTGGCATTTAAATAAATGCCAATATTTGTGAGTACTATGTAGTACAGTAGCAACTTGCTAATATGAAAACTGTTGTTAACAGTTGCTGATGTGCTTTGTGAGGGTCGCTATTTGTGTGAGTTGCTTCCTATGTAGGCAGTAGACAGCAGGGCAGCTCACTAGGTTTTGGAAGAGAGTCAGTAACTCTGTTGCAAACCCTAGTGAGTTGCCTAATAGTCTACATAGGGAGGAATCTTACATGGTAGTACACTAACTAAAAGCTTCACAATCTATTGAAACTCTTGGTCTGCTGTTAGAAAGTGCTGCAAAGATAATGTAATACTCTAATTGGCACAAACAAACAGAGCAGACACACACATACTTTTATTATGTATTTTTATCAATATTTTTTTGATATTGAACACATATAATTGGCATATCTCTTCAGCTATCTTGCTTTTTTCTTTCTTTCACAGAGAGCTTGTTGCATTCTAGGATTGCCTTATTTGCCAATAAGCAATTTGCTACCTTAGATTTTGGCCAAACGTGAACTAACTTTAGGGACAACCTTTAGAGCTTGGCTATGACGCCTCAAAATGCTGTCTAGCTAGGCAGCACACCAGGATTTGGAACAGTGCTGTTCCAAAAGGAAAATGTGTTTTTTTGGCTTTGTCTCTTCCATTTTCTTTTCCATGTAATTTAAATGAACATTTTGACATCCTTGTAGTGTAAAACTCAACAGCAGGAGTTTTTCATCTTTGTGAAAACCAAAACGTGTCTGCGTCATTTTTTGACAGAGACACAGCGAGTGGTCTGTTTTCATGGCAACAGTCAAGACTCACGTGGGCCAGGATGAAAAACTCAAAGTTATTCCACTGTGAGTATTCATTTACATGCTTAATACGAATGTGTGTTTATGGACGTGAGTTCTGAAGAACAGGTTTTATACCCTTTCAGGCACAAAGGCAGACTTTCTGTCAGATATATTTATTTATTTTTGCCATGAAACAGTGACAAACCATCAAACTAACATGTATGGATTTGGATTCCTAAGGCTTGGGGTCAAAGATAATTTATAAGGATTTTTCCCCCCTAGTTACCACTACGTATCTGACTGAATTGTGCAAAAATACACTTTGTAAGTCTATTATTTTATTCAGTGTGTGCAAAAGTCAACCCATTTTAGCTGGAGAGAAACTTTAGAAATACAGTCATCTGTGTGCAACTTTTTTCCTTGCCATATAAAACAAAAAATATTCACAAAATTGAAATATTCCTACTTCATTGCAAAATGTGAGGTGCAAAAAGTACTTGGTTTCTGCAGCTGAAGGGGTAAAAACTTTTCTTTTTCTTTTTTCGACTATACATATTCAAATAGTGAACCTTTCAGTCAGTTACTGATGTAAATTGAACCTATTAGGCCACTTCCAGGACAAAGTTTCTTTAGCTGTCTGGTCAGAACGTTCTAGGCTATATCTTCGATTTTTCCAAATGTTTCTGTTTACAATTTATTAAAAGTGCTTACAGGGCAGAGTGATGTCGTTGTTGTGAAGATGGGCCTCATTTTCTCCTTTATTGCTCATACACACTGGCTTTATTTGTCCTATTACTGCAATCCCCGTGAGTGCATTTAACAAAAATGGCCCAAACTCAACAAATTAAGAACAAACTGTTGCAATTTACTTTCTACTTCTGCCTGAAAGGATGGGACTTTCTCGGAATCAAGTTGCCAGAGTCAGGAAAAAACTGATTGTTTTTTTCTTTGTGAGATATATTACTATATACTTTTTCTTATTGCAGATCAGCTTGTAATTTTGTTATATTTTATCTCTATTCTCAACAGGGATACACATATCAGTGTTATGTCAGTCACAGATTCAAGTTATGATATATTAGCGCATATTGAAAGGCAGATGTTTAAGAATCTATATCCTTCTGGATTTATACTGACATTACTGCAAATAATTAATTTGCTAATTAAATACACACTTTTCAATAGATTTGAATGATTTTTTTATTTGTATTTTTTTAATTGCCTTGCTTTCAAACAACTCAAAGCTTAAAGAAACCGCAGAATGCCCATAGAATGTAAATCTAGCGTAGCGTCAGTTCTGGCAGGTCACATTAGTCAAGCTCGCATCAGCTGACTCTCAGCTGATCCCCATCAACCTATGGGAATACGACACCTATCTAAGTATTCATATATAAGGTCCTGCAGTAGTATCAGCACTTTCACATTGCTCAATAGCTAATTACCCTCCTCCATCCCCAACTCCTCCTCTGTCAGTCAGGATTCAGCCTTCTGATTCTCCTTGAATCAGACTAATTCTAAAATGTGTACATAGCATTATTGAACTTAACGATATCTGCAATACATTTATGTTGGTTCTGTTCTGTTTACCCTGGGGGGTTATCGCTGCTCTCCCTGCTCTCATCCATGCTAGGCTGCATGGATGCGCAGGGAGTTCTCGCCCAGAATGGAAACCATACCACCAATCCAAACTGTATGCTAATTGTCAATCATCTTTGATGATAGTGGTCCTGACAGAAACACGTTTGTTTTCTTGTAACGTTCCTTCATTGCATTAATATTACAAACTAGAACCACCATTATTAGCTGTACAAGATTTGATATGTTGCCGCTCTGGTGAGTTGAGATGGATGTTTTATTTAACTGTTATTATGCATGAGTGATACATCTTTAGTTTGCTCATATTTATTAATGAAAGTCTGTAACTACAGGTTGACGCTTCTTGGGGAATGTTGCCTTTTTATAATTAGCACAGGCAGAGAGCAAATATGACAATAAAATAAAGACATGACTGATTTTAATCATGAATCTATTAAACCCTCCAATACATGATTACAGGTCCAAGGATGAATCATCATCATTGCTTGACGTCAAATGTTCGTAACTGGAATTTATCCACTATTTTGCTCCAGTCTCTGTGGTAACGCGTGATGGAAATGCTTAAAAAAAACTCTACAAGACCTCAATGACCTGATCTATGAATTAAAAATGGCAGAGGTCTGCAAATGTGACCCAACCTCTACAGTACTGACCGAACCGACCTGAACACGCTCTGTTTACTTTATCCCTGAAATAGCTATCATATGGCTTCAGAAGATTCTGAACATAGTGCAAAAGTCGTATAAACTACATTTATGGTGTTTTTTGGTCTGTTTGATAGCTGTTGCTGTATGAAACAAGCCGCATAAAGGTTCTTCTCTGTGTTCCACAGGAAAAATAGCATGAGGGTATGTAAATAATGACACAAATTTCAATGATAACCAAGCTTTGAGGGAAATGCGCACAGCTGATTATAAGCCAAAGGAGAAAACTCTTTCCCTTCTTCCTGTTTGTCACCACATTCCCCTCTTCAACAAAAAACCTCAGTCTCTCTGGAGACTTTCTATCCATTCTTCTGTTATTTTGCTCTCTGTCTTTCTCTCTCGGTGCCAGGCAGGAACCCCCTTGGCATGTGAAATAAAGAATTATACGAGAGTGGTCTGCCATTCGCTGCACATCATTCAAAATTCAGAAGTTCTGTCTGAGTTTTATTAGCCCGGCTAGCAGGAACGTGCTCATAACGTGACAGCATTATATCGAGCGATGCTCCAATAGAATAATGCAGAATGCAAATTGCATCGGAGGTGTTAGAATGTCATTTTTATTGCACTAGGATCTCTGTGGATGACACTGGAAATTCATTACGCTGAAATACCAATATTACATTTTTGAAAGGGAAGAAAGGCGTGCTTAGCAGACATTTTTACTCTAGAGTGATGTCCCTCTGTGTAATGGCTTTACATAAGAAAAGCCAAAGGCAGGGATGTAATGCGGTTTTAGAAGCCGTCTGGATCACATACCTGGACAGAAGGGATGTGATCGTGTCCCAGACGATTTCACATGCAGTGAGAGAAAGTCAGAAGTGTGTGTGTGTATGTGAGAAAGCTATTGCCACTTATTTGGATTTCTCCATTATACTGTACATTGAGAGAGGTAATTAGAAATGATTAATTGACTCATGATAATTGTCTGGAGAGGGCTTGTGTGATTGAGAGCTTTTGAATCTGAGAACTCAAGTCGGTCTGACTGTGTTGTCTCATGAAAGTGAATGGTCTTGTGTTTTAGTGGGTTAATCATGTGTTATAATTCCATATGAAGTCTATCTAATAGAAACTGTGCAGGTGTAATTGAAGTTACAATAAATGCATCTCAGAGTTTCATAATATAGCTACAGTGGCATGGGCACTTTAAAATGGCATTGGGCAGACTTGATATAATTCCCTCTTTTCTTTTATATCATGGCAAAGTTATTTATTTTATTTATTTATTTGTTAAAAAATGAGTGAAATGGTATTGTTCTGCTTTCTGTAGATCACTGCAAAAGGTGATGCACTATAGCAGTCAATTTGCTTAGTGTGTATGTTGTGTAGTTTCAGACACTCACCCATATACATACACACATCCAACAGATCAGTGTACAGTTCATAGTATTGTGGCATCAAGAAGTAATTGGTGTTTTTATGACTGTTTCACTTTTCTAAAGTTTTCAAAAATGTTTTTACTGTGTCCGAGACTTTTTGTTTTGAACAATGTTTTCATATTTCGAAACCAACTCCATCCATCCATCCATCCATCCATCCATCCATCCAAAAAGGTTTAAGCTAACATTTAATGTGTGTCATGATAAACCTTGCTTTCAAATTAAAAGTTCTCAGTTATAGGACTAAGTAATTTAATGTGAATTTTAATTGTATTGTCAACTTAACTATATACACGAAAACACAGTGATGCTTGACAAAATCTACCGGGTTTGGAATGACATGAGAGTGAGTTATTTTTGAGTGAAAACATTTGAACATGTCAACCAGAGGTCTTCCTTTGAATAGATGATTCTTGGCCAGATTAACATATGTATGGTTGAATGCTATTAGTAAACTGCTTGTGAAACTAATACTCTGTTTGTAATGAGTGCTACAGTGCAGACAGTCTAGTCGAGGAGAAGAGCAAGAGAGAACGGTACTGTTTGTCTGTGTACCGTGTTTATGAGAGCTGGCTTTATATAAGCGAACAGTACTGTGTACAGTGAGTACCGGCCCGCTTTGAGCACCACTAAGCACCCTTAGGGTTTGTGCGTTTTCATGCATTACTCTGCCAGTCGGTGTCACTGCTGCGGGCAAACAACAGAAGGAATCACCACACCGAGAGCTTTTCGTCCACAGGTTTCTTGTAGGATGTGTCAGCTGTAAGTACTATTTAAATTCATAGTCATTTGAGACGCGGGGTGTAAGAAAGAGAAAGAGAGCAAGAAAGGCTTTCCTGACACCTCATGATTCAGCCCCACTGGGGTGCCCACATGTTTGAAAATATATTTTGCCTGGAGATAGAGAAGTGAAAGGTGACCTTGCTCTTGCTCAGGTAATTAACCACCACAGGGTGTCAGAACCCCTCACGCTGTGGCAAAGTGCTGAAACAGCATATGACGCGATGAATGACAGTTAATATCAGCACGCTGTTTAGCATCGTTGAAAACTACGACAGCAGCTGAAAGTATCTGCCAGTCTGTCTGATTCAAGTCACCCTCCACAGCTGCCACCTCCTAAACTGGCTTCTGCTGTCACTGTGTCCCATCTTATCGCGTGTCTCTGTGTCAGACACGTGTGGACACATCAGATCACCTTATGTCACTCTCTCTGTTTTTGTTCCCTACTTCCAGGGATTGACTGGCCATAAGAAGCATAACTTCCCTGGCAGGTCAGTCATGGCCTGGCTGTTGTAACCAAATTACAGGAGAAGTGCATGTTAAAATATATAGGTGTATATTTTAAAATGCAATAAAATGTTTCCTCTATACCTGTAAGTATATCCATCCTTACCATACAGTACACTCACATTAAGCAGTATCTATCTCAAGTGCTTCATTGTTACAATATATTGTTGAAAAATGTATATTATCATCTGGTGATATATTACAAGTTGGATATAGTGCATCCTGCTTTACCTGCATTTATTATGTAAAACCATATACAGTGAGAATAGAAATTTATATAAATAAATAAAAATATGTATATGTACTGTACAGTATTTACATAATACTGGAGAGAGAGACAATAATTAGTTATTAAGAAATTATTTACAGAAGACAGGTGGTAATTTCTGTGTTAGCTGTTTAAGCTGGAGATGGCATGGGGGAAAACTGTCCATTGCAGTCTTCGTATATCTGATTTGCTGGCTGACCCAAACACGAACAGTGATAGAAGAGCACAGAATGACGACTCAATACAGCAAAACTGTTTGGTATCTGTAGCCTGTGGAAGGTGAACTTTTTCAGTTGACGAAGGACGTACAACCTCGGCTGGCTTTTCACAATGGGGAGTCAATGGTGATGTCCCACTTAAGGTCTTGTGAGAGGGTGGTGCACAGGTGACAATTGAATGACACCACTGCAGCCACAGTGCTGTTCATGATGGTGAGTGGGGGAGTACAGGGGGGTTTCTCCTAAACTCCACTATCATCTCCACAGTTTTGAGCATGTTCAGCTCCAGGTTGAGTTGACTGGCACCAGGAACAGCCATGCTGCCAACTCTTGTCTGTAAGCAGACTCGTCACCATCCAGGATGAGACCGATGAATGTGGTGTCATCTGCAAACTTCAGGAACTTGACAGAGGGGTCTTTAGACGTGCAGTCATTTGTGTAGAGGGAGAAGAGCAGTGGGAAGAGCACACACCCCTGAGGAGCTCCAGTGCTGCTGGTGCGAGTGTTGGATGTGAGTTTTCCCAGTTTCACGTGCTGCTGCCTGTCTGTCAGAAAGCTGATGATCCACTAACACATGGAGGTGGGTACAGAGAGCTGTGTCAGTTTAATCAGGAGTGTATCCTGGATCAGGGTTTCTCCATTAGGGCGATTGGGCGACGCACCACCAAAGCACGAAAGGGAGGGATTTTTTTTCTTTCACATTCAACCACAGTGTTACGCTAGCTTTCACTGTTTGTTCTGCCTCTAAATAGTCCAATCAGCGTCGAGTCACGTTTTGTGTAGTACTGCCCCTTTCTGTCTGACTGAGAATCGCCCCGAGTGCTCTCTAGACTTCCATACAAATATAATTTTTTTCAAACTGCAGGCACTGCAATGCAATCTCTATGAGTTCCGGGAGGGCTAGACCTAACGTGCTTTCGTCATCATGCGTAACCTTAACTTGTGCAAGGATTGGTGGGAACAGTGACATCCAATAATATTTAAAAACTATTTAGAATTTTAACAACAAGAAAAAATGAAAAACTACTTTAATATCTTTATCAAATGTGAAAAAAAAAAAAAAAAAAAGAAAAAAGAGAGAGATGGGGACAGCTCGACCAACTGAAATTCAGTTGTCAGTTGAACTTGATCGGCATCATGACAAATGTTACCTCAGCGCAGATTAATTCTATTTTGTCATTGAAAGAAATACTATTCAGTCATCGTGGCAATAAGGATAAATTGGCAATTAAAGAATTAGGACCACCAAGACCAAATTTAAACATCAAACATGTATCTACAAAGGGCGGGAAGTCGTATAAACGGGGATTTTCGAGGACGTGGAATGAGCGGAAAAAATGGCTAGCGGGCTGCGAAGTAGCTAACGCTTTATTCTGCTACCCCTGCATTTTGTTCCATCCCGAGAGCGTGACGGACATCGCATGGACAACTACAGGTGTAATGTAATATAAGTGAGCAATGTGATGTGATTGAGCAGTGTAATGTAAGGGAGCAATGTAATATACAGTAAGTGAGTAATGTGATGTAAGTGAGCAGTGTAATATAAGTGAGCAGTGTAAAGTAAGTGAGTAATGTGAGTAATTTGGGAGCAGTGTAATTCGTGTAGACAGCGGAGGACCCAGGGACAAATAGATGAGCCCATGATACAGATCCTGTTAAAGCCCTTTGTCTCAGAGACCACGGGACAAGACCAACAGGAAACAGAGGAGTCAGAGGAGGCTGGTTTCTCCCAAGGTTTTTTCTCCATTCTTGTCACCGATGGAGTTTTGGTTCCTTGCCGATGTCGTCCTGGCTTGCGTAGTTGGGGGACACTTCTATTCAGCGATATCGTTGAACTTGATTTGCATAAGATACTATGTGAAAATGACGAGTTGGTTATGATGGACACACTGAATTCAATGATGAACTGGTCGTTTAAACTTTGAAAATAATTAGTGGTTACTGGTGTCATTTTTTGCATTATTGACACACTGATTTTCCTAACTAATGCAGTTCAGTTGCGGGACACAAATCTGTATTGTTAATACGCAGCTATATAAATAAAGGGTGACTTGGACTTTGACTTGACTTAATTGTGATATTAGTGAATAATGCGTATAACGTGAGAGTTTTAATACAAATGAGCATGTGAATAAAGCGTTAATGTTGTAAATGGCAGTGTAATATAATGAGTTGTGAATACAGGATTATTCTTATTAAACTGAAATTGAAGTAAAAAGTTTTTTTGGAAAACCACATCCTGGCTTCAGTCTTCATTTTCTGCTGAATTGTGTTAAGATAGATAATATTAAAACCACATTATATAAAAACAAGTAAAATATAATAAATATATATATAAGTAAAAAAAAAAAGTAAAAAAATAAAAAAAAAAAAAAATTATGTAATGATAATTCCGACCTGCATCCTGTAATCTCCCTAAAATAAACAATACTAATAAAAAAAAGAACACTATATTTTTACTTAAGGAGAGCAAGAGATTGATTGTTAGAGTCAGTTTATTTTTTAATTAATACTATAGTAGTTCAGTTTCCTTTACATCTTTAACTAGCAGTTAATTTATCAATTGAATGGGTGACCTATCCTTATTAATCATGCAAACATTTGCACCCCCTGAGAGAATTGGCAGGAGCCGCCCATGTCCTGGATGATGGTGTTGAAAGCAGAACTGAAGTCCACAAAGAGGATCTTTGCATAAGTCCCTGGTTTGTACAGATGTTGGAGGATGAAGTGCCGGACATGTTGACTGCATCATCCAAGACAGTTGCTCCCCCCCCCCCCCCCCCCCCCCCCCCGGTATGCAAACTGCTGGGGGACAGCAATGGGTCAGTTAATGTCCTTGCAACGGAGGCCAACACCAGTCTCTCAAATGATCTGTTGAAGTATACAGTTTTGAAGTATGATATGACAGCTGGACAGTAGCACCAGCTTGGTAGGCAGGGGGAGAGACACACCGCTGGGCTCTTTGGCTTTTCATTTTGTTTCTGAAGGGCTTGTGAATACATCTAAATTCACAGATTTTTTAAGTGCAGGCTGACAAGCTGTAGGTGGGGGGGAGGGTGTTGATGGCTGTGTTTTGAGATGGTCAGAGCGGGGGTGGGGTGTGAGACCAGGCTTTTCAAAACCTGCAGTAAAACTCAACGTATGGCTAAAAGATTAATTCACACAGTGCTGAGGGATGAGTCTGGTAGCTGGTGATGGCTTTCAGTAGGGGTGGGTATCAATTGGGTTTTTACGATAACGGTGTGATGCCCATAAATCGGGATATCTCTTTTGTTTAAATAAAAACCATAGTTTACCGGTTTGCCGAAACTCCTGTAGTGCCTGAGACCGATACTCTTCTTTAAATAAAAAAAAGTAGCCACAATAAAAAAAAAACGATGAGTATAATCATTTAAGACATTAAAATATTTAAACATAAATATATCGATTAGCATTCACATGCTCCTCGGATGGTCTCATTTCCTGAGTTGGGCCTTCCGCCTGGACTCTAGGCTAAGAATGTATGTCACGATCTGGGTCATTTTATTTAAGACAAATTACACTATTTAATACAAAACCACACATAATGTTTATACTGTATATCTGTCAATCACTCTGATATTTAGTTAAAATAAGTGAATTGACTGAGTGCTGTCTGTCATTGTCTTTAATCAGTTCTGTGAATGACTGTATGGTAGGCCTATGCCATATGCACTGTAATATGTTATATATTAAATATAACATTTTCAATTGAAAATAGCAACATGATCATTTTATAAAGCATGCGTTCATATGTGTTAAGGGCTAGATTATGGAGGAAACAGCTGTGGTGTGATAAACGGTGAATGCAGCGAAAACTTTACAGTAATGTTAGATTGGAAAACGATTGCTCCCTTGAGACTTTTTGTAAACTGTATTTATGACAAAGAACTGCACAGATGAAGATATTATAACAATCTATCGATAAACACACAACTTGTGTCCTCTGTTTCTGTTTGAGTCTGCTCGCGCTGCCGCCGCGGTCTGCAGATTGAAGAGCGCGCTGAAAGACGGGGAGGAGACGAGGTCTGCCGCCGTTTTCATATGAAATTTAAAGTGGGCTGATTCTGAGGCGATCACGAATTTGTGTACAGTTCATGGAGCTAATCGCTATAGCCCCGTTAAAAATTGCCTAGCGACGCCCATGCTTCTCACGTCCATTTCGGGGAACCAGGACAAATATTTAAATCAATCGCTCAGGCATTTAAGTGCCACCATATTGGGCACCAGGTTTTCGGGACCCACACCCTCGGCTTTCAGGCCTGTTCACATTAAATGGTGGCTAAGTTAAGAGTAGATTCTCATAGCTAATTCTTTACTCACATCAGTGTTAACTTTGCCTTTTTACAAGGCTTTGTTACCCACCCTGTAAGGTATCCTTTTGGCCTGTAGTAGGTGAAAGGGTTTGAAGTTTGCACTGAACTAAGTTTGTCCATTGTTAAATGTTAAATTAAGTCCTGGTTGAACACACATCTGCAGAAACTGATGTAGGATGTCACGGGGATTTGTAAATCCCGCTCTGTTCACCCATTAGTCCCTCTCTTTACAGTAATAAACTCTACGGTCTTATAATGATAGCAGATTTAAGTTTTCTTGCTTTAGGCTGGTAGAAGAGAACCAACAGTGTTTTCGAGCCAACGCAGGGAAAGATGTGGTCGCACCTTTAAAAACAGCTGGTGGTCAGAATCATTGGGAATACCTTGGTAAATATGATCCAAAGAAAGGCTGTGAAAATAAATCTGGAGTGTTAATCATTTTGAGTCTTTTATTTAAAAAAATTCACCAAATATATAACCTTTCATTGACATAAAAACACGATTGGAAAAATGGGGGATAAATTCATTATGAAATTAAATGTTTTATCAAATACACGTTGGACACAAATTATTAGTACCCCTAGAAATTCGTATGATGGAGTAAAATATATGGAAAGTATATTCCCATTCATATTTACAATTTTGAGCATACCAGGGTGATTATGAACATGAAATTATCACAACTACACTTTAAAATCCAATAGTTTACCTTACTTATATTTAGTTAGCTATCTTTACTTAGTTGTTTTACTTACTAGGTTTTATTAAGTTACAGCTACTTTCAAGGCAAATAAAACAATTTACTTACTGTTTTGAGTGAAACTTACTTAAAATATTCAAGTAGCCACAAAGGAACCAATGACATTAATAAACCAGTGAGAGGCAGCAGTGCATTAATATGTTGCTAATGTGCAACATAACAACAGAAGAAGAAGAAAAAGAGTCTTAATAGACTTTTTTTTCACCCATTTCCTCCATGTCTGCAGGTATCTTTCACTAGTTGCATTCACTCGATTCCCAAAGTCATCTTGAATGTTGAACTTTCAATACAACTGAAATATTTGAGAGAACATCACATAAGGTAACTTCATAAACTGATGTTGATTTTCCTAAAAAAAAATGTTTAACTCACCATTATAGTGATTAGCGTTCCCTTTGGTTGGGCACTTTGAACTTGGTTTACATTACTATAATTTACTTCCTGATGATGCAGTAATGCATTATAAAATCAGAGATATTTGATTTTTAAAGGAACAATAGCAATAAATAGATTACTTTAAAAATGTGACCGATCTTCTAGCTAAAGCATTAGTGTACTTTTAGTGTGAGTTAATTAATGAACTTTATCAAATTATGTTTTTCATAAATACCCTAATATGCTTTTATTTTGGATCTATATAATCTTTAAATCATGTGTGATAACATGCTTAAGTCACACACAGACTTAAACATTCAGTACGTGAACCACAACAATGGTAACAATTCAATTTCATTTATTTTCATTAATTGTAACAATAACCATTTTATTTGCTCTTTTTGTTGTGCTACTACTGACACAAGACAGCAAATAAAATTGGCAAATAAAATCAACAACCGTAAAACAAAGCAACTGCATAATTTATTCATGCCGCAATGCACTCTGGGAGTCAGTGAGTAGCTATACCAAGTCATGAGTAAACCTAAATGAAAGGATCAAGTACCCCCTACAGTTCTTTTTTAGTTACTAGAAAACTTCTCGTGTAAGTAAACTATACTAACTAAGCATTTGTCAGTACAACATACTATTCCTGTTTCACTTTACTTAGTTTGTTTTTCAAGGCAATCGGTTTGCATGCTATTTTTAAGTAAGCCCAACTAATTAGATTTTTACAGTGTGGCTTCCTGTTTCACAGGAATAATCAATAGGGGGTGGAAAAAAAAGGTCTCAAATTTCCCTTAATCATCCCTCAAATGAGAAAAACCATAATATACAATTCTGATGTGCTAGCAAAAATAATAATTGAGATTCACAAATTAGAATAGTGGGACTTTAAGGAAAGAGCTAGCAGCAGTGAAAAATTCTCATTTTCCCCATAGGGCAATAATAATTTTTTTTACAATCTGCATGGAAGAGGGGTGTGTCTATATCGTACTAATTGCACGGTGAGGTAGGAGAGTTGATGTGGCTAAAGACTCTCCAAGTGACCACGCTGGAGAATTGCAGGAAAATGTTGAGTCTAAGTGTAAGAAGAAAGAGAAAAACCTTATAAAAAAAAATCATCACCTACACCCATTGTGTTGGGAGGGTTTCATACGATGAAAAAATAATTATAGGGGACTAGAAAATGATCTCATCCAAAAGCCAATCCCCATGGAGCATATTCTGTGGTCAGACACGACTGTGAACTTCAAATGGGATTATGGCTTATATTTGTCAGGGGGGGTAGGTAACTAAAAAATTTGATTTTTAGCAACAAACAGTCAAGGTGGGTTTGGTGCACACAGGGATAAAATGTACCCCATGTGTACAATTAAATATATTGCTGTATTTTTAATGTTGTGGGTCTACATTTCTGCTGGAGGTCCTGGACATCTTGTTTAAATATGTGGCATCTTTGATTCTATCAAATACCAACAGATAAAAAATCAAAAAATGACTGACTCTGTTAGAAATCTTATAAATGGACCATGTTTGGATCTTCCAACCATACAATAATCCAAACAACAAACCTCAAAAACAACACAAAAATGGATCACTGGGCACAAAACCAAGCTTCTGCAATGGTTATTCCAGTTCCCTGACCTGAACCCTATAGAAAATGAGTGTGGTGAACTGAAGAGGAGAAGCACCATCATTGAGCTGGGAATCTGAAGGGTCTGGAGAGTTCCTGTAGGAATGGTCTCTGATCTCTTGTCAGTTGTTCTTTAACCTCATCAGGCATTATAGGAGAAAACTCAGAGCTGTTATTAAATGGAGGTTTCAAAAAGCATTGAACAAAAGGGTGCCGTTAATTGTGTCCAATGTGTACTAGAGAAAACCATTTTTCATAATGATATTTCCCCCCATTTTAAATTCTTGTTCTCCAATGAAAGGTTAGATTTATGTGGATTTTTTAAATAAAAGATCAAAATGATAACAATGTAGATTTATTTTCACAGCCAATCATATTTACCAAGGGTGCCAAGAAAGGCGGACCAATGACTGTATGTAGCAATGGTCATATATTGCTGTCCCTGGTTGGGGCATTGGATGTGTGTCGGTATGTAGGCAGTTTTGCGGGTGAGATATAATGAAGAACTTCCAATTTAGGCAGCAATCTTAAAACTGTCACTTTGTACGACTGCGGATGTGTTGATATAAAAACATAATCCACCAGCTTCTTTTCGACGACTCTGTGATCGTTGACGCTCTAAACGTCGGATGGATCCGTTCAGCCAGGTTTCCGTGAAGCGGAGCGCAGCGGAGTTTTAAAAAGTCCTTGTTTGTGCGGGTGAGTAGTAGTAATTCATCTGTTTTGTTTGCTAGGGAGAGGAGATTCGCCAGATGAATGCTCAGCAGCGGAGTCCTAAAACCACGCTGTCAGAATTTCAGGAGCGCGCCAGATCGCTTCCCTCGCTTGCGTTGCCTGGAGCGCTTGTATAGGAACGCAGCTCCTCTGACTAGAATGTCCAGTAAAATGTCTGAATGCTCAAAAGTTGGCAAAAAGTTATTTGGTATGCTATTTCTGATGCTAGGAGTCCGGCCCTATAAGGCAGATCCGAAAAAGTTACTAAAAAGGACAACAAAAAAATATAGTAAAAGTACAGGATTCTTCAAACCAAGGCACATGCCATCTTTTTCCACTAATCATTTTGATTAGCTCAGCATGAAAAGGGCTTTTCTTGGAGCATTTCAGTCCTTGGTAGTGCAACTGAAGCAAACAATCAGCTATGGGTGGTAAGGCACTGTCAAAAGATCTCCGGGATAAAGTTGTGGATAGGCTCAAGTCAGGAGATGGATACAAATTTTTTTTTAAAAGGCTTTATCAATGCCTAGAAGTACAGTAAAGTTTATTATTAAGAAGTGGAAGGTATTTAAAAAAACTACACAGACCCTCCCTGGATCAGGACGACACTCCTAACTGGATGAAAGAGCCGGAGGAAACCGCTCAGAGAGGCGACCAAGAGGCCTACAGCAACTCTGAAGCAGTTGCAGGAATTTATGACAAAGAGTGGTCATTGTGTGCATATGACAACAATATCACAAATTCTCCACAAATATGATTTGTATGGGAGGGTTGAAGAAAAAAGCCCCTCCTCAAGAAAGGCCACATGCAGTCATGACTGAGCTTTTCCAAAACACACCTTGAAGATTCTGAGGCCACGTGAGACTAAAATTAAATTATTTGGCCTCAACACCAAATGACATATCCAAATCCAAATAACACCATTGCTACAGGAAAGCATGGAGGTGGTGATACCCTGTCATGGTGTTGTTTCTCTGCAGCATGGACTGGAGCACTTGTCAGGATAGAAGGAAGTTTGCATACTCTGAGTTGGGAACTCTGAACTAACAGAGCATGCGATAGTCACTATTATTCCAGCAGTCTTTAGTCTCAGTCTTCTCATCGTCTCTTAATCAAGTCACTTCTTAGACAGATATCCATTCTGCCGGCCCTGTCCAGCATGTGCTGGCAGCTACAGTCACTCTATCTCGGCAAATGCCTGACACGATAGGACAAACTGCCAACCGGTTCCTGTCATCTTCATTGCCCTGTTCTCCGCTGGTCCCCTTTGAGCTTCAGTTGAGGAGTGTATCTGTCACAGAGACGGCTATCTCCTCAGACCAATTATTTGATTAGGCCAGGATCTCGCTCCAGTGGTTTAGCTGGCTGATGAGCAGCCAGGACTAGAGTGGGCTAAGCCCCCCAATAAAAGAGGAATTACATCAAAAAAAGATTCCAACACCCTCTCACTTTATGGTTTTGTTTGTCATTTTAATGAAGAAGGGGGCAGATTAAAGTCCAATAGTTTAACCCTCTCCTGACCTCAAGAACCCCCCCTCTAATCAAAGAAATAAGAACCTCTCACTCCTCCGCAAATCCGGTGTCATCCTAATAACGTGTGAGTCATTTTATCATACCTTTTGCATTCATGCGTCACACGCTCCTTACAATATGCACTAATGCAATTAAACCAATTATTAACAGTGCAATGGAAATCAAGTCCTGAAGACAGCAATTCAAAATAAAATATTGTTATCTCTTTTTCTGGCATCAATAAAGACAACTCTCATTGTGCCTGCTTGATAGCATTGCTTATTAATGCAAGAAAAGGTACACAAATGTCTCCTCTTAAAATCAGCAGCTCTGACATCTGAGTAAAATACTATCTATAATAAGACTAATTTACAGAAAGAATGACAATTTTTTAAAGCTGACATTCCGCAAAACTAATATCATCCAACAGAAATGCAAAAACTCTCTTCAAATTGTTTTCCCACCATCTGCTATTGGTTGGACAAACAGATAGTCCCGCCCCAAACTCATGCAACCGGCTGAGTCAATATAAAGATACGCTGGATTTTGAGTGGTTAATAAGACGCAAAAGTGATGCAACTGTGCATGCATCCTTCAGAAGCTGCAGAATATCTCGTCGGTAGAAGACACCTCAGTGTCGGCCTCCATAGTATTGTCAGGTTTGCTGTTTTTTTTTTTTTCTTGTGTGCGGCTTTAACCTTTACCTTCTAATGTCAGAGGGTGAAATTCAACGTCTCTTTAAGGACTCTTGGCCTTTGCGAATCCATGTGCCCGGGCGCAGCAGGTAGGACATGTCGACATGCGATGCAGAGGAGGTAATTGAACAGTCCTCGACCATCATTATTGGGGGTTTCATCATGCTGTGGTTGATATCAGTGTCTATTTCACTGCCTCACTGTTTGCAAATTTACCCTGTAATGATTTATTTTGTTTTCATAGTTTTGTAACATCACACAGCGCGATCTGGGTTTAGATAGTCACACGATAATATGATGACAGTGATTATAAACATGGAGTCAATGGTCTTTTGTGATTGCTGAGTATTATTGACCCATTCATGAACCAATTATGAGGCACTTAATTTCAGTTTCAAATTACTTTCTAGGTTGGTGTAGTAGTGGTGTCTAGCGCACTGAGTGTAGAGAAATGTGGCCATTCATGGGTTGTGCTATTTTAGCATATATAATAACTTTATGAATTATCATACGCCTTAAATGTATGTGTTTTTATCACACGTATATCTACAGCAACGACTAAAAGTGACAGAAAATTAAGGCGTTCCACTATGGTAAAATTAAAAAAATATAACATAAAATAAAGTTAAATAAAAACAATATAAAGCATAGATAAGTAAATATATAAATAAAAATGAATTGCTTTACAGATGTAATAAAATACCAGTAAACAATATAAGTAAGATAATATTAATATTAAAATAAATAAAAATGAATAGGAAAAATAGAACTATATGGAAGTTGTTTCCGGGAAACAGATAAAAAAATAAATCTATTTTGAATCAGAATCCAAACTGTGAGGAAAAAAGTCAGAATTGTGAAATATAAACTTAGAATTGATTGTGAGAAAAAAGACAGAATTGTGAGATAAAAAGTTGCAATTGTTTTTTTTATTTCTGTTACCGGAATAAAAACTTAATTGTGAGACGCAAAACTATCAGAATTCTGAGGAAAAAAGTTTGTAATTGCAAATAAAAAATCATAAATCTGCACGAATAAAAGTAAGAATGGTGAGTATAAGTGCAATGGTGGAAATGGCTTCCATAAATATAAAAATAAAAAGTAACAATAAAACGAGTAATTAATATAAAATTAATTTTACACTCTAAAAAATGTTGGGTTATTTTTTCTACCCAACCGCTGTATTGAGCCTGCTGGATCATAAGCTGGGTTGTTTTTTGTCTAGTGCTGGGTAGTTTTTGTGTTACCCAGCTGTTGGGATAGTGGCTGGGTCAATCTCACTGACAGCTGAAACTATACACCCCTCCCTCCGACGAAACAACCCAGCTGTTGGGTTACAGTAGGAGCGCGGGCTTTTTGCGTCCTCTTCAGAGAGAGCGGTCCACTCAGACGCCGTGCCTAACTGGTGACTATTCACTGAAATACGTTTGGATACGTTTTTCATTATAAAGTCTGTACGTGCTGTAAATTGATTTTATTTTACAAACTGCAACGACAGGGACGAGATGTCAGTCTGTACATCAGTGTCACACCCGGCCGAGATATTCAGCACTATTTTCGATAAAAAGGAACATGAGAAAGGTTTATATCACTGTGACATAAAATGTTACTTTTAAAAATGTTAACGTTTTATTCCTAAAATGCATTGTTAACGAGTTGTAACACTATGCCGTATTGCAATCCAAAGAAAGTCCATTTGTCGGTTACTGTGACATATTATTCTTTGGTGATGGTTCTAATTTCCAACCTATGTATAATGCAGGACAAAGTAAGTAATTTTTTAATAACAACCCAGCATGTGTTCGTCTAATATAACCATGCGCGGGTTGTCAAACAAACACAGAAATGCTGTTTTATCCGAGCATTTTGTAGGTGTATGTATGTGTGTGTGTGTATATATATATATAATTTATATTATATATATATATATACAGTATATAATAGATTAGTGGCATGCGGTGGTCTTTTAAAATGAAGAGGTAATATATATACCAAGAACAGAAACAATCTTATTCTATTTTGTATTTTATTACTTTTTTATAATAAGTAATTGAGTTAATATTTTTAATAATAATTATACATTCATAGTGTTTTTCTGCTGATTGTAACAGTATATGCACTGAGTTATGCACTCGCACCCTGAAAAAAAGAGGCGGATTTATCGCACGAAACACATCACAATTCAATCATTAACCAATAAATCAATATAGGCGACTGGAGGCATTGCCTCCTTCAGATAGTCACGGCACGCTAAGGGTCTCGCTGAAAGTCATGGAGACTGAAGGGGAGCATGCCTCCACTGTAACTTACCTTGGGGATGCCCAATTAGAGAATATTAGCGATTTATGTTTTGAATATCGATTATATTTTCATCCAATTTTTTTGAGGAGACACTGCCTCCCTGCATCCTACATATATATATCTATATATATATATATTATAAAGCGGTGTGTCTTCATGAATGTCGGCAGTTTTGACAATAATATTAGAAGCATTTGAGCCCTTCCTCTCAGTGAATGTGTGTATTTATAGATCATTGCATTCCATCTCGTAACCTCTGCAGCTGGATCTCTCTGGGGAGGACAATAACCGCGGTTGGGGATCTCTTTATTATTTAGAGCTGAAAAAACATTTATCACAAATCACCCTGATGGAGACTTCACAGGCTCTCTGACTGACAGTTTCCTGAGCGGCATAACAGGAATTGAGCTGCTAGAGCGACAGTGATCCTGTCATTTATTTATCACTGGGAACCTGGTACCTGCACTGGTTCAATACTTAGCCAAGCTATGCTCACTGCATATTTAAATTAGGCCTGTCAAGTCCAGTTTTTTACACCGTATTTTTCAAATCAAGTGGCTTTTTCAGCAATACCAAGATGTTTTTGGACATGCATTTGCAGTTGAAGTTCATGAATTCACAACGTTGCACTTTATCTGGCATATTGAGCCATGAGTGATGTGAGTTTGATTTCATAGTCTTGATGACTTTCCTGTTATAAAATGAGGAGAATTCATAATAAAGACACAGCGTCTGTGTTTTCCTGACTGGCAGTAAATAAAAGAGGAGCACTGAGAGGAGTGGCGACTATCACAAAGCTGTCAATAAGAATGCAGATGAATAAAACTAAGCAGCAATGAATGGAAAGAAAGAACAAACAGTCAAATAAACAATTTCTATGTGCGGATGAGGGACGTTCACATATTAAAGATTCTTATCTGACTTTATTTGATTTTTATTCCTCACAGCGCAGACTGCCAATCTGAGAGCTGAAGAATTCATTCATCTATATTGCGATCAAAGTCACAGCACTGCAAACGCTGTCGTTGACCTGTAAAGATTATACCACAATATAGAAATGGATGAAGTATTGAACAAAAAGATGATATCACAATTTCTCTATTCCTCTAATAATTCATAATTTAAACAGTTTTATTTCAGACACATATACTGTAGTTTATATGAAGAGAATGATTTTGTAAAATACATAATTAAATCAATAAACATTTAAGTGTTTAAAAGGGAAAACATACTTGGGTCATTGCTATTCTACAGCACGTTTTAATATTATATTGGATAAAATATTTTTTAAAGATCAAAATTATATATGTTATTTTTTTTAGCACAAGTGAAACGGATGAATAATTTATTTGAATTCATTTTCTTTTGATTTGAGCAGGTGTCGTTTTGTCATGGTGGTTCACTAATTATTTACATTAAAAAACTTTATCAATGCTCCTTCATTTTTGTACTTTATCTAATCATAATGTTTCAAACAAAAGATTGTTTTCATATCCTTTTAACAAAAGCCATTTCATCACTGACATTGTCTTTCGTGGTGACTCGTCAGGGAGGGAGGGAGGCACACAAAAGCTGCATTTCCGAAACCTAGGCAGCTGCACGAAAGCACCTCATGAAACTGATTTCATTCAAGCTTCTGAGGCAGCGTAATGGTTTAATGATCTACTATAAATCGAACATTTTTGGTGATAACTAAACACATATTTAATTACTATAATACTGATTTCTCACTAGAACTAACATAATGCAAAAAGTTAGTCAGGAATATACATTTACACACAAACTGACCACAAACACGCAACTTTCAGATGCCATTTTTATTTTTAGCTCAACTGTCACGGAAGTGAACGCACAGGATTGTGGGATATCAAAGGCAGTGAAGGATACATCTATGGTGCCTTGAAAAATCGATCAGATCAAGGTATCTCATGAGACAGGAAGTGAAGCAGAATTTGTATTCGGACGTGCTTTGATGCCTTCCTACCTTGGAATGCGTTCTCCGAAGGCAGCATTTTTCAGTTTTTGGATGCAGTCACAGCCTACTCAAAATTTTGAGTTGGAAAAAATGGAAGAAGTAGCTTACAATTTAATGTTAATAAAATATCAAGTTATTAATTTCATGTCTTCAGAATGTCTATTTCTTCATTGTAATTTCACCGTTACAAACCATAACATTTTTACTGAAGTCGGAATCCCCTATGCTTTACCGCTGCTATTCCCCGTGAGCATCTCTGTGGATAGAGAAGAGGAGGGGGAAGTACAATCCATAGCCGGAATTTGGCCTCTTGTGATAAAAAACTAAAGGGGGCTATATGTTGCTACACGAACATTATTTTGTGTATTTGGTGTAATGCGATTTGTTTCTGCGGTTTAAGGTTCAAAAAACACATTATTTTCCACATACTGTACATTATTGTTTCTCCTCTATGCCCCACCTTTCTGAAACGCATCGATTTTTACAAAGCTCATCGTTCTGAAAAGCGAGGTGTGCTCTGATTGGCCAGCTATCCAGTGTTTTGTGATTGACCGAATACCTCAAGCGTGTGACGGAAATGTTACGCCCCTTGCCATATTGTGATGCCTTGTCCCGGCCGGAGCGACGAGACAAAAACATTAAAACCCATTATAAACTATGCATTTGTTGCATCCAGTGGGGACATAATTACTAATTTTATAATGACTTATACTGTCTTTTTATGGGTTGCATTGCATTGCGCCACGTAAACATAACACCATTTCTGCATTTGTGATCAGAGAAATGACAAACAACAAGCGCTACTCTACACTGCTCAAAACTCACGTTTGAATCGTCAGTGGCAAATACTTTAAATATGAAAAAGTACTTACAGTCTGTGAGTCAGAACAGCCGGCATTGTAGTCTACTCTACCAGGATCAGGAAGCGCCTTCCATAAAATGTGCTGCACACTTCTGGATATTTGGGTTGAACTGTTCTTGAACAGTTTTGTAAATACAACTTAACCTCTGATTTGTTTTGTCCTCTTCTGGAAAGCTAAACTAAGTATTTTCGCTTTCACAATGAAACACAGCATCACACACCGTGGCACGGGGCGGGCTAGAGTGAGTGGAGGCCGAAGGCCTAGAGTGAGCAGAAGCCGGCGGCTAGAGTGAGCGACGGCAGGCGGGCTTGAGGTGGTGGCGGTGGGGTGTCCTTGCGGCAACCACATGTGATGACCCCGGGCTGAACTCTGCTTCGTCCACGGTGAAGGTTGATGTATTTCCTCAGCGACCAGCACGATCAGCTCCAGGCATGACGAGCGGATATCTTCCTCTTTTGGAAGGCCAAACAAGTAGTTTCGCTTTCACAACTAAACACACAGCACCTCCATGACGCGGCTGCGGCGTCAACAATACTACAGCGAGAATAAAAAGTTACGCTTTCTTTCATTGCGTGAACATTTGGGCGGCGTTATGCCAATCTTCCCACATCGTGACGTAGACATGTGGGGCGTGTTAGAACGAGCCGTTTTTGGTAGGTGTGGCTGACTCTGAACTTTGAAGAATATCTCTTTGGATTTGAGATTTTTGTCTTTGCAACTTTACAGATCTTCTTATGCACCAAGAGCTTGTAAACACTCCAAAGAGAAAGGGAAAATTGAAATTGCATCAAATGACCCCTTTAACACAATCACCATCGATCATATCCTGGCTCAGCAGAGCGTGGAAAAAATGGTTAGGATGTTAGCCTCCTTTGGTTTATCAACAATCACAGTGAGACATCATTACGTTTGTATAGTGCTTACAGCTCTGTGTATATGCGCGATAATGGAAGGAACATATTTGAAATTCATTGCATTTCCAATTTCAAAGCTCACTTTGGAGCATTCACTACAAAATAATAAATGATAAATAAATGTAATAAAATAATAATAATAAATAAATAAATAAAATAAATGAACCAAAAGTGAGGAGACCCACGCCTAAGCTGGACATAACACTGAAAAAAAAAATGGCGTAGAAACAATTTTCACTCAGAAATTGCTAGTAAATTCACAATTAATTACAAAAAAGGCAAGTAACATGTTTCATTAAATGTAAAGTTTTGAATTTGAAAGACTGAAATAGTATTTTCTTGCAAAATGTACTCCAATAATCTGTTGTTTTATTTACCAATTTCGTAGATTAGCGATTGATTGGATGAGTTCTGTTGGATGTGTCACTCTAAAATATTTCAATCGGTCAAATCAGTTAATCTAATATTTCAAAACATGGTTAAAATTATTAAAATACACTTCTCATTGACACCCTCATGAAGAATGGCCCACATATATCTCAATAAAAAAAAGAAAAAAAAGAATGATCAACATATTGGTTACAGACATGAATCTCTCTATTCTAATCTTCTCTTTCTACTCTCCTGTCATTTAAATGCCAATAAAAATATATGTTTTTAAAGTGCACATTAAAATACAGTTGGGATGCAAATGTGCCATGTGTCATCTAGAGATAAAGGAAGTAGAATCTTATGGGTCTCATTAGTTCAGTGCCGACCGACGGCCGCAGTGTAAAACAGTTGCGGATCATTTATGTTTGAAAATTTTTCGGTTGCTGACAAACAAAGAACTAATGGAATAATTATTGATGCGGCTTCGCTGATACACAGCACTATCACCAGCCGGCACACCTGAGATGCTCTCGTTTCATTTAAGCACACATCTAATCAGTCTCCAGACTGTTGGAAATGAATGTTTGTTTCACTTCATTAATATTCTGGCACTATCTGTCATGCTAAAGATGATTTTGGTCCTATATGGAATCTCAAAAAATCCCACTGTTATGCAACTTTCCGCTTTTGAATATGAATTTTGACAACAAGGCACTGGAAAATCCCACAAGAGCTCTGGCTAACATAATGACAAAACAGAGCAGAGAAAGCAACAAATGTCTAGTTGTTCAGTTTGTGTTCGGACTTAAGCCCTGAGACTGAAGTTAGTAAATAAAGGACACGCTTCCACATGGTCATGAGCCAGAATGGGTCATTGAGATGGATGGGAACGCTAACCGATAGCTTTCTCTAGGGATTTTAGACCTCATTGTGCCTATGGAAACAGGGAAGGACAAAATTAACAAGAAGAAAATATACTAAGTTTATGTTTGTCTTCCTCTGCATTTGATGTCAAACTCTTATTGCCAGCAGACGACTGAATAATGTTACTGTAATATCACTCCGAGGAAGCAAAATGGCACAGATCATTCTTGCCGAGAGGCACAACTATAACTTCCTCATTCTGACCTCAGCATTTCTGTCCCGGAAACTTATTTACTGCTTCTCCAAGGACTTAATTACCAACACAACCAAGAACAATAAAGTCCCGGCAAACAGTTACAACTGTGGCCTGATAAGGCCTGGACATTCATCAAAGAAAGCCCTCAATTAAGTCGTACTCTTGACTTTATAGGTGTTCATCGTGCAGAAAACGGCTTTTGTGCAGGCCATTACCTGTTAATAGGTCAGTCACTACATTTACTGCTCTGACACCATGACTGGCAAAATGATATTTAGGTAATATAATGTGTGAAATAGCTGGATGACTGAGGCATAAATAGCTATTTGATGTATGAATATATCGACTGTCGTAATACATTATAATGACACTCTCATTTTCAGACTGTATGTAGGTGGTGTGAAATTGAATAAGCATACAGTAAAAATGCTACTTGTAAATGGTCTGATACCGAAAATATTACTTCAAGATTGAACTCTATCCT
The DNA here is from genome assembly GCA_018155175.1 of Sinocyclocheilus anophthalmus. Classification (NCBI taxonomy): domain Eukaryota; kingdom Metazoa; phylum Chordata; class Actinopteri; order Cypriniformes; family Cyprinidae; genus Sinocyclocheilus; species Sinocyclocheilus anophthalmus. The sequence continues at coordinate 52,400 of JADLZN010010244.1, read as the reverse complement.
GATATGAGCGCTGAACGGTAATTTATGACCAAATACTTTGAAATATACAGGAATTTTATTTAATTGTTCAGTGGATGGAAATCTGGATGTTTGAGGTCTTGAAAAAGGATTTTAAAAGTACTGTTTTTGGACTGAACATGTACATGTACATGTACATTTTTATGTTTTTAAGTATGCATTTTACTTCATTGGTTGATATATGCATTTAATATAATATAATAATATATTATACTAATAGAATATAATAGTATAATAGAATAGATAGAATAGAATATCCAAAATTAATACTAACACCACACAACACACAGGGTTTGTTTTTATGGTTTATGGACTCTCCATAGCGTAATGGTTCTTTTTATACTGTAGCCACGTATGTGCTACATTGCCCACACCAACCCTACCCCTATACCTACCCCTCACAGGAAACTTTCTGTATTTTCAAAAAAACTCATTCTGAATTTTTTATAAGCCTTTTGAATTACGGGGACCCTGAAAATGTCCTCATAAATCACCTTCCCGTTGTAATACCTATGTCATACCCATGTTATTATACATATTTGTGTCCTCATAAACCACATAAAACATGCACACCACACACACACACACACACACACACACACACACATACACACACACACACAAACAAACAAACACATAAAAATGGCATAATAAATCATATCTGTGTTGTGACTGATAATCTATGGCTTGCATAGATCATCGTGGTGTTCCTATGGATGGCAGAGCTCCAGGCGGAAGGCAGGCAGGGGGTCATCAATATCCATTGCAGTTCAGAGGATCATGGGAAGGAGGGCTGTTTCTATTCTTCAGCTACAGACAGGAGCACAGGTGCCTAGTGCGACCCAAAACGTTCGATGTAAATTTGTCAAAGTGAGTGTGTGCGAAATCAGTGTTCTGTGCTGTTTTCCTACATACAGTATGAATCATTTCTGTTCCTATACTGACAATGTAATGTTTTTCAGTTCCTGTAAGGAGCAAAATATAGAATATACTATCCTCAACACCTCACAAATGTTATCAGACCACATAAACACCACCAACAAACACACATCTGCTGCATCTACACACTGCAAAGTTTACATTTACGTTTATGCAGTTGGTAGACACTTTTATCCAAGGAATCTTACACTGTATTCGAGGTGTATATTTGGATCAGTTCATACATTTCTCGAATCAAACTCTTGACCTTGGTTGTTTTTGAACTTGAACATTAACTTTTTTGTTCTTTTTTATTTTATTTTTTTAATTTTAAATATTGAATTAATGAAATTAATAGGAATTAATAGGCGGGTGGGGGGGAAAGTTATTATTTTTATTGTTTAATCAATGATTTTTAATTTAAAAAAGTTAGTTAAATAAGTTTTAAACAATTAAATATGTAAAAAATATGTATATAATTGGGTTCACTAACATTATCTGCCACAAATGTATTATATGAGAATGGTTAATTTAGGTTGCATACATAAAACCCCACATAAAGGATTAATATAACATAAACACACATAAAAACAACATAACGGATTAATTTCTTATTTGTCTACAGTATGTAGACCCTACAAATACATACAAATTACTATTAGCATGATGGCAAAAAAAACAGAATAAATTTCTGTTGGCGTATACAATATTATTTCGCGTCCTTATATATTAGATATTATATATCTATATTATAACGTGGTACGGAAGTATGTCAGACCACCGTCTAAATTTTTTCACTGATCTTTTTTATCTTTCAGGTTGCCATGCTAAATCATTTAGTTTTTTTTTCCTCATTAATGTACACACAGCACCCATATTGACAGAAAAACACAGAATTTTTTGACATTTTTGCAGATTTATTAAAAAAGAAAAACTGAAATATCACATGGTCCTAAGTATTCAGACCCTTTGCTGTGACACGCATATATTTAACTCAGGTGCTGTCCATTTCTTCTGATCATCCTTGAGATGGTTTTACACCTTCATTTGAGTCCAGCTGTGTTTGTTTATACTGATTGGACTTGATTAGGAAGCCACACACCTGTCTATATAAGACCTTACAGCTCATAGTGCATGTCAGAGCAAATGAGAATCCTGAGGTCAAAGGAACTGCCTGAAGAGCTCATAGACAGAATTGTGGCAAGGCACAGATCTGGCCAAGGTTCAAAAAAAATTGTTGGTTTTTGTCCTGCTGCAGCTTAAGGTGCACTAGCACAGTGGCCTCCATAATCCTTAAATGGAAATGTTTGGGACGACCAGAACCCTGCCTAGAGCTGGCCATCCGGCCAAACTCAGCTATCGGGGGAGAAGAGCCTTGGTGAAAGAGGTAAAGAAGAACCCAAAGATCACTTTGGCTGAGCTCCAGAGATGCAGTCGGGTGTTGGGAGAAAGTTGTAGAAAGTCAACCCATCACTGCAGCCCTCCACCAGTCGGGGCTTTATTTATACTTAGTGCAAGACACATGAAAGCCCGTATTGAGTTTGCTAAAAAACACCTGAAGTATTCCAAGATGGTGAGAAATAAGATTCTATTGTCTGATGAGAACAAGATAGAACTTTTTGGCCTTAATTCTAAGCGGTATGTGTGGAGAAAACAGGCACTGCTCATCACCTGTCCAATACAGTCCATACGTGAAGCATTGGTGGTGGCAGCATCATGCTGTGGGGGTGTTTTTCAGCTGCAGGGACAGGACGACTGGTTGCAATGGTTGAAAGATGAATGCGGCCAAGTACAGTTATATCCTGGACGAAAACCTTCTCCATAGTGCTCAGGACCTCAGACTGGGCCGAAGTTTTACCTTCCAACAAGACAATTACCCTAAGCACACAGCTAAAATAACGAATGAGTGGCTTCACAACAACTCTGTGACTGTTCTTGCATGGCCCAGCCAGAGCCCTGACTTAACCCCAATCGAGCATCTCTGGAGAGACCTAAAAATAGCTGTCCACCAACGTTTACCATCCAACCTGACAGACATGGAGAGGATCTGCAAAGAGGAATGGCAGAGGATCCCCAAATCCTGGTGTGAAAAACTTGTTGCATCTTTCCCCAAAAAGACTCATGGCTGTATTAGATCAAAAGGGGGCTTCTACTATATACTGAGCAAAGGGTCTGAATACTTAGGGTCATGTGATATTTCAGTTTTTCTTTTAATAAATCTGCACAAAATGTCAACAATTCTGTGTTTTTAAGACAATATGGGGTGCTGTGTGTACATTAATGAGAAAAAAAATTAACTTAAATGATTTTAGCATTGAGCTTGTGCTTTATAATACAGTATATATGTTATAGATCTATATTATATATATATATATATATATAAAATAATGGATAAATACACTTAAAGTAACAATTTTCCATCCAAATCAGCAAATACCCATGATTTACAATGTTCATTCTGAGTGAAAGTGCGCGTGACTGCAATAGTATTTTCTTGTAAAGCATACTCTAATAATCTTTATTTACAACTTTGATTAATAATTAATTAAATTAATACTCTTTTTCAAAGATTTGATACCACTAATCTGATATACTCAGGCAAATTCTGCTATTAGTTCTTCACTCAGTATTCAGCCCAGTTTTTTGCACCCCAGCTGATTTGCAGACTCATGTTTGTGCACGCTAAGCATAAGGCAGGATTTTAACAGGATGTCGGCGGCCCATGGCCAGGGCATCCTCATAGGGCAGTGGTGAACAGAACCAAATAAGAATGTTGTAGAACAGACGAGGGTCATGACAGGCAAAATGAGATGCGGTGTATAATAGTCCTGAGGGATCAGCGCACTGGTACATTTATCTGGAGATAGCACCTTAAGAATCAGCCTCTGCATATTAAGCACATAATTATGGAAAAGCAACAAGAGGCAAAATCAGCAGCATAAACAGTCTAAGACTGGAAACTATAATTATATGCAAATTAGATGCAGCTATTTAATGTTAGATTCATTGAGTCATCATACAAAGTAGTTTATTCATTCTGCTGCCTTTATAAAATGAGCTCACAAATAGCCTGTACATTTGAAGGTTTAATGATGTTGTGCTGCGCTGTACGCCGTCGGTTCACAGTGGTTGTTTTCATTGCTTATTTTAAACACATAAAGTGCATTAATAATAACTTAGCAAGTGCTGGTACTGAGTGGAGATTTTCTAAATGTAGAGTCAAATTTTAACATGAAATGTTTCAGCATATACAGTGCCTTGCATAAATAACTTCCTCAGAACCATTGAGGGAATTCAGAAGGGCTGGATCCTGGTCCCACGAGGGGTCTGTTGTCCCACGGGAAGCCCCAACGGTGCCCCTCGATTGTCATTCAGGGCTGTAGTGATCATCTTGTTCTGTATGTGCCGAGGGACCACGTGTTCAGCTTTCTTTGGTGGATTCTGGTCGTGCTGCTGAAGTGTTTTAAAGGCCTCTGGCTGTCTGAGACTCCGATCAAAAAATCCAGTTCTGGAATTCAGAATCTTGGTTTTGTTTCTAGTGATGCATTTTATTTTGATACAATCATGTGAATAACTGTTTTATATTTTACTATATTTTATTTATCTGAATTACTCATCATTACTCCAGTCTTCAGTGTCATATGATCCTTCAGAAATCATTCGAATGTGCTGAATTAGAATTCAAGAAATATTTCTGGTTATTATTAATGTTGAAAACAGTTGTGCTGCTTAATATTTTTGTGGAAACAGTGATGTTTAGGGATCTTCTGAGATAGAAAATTGTCACATAACAGACATTTATTAAAATGTTTTGTTGTACAAACAATGCCAAAGTGTCATTTTTATCATTTTAATGCATCCTTGCTGAATAAAATTATTTCTTTAGTTTTGCATTGTGCAGTTTGCACTTTAGATGAAAAACAATTAGAACACCATTACCTTCAATTAGCCTTTCCCTGTCACTCACTAGCACATTTTCTGAATTATAACCTGAAGGGGGGGGGGGTGGGTTTCTTTTTTTTTGGGGGGGGGGGGGGGGAGTTAGTATACAGTCTGGCCAAAGATTGGCAGTGACATAAATGTTGTGTTTTGCAAATTTTGCTGCTTCAGTATTTGTAGATTATTTTTCCACATGTTTCTATACTGAAAAACATTGATAAGCATATCATAAGCTTTAAAGGCTTTTATTGGAAAAACATATGAGTCAATATTTACAGTGTTGACCCTTGTTCTTCATAACCTCTGCAGTTCGCTCTGGCATGCTGGATATTAGCTTCTGAGCCAAATCCTGACTGATGGCGACCCATTCTTGCCTCATTAGTTCTCAGAGTTGATTATAATTTGTGGTCTTCTGCTTGTCCACTCGCCTTTTAAGGACTGACCAAAGGTTCTCTATGGGATTGAGATCCAGGGAGTTGCCTGGCCACGAATCCAAAATTTCAATGTAATGACCTTCGAGCCACTTCTTTATCACTCTTGCTTTGTGACATGGTGCTCCATCATGCTGGAAAATGCATGGATCACCAAATTGCTCATGGATCGTTGGAAGACGTTTCTCTTGCAGGACGTTTTGAAACCATTCTTTATAAGTGGTTTTGGGCAGAATTATGAGAGGGCCCACTCCCTTGGTTGAAAAGCAACCCCACACATGGATGGTCTCAGGATGCTTCACTGTTGGCACAACACAGGTCTCATGGTAGCATTCACCTTTTCTTCTCCGAACAATTGATTTTCCAGATGTACCAAACAGTCGGAAGGGAGCTTCATCAGAGAAAATAACTTTGCACCAGTCTTCTGCTGTCCAATCCTTGCACTTCCTGCAGAATTTCAGTCTGTCCTTGATGTTTTTCTTGGAGAGAAGTGGCTTCTTTGCTGTCCTTCTTTTGTCCAAAAGTCTTGGCCTCACTGTGTGTGGAGATGCTCTCACACCAACCTGCTGCCCTTCCTGAGCAAGCTCTGCACCTTGCTTGGTACTGATTCCTCTGACTCCTCAGGAGGAGACGGTCCTGGTGCTTGCTGGACACTCTGGGACATCCTAAAGACTTCTTCACCACAGTCGAACCTCTCTCCTTGAAGTTCTTGATGATCCGGTAAATGGTTCTTTCAGGTGCAATATTCTTTGTAGCAATTTCCTTGCATGTGAGGCCATTTTGATGCAAAGCGATGATGGCTGCACGTGTTTCTTTGGAGGTAACCATTGCTAACAAGAACACAAAGATAGGAAGCGCTTCTTCCCTCCTTTTATACCAATCAGTCTGCTCTTACAATCTAATTAGTATGCGCGTAAGTGACAATATTACACAAACTGACAACCCATAACTCATTCACCACTTCACATGTGCTGCTCTGACTGATTAGTCAATAAAAAGGGGGGGGTTGGGGTGGACAAGTATAAAAAAACTGTGGAATTAGTTTTTTGTGAAAAGTTCATTTTTTTTTTGGCCGCATGATGTGCTTTAGCGATGATTTAAATGCATCCTGCACTCACTCACCGACCTTACAATAATCTAGAAACAATGTGAATGAACACCACAACAGCTTAAACAGCAAACTTTTCAAAACACAACATTTATGCCACTGCCAAAACTTTTGGCCATGACTGTATATATATACTGGATATGTAATTTTAGTAAAACTACAAAACTAAGTGTTTGAATGTCCCAGTGCTGGTTTGGTTATCAGGAAGTTACCTCAAAGCACACAGATAGTGTTTAGAAAATGTTGAGGCAGCAATGAGGGGAGAAAATTGGCCAAAATTGCCCAAAATTGCCCAAAAATCACCTTGTTTGAAATTCAGAGTGCTCAGGACAAAGCTTTATAAGTGAGTTGGATATACCATATGGGGTCCTTTCTAAATATATGATCAAATGACAAAAAAAAATATATATATACACCAAAAACATAAACAGAAGCACAGAATGACATTTGTCATGAGACAAATTGCCCATTATAGTCTACAAATATACAGAATCTCCATTTCCAGTGACCGATGTCAGCGAGGACAAACAGAGGCGTAAGATTGACAGATTTTGCACCTTACAAATATCAAGGGCAGCAGCAGCTCCTCTGAACTCTGTTCTGCGTGACTCTCTTTCCCACTCCAAAGACAAAGTTTGATGAATGAGGTGCTCTGAAATTCGGCGAGGCCGATCTGTTTCAGAGGACAGTGGAAGCTCTGATCCAAAACCATGTCCTTTCAGACGCAACAAATCTACTTTTTTCTCTCCATTCAGTAATTCAACACTTTCAGTAATTTGTGACATTTACAACTCCAGAACATTGAAACATTGGTTCTTCGCTCCTACTTTTTGCTTTAAAAGTTAAAGGAAATGTTGAAACCTATTTTACCATAAACTGGCTCAAAATATGCAAAATTAACTAACATGAAATGTAATTAACTAACATGGAACTCTTTTAATTTTTAAATGTCTCCTGAATTTTGCTAACTGCATGCTCTCAGCAGCAAATAATGCAAAAATGCACTGGTCAGTTTTGAGATTTGGGGTTATTTGGCTTTTCATAACGTGTTGTTTCAGACTAGTGGAAACAAAACAGCCAAAATACACATTTAAGTGTTTATTTTTCTGTACTTTATCTATTTGCATCTGTAGATTTCAATTTCAATACATATTTTTAAAGACCCCTTTCTCAAAATTATCAGAATTATCAGCAGCACTTTAACTGTCCAGTTCTATTCCTATGTATATGCTGAAGGTTTTTATTTGTATATATCATTTGCCTGATTTTACAAGACATTTTATTATTTTATTCTATTTATTAAAACATGATGAAATGACCCCCCAACCTGTATTAAATCAGTATTTTCTGTTTTGTAGAGTGATTAAAAAAAAAGAGATATCCAAAAATGTTTGTAAAAATCTTTAACTGTAAACAAAATGAAACAAGAATTTTGAACCTGGCTTTATCCAATGTTCAGATTTCACTTGTGCATATTTAATTGGTACATGCCTAATTTGCATATTTACACAAAATTTCTGAAAACGTAATACAAAAAAAATGCAAATTTTAATGTAATAAAATAGCTGTGGGAGTATGGTGATTTTGCATTTATGTAAAGATCTTTGACATTACATGGAGTATTTGAACATATACAGTTATATTTTTATGATATTTTAATTTTTATATTTTTTATATTTTTCTATATTATTCATGTAGGGTCTCTTGCCTTAATTCAACCTGCAACCCATTTTCAGTCACAACCCACCAGTTGAGAACCACTGCCAGAAAACTCAACAAATGCAATGAAATGTTATAAAGATCCCATTCTTGGTTGATCTAGTTGTGTCTTTCTGTAGCCGCTGCACAAGTGATGTAGTCTTGTTATGAGACCTTGAAATAATGGTTTACCATTAAAGCGGCATTATATGACAACAATCTCAAGGAAATGGTAAAGCAATGCAAGTGTTGCATTCAGCTTTCTTATTTATAATTACTGACACAATGACAGATGGTGATGCTCCTAGGGCCGTGTGGTATTAGTATGTTGGCTTCAGGAGCCCATCACATTATCACATTTCCAGAGCTGTGCAATTGGGTCTTTACTGCTGCACTTGTCATCTGAAGAATTAAACACAGTGACCAAATGGCCAAATACTCATGTAATAAGAAATGAGATGACTATAGACAGAAGAAATAGCTTCAAATCTCAACTTTTAGACACAATCATCATGCACTGGATCACACTCAAATGATAGTGATATGTGAATGGCATACAGTGTACACTTTTACATAACATTTATAAATAGAAACAAGTAAAAAGTAAGTACTGGTCCTTATTGGAGAAAAATTTGGGATCTTATATTTGAAACAAACCTGTAAATTATAAACCTTTACATGGTTTGTAATGAACTATCGATACACAGTGCTTACAACATCTTTTTTTTTGTACTATGCATAACCTTATCTGCATATCATTTCCATATACATATTAGCATTCAGAAATGTGATACTACCATACTGAACATTACTAGAAAATAGGAAAAGGAAGATTATGCAGATTAAATGTTGTCAAATTTTACACTTAGGAAATATTTAAATTCATAACACATCCCTGCATCTAAAAAAAAGATATTGAGTTAAAACAATGTATTTAGTTATTTATTCAAATAATCTGCTATATATATATAATATATATTATTATATATATATATTATATATATATATCTATATATATAATAAACATTCTTTCACAAAATAGAAATGAGATTTTCAAAAAAAATAAAAATAATAATAATAATAAAAATGTGGTGGCCGTTTGGATGTAGTAAAACACAATTAAAACATCTGGGTCATGTCGCTGGCCATGATTCTAACAAGAATAATCAGGAATAATATCTTCCAGATTTCAAGGTTGTGTCATAAAATAATGTCTTCTGAATCATTCATACATGTGAAAATGGGCTGAGGATGAAACAAGTAGCTGTAACCTGTCTCAGAGGAGACGATCCAGGTCTTTAGCTGTCCTTCTGGTGATTAAGGGATAATACAAGACTTCTTCCCCTTACAATTGGTTTTCGAAAGCAAAAATGCTAAGAAATCATATTTAGTGAGAAAATGTGACATGCTAGAGCAAAACAGCCCTATGTTTGGAATCAGCACCCCAAAATTAGTAAGAAACAAGTACTGGATTTCATTTAGCAAATATAATGCAGGACATGTGTATATTTAATTTCTGGAAACAAAGATACTGATTTACTTTTTCAGTGTAAAAACATTAATATCAGCAGATCACTAAAAATAAGACTGCAAGGTATAAGCTTTCCATTTTGCAGTGTTTTTTTTTTCATAATGTTGGGAACTCTACAGATGGATTATCATTGTGATCGTGGTTAAGTGGGACATGCAACATATTTTTATGCACAGTGTGCTGTACATGAACAAAAGAGTGCACCTGCATGGATCTGTGCAGTACTGAGTCATCAGATTTGTTTAGACAGCAAACAAGATATGTTTCCACACAGCGGTGGTCCGTTGAACCTCTGAACATGTCCGGCAGGGCCTGTCACTATAGCAAGTATGAAGAAAAAGGCCCCTCTGGCTGCCTGCAAATAAAACTAATATACACGTTTTTTCCCATCATAATATACTCTGCAATCATTTAAAAAAAAAAAAAACTTGAATGGCAACTTTAGCTCTGCTGTACCCTAAAACAACAACTTAACACCTGCTCTTTAAGAAAAACAATCAACACCAGGTTAAAAGTGCTAAATGAACACTAATAATACATTGGTTGGCATAAGGAAGCAAAATTCCACATGGACTATATCACACCAATTACTTTTTAACAGCGTAGTTTTTGCTGCTCACTAAATTTAAGGCAATGCCTCATTAGGGGCCATTTTAACTCCCTGCTGTCGTCCCTTTTTAACTTTAATGAAGACTGTCTGATTAGACTGCATGGAAGCTATAAATATCCGGACAATTAAGCCACACTTAAAATGTCTGAATGCCATTACATTGACAAAATATCAAACCAAATGGCATTTATTTTAAAGAATGACAGACAATGCACACTTTTCAAAACAAACATTTTACACACACACAAAAATAAGTTTGTTAAGATGATAAAACAATAGATACAATTTTGATGAAAGGGTTTTTTTTTTTTGCTGTTCTGTTGAATGCTGTTCTGTTCAACTTTCTTTTCATCAAAGAATCGTGGGGAAAATGATCACAGTTTCCACAAAAACATTAAGCAGCGCAAATCAGCATATTATAATTATTTCTGAAGGATCATGTGACATTGAAGACTGGAGAAATGATGCTGAAAATTCAGCTTTTGCATCACAGGAATAAATTACATTTTTAAAATACATCACAATGTAAAACAGTTATTTGAAATTGTAATAATATTTCACAATATTACAGTTTTTACTGTATTTTTGATCAAATAAATTATTATAAGAGACCTATTTCAAAATCTTTTTTATACTTTTACAGGTATTTCGTCCTTCTCAGTCAATTCACTTCATATTTACTATACAATAAACATTTATTTTATAAAGACAATGTTTTTAAACCAATATTTCAATATTTCTATTCTCTTTACATTTCATTTTTTTTCTATATTGTCTTAATAATACCCACTACCAAAACATAAGCATATTAATAGACAATAAATTAATTAATAATAAGTACATAAATAATTTTGCATTTCCACAACTTATTCTCACATATTTATATCATACACTTATAACCACACCTTTAAGACATAATACCTAAAATAAATAAATAAATAGGATTAATTATACTAATACTTCTTTATCATTAAGGTAATACATAAACCCTTTTATGCCAAATCAAAAAGAGTTGTGTATACTGTTTGAAAAGATAATATTATGATGGTTTGTGGTTGTCAAATGTTACTGTATCATGTTCATAGTTAGTAAGATGTGATGAAATATATAGTTCAGTCATGAAACTTTAGATGGCGCTTTCTGATGGGTTGTTAACGTAACCGATGATATTCAGAGAGTTAAACGACTTGGCACAAGCTGATTGGTTCATGCTGCATATGCAGCCAATGAGCTTACTGCCTTGCCTTTATATGGCTGTCTAGCGTTCACTTGAGATTCCTGCAGAGTTCTCTGAAACCCTCCACCTTCCCCAGCTCCACCTGTATAGATCTGCTACAGGGTTATTTTATATGCTAGTTGTGCAGCAGCAGTATGTCTTAAATACTCACAGCACTGTATCGCCGTATGCATTGGCAGTATTAAGTTCCTGTACTTGCTTGCAGCAGCGGCAGCAATAATTTACAACTACAGCAATAATCAACAGCAGCAGCAATTCAGCAGCAGCGTAGCAGATCTGTTCCGCCAAGACCAAATACATTAACATGGTCATATCCATCACCATGCTAAAATGTTCAGAGAGTTGTCATGATTTAACTATATCTGTGGATACTTCGCTAAGACACCTGTGTGACCATACATCCACTAAAATCAACTTTAGACTAGTCGTTTAAAAGTCATTGCAAAAATGACTCAGAAAGGTAGTTAATTCTGGGAAAAGCTGCAGTAATTGAGCACAGATGCCACTTGGTTTGATATTTCATGCAATGCAGTGACATTAAGTATGTAATTAAGTGTACAAATACTTTTTTGGGGTCACTGTACATGAAATGGTGAAATGCTTTTAATTTGCTTTTATGTACTGCCAGCGTATGGAGGACAGGTGTGCATGCAGATGTTTGTTCTAATGCGGATCGCACCAAAAAAAGCCTCTTTAATGACTCCACGGCTGTGTGCATTTGTTTTAAGATGTGCCTGTCGGATGGAAGAAGGCTCTCTTGAGGATGAAAGAGTTATGTGGTCTTTGTGTGAAAAGGGAATGTGACAGCTGTACAGTTGTATCTTTATACTCTCACACATATGCTGTGTGATATACACTCACAGAATGTCGATGCCATTTCCTGTCCCGCGTCCTATTTATATCAGTCTATGTGGCCATCTGCATAGGGCATCATTATTCCTGGACACTCTGAATTTGGGATGCTCGTTACCGTGGTGCTGGTTGGGGAGGATGTTGCTAGGCAGTGGACCCCAGAGACTGCATTGTCCAGATGCTGCTGGCTTTCCCAGGCTGCCTCCTCTCCAACTAGAAGGAACACAACGCTCTCATTTCTGAAGTGTGTTACTGCATCTGGGGTGCTGGAAACAGCAGGGAGTACTCACACACACGTACACGAGCGCACAGACACATGCGTGCACACAAAGCTGACAGACCTGCGTTCCAGCACTGCAGAAACTAGGATGGTCTGATTTTTACAAGTTCAAATTTTCCCAAAGTTTATTTGAAATATATGAGGCAATATTATTTGGGCCATTTTCTGTGTGTTGAGGTATTTTTCATTCATTCAAAAAAAAAAAAAAACTGTATACAATTTCTTCAAAGCAATCTCAGTCTCCATTCTCTATTCAGTGTCTACTTCTACTTTGCCTTTTCAATGTCCGTTTTTATGGTCAGTCAAGGTCAGTTTTTAAATGATTAAATGCCATAGTTTTAAATAACTGTGTTAATTAGAAAAATGACAAAATAATTGACAATTAAGAATCAAAATCTTTAAATGCATTTAAATACAAAATAGTATTCCTGCCTTATAAAAACTATTCAGAAATTATGAAGTCTCTATTCTCTGTTCAGTCTATTTTACTTCTAAATAATAATTTAATAACATGTAATAATGAAATCATGTTAGTATCAAACTTAATGCTAGTAATATAATGTCATTATTACATTTGTATTAAATATTTATTAAATATCAATATTTAAGTTATAATAATTTTTTTACCACAGATATACACCAGATAAAAATACATTATCAAAGTTAAGTTTCGGTGCCTTTACCCAGTTCCCACGCGCGAGAAAACATTGATTCGATCGTGAATGCTCATTATAAATGAATATATCAAAACTCAAAGTCTTTGCCTTGCTTGGTTTATAGGAAGTAATTGTTGATATACAGTAGATGTAATCAAGATAATTTGGTCTGAAAGCATTTGGAAAAATCATATTGGATCTCGATTTTGATTGTAGATGTTGTTATCATTGTAAATCCTGAACGCAAATTTGAGACACTAAATTGAGACACAAGATTTTTTTTCCCCTTAGGAAACACGTAAAAAAATAAAAATAAAATAAATTTCATAAAATAAAGAATAGATATTATTAATACTTTTCCTTTGATAGTTTAATTGATGTACTAAAACTGAAATAAAAATTATAGACTATATATAAAATTACATATAGACATTTAAAAATAAATGATAAAAAATGACAAAAACACAACAAAATTAGAACAATTAAAATCAAAACAGAAAATATAAAAATTTGTAAATAACACAAATTAATATATATAAATGCTAATAATATTCTCAGTGATTATCTATAATAAGACTACCAAAATTTATCGCACAATGTTGTCCTCAGCAGATACAATACTATACAAATGTAAAAGACGGTTTGTGCTGCGTCACCAGCGTGACCAGGACATCCATGATCCCTCAAACTGTTTAGGCCCCCGCCCACCAGAGATATACTGCACGTGGATCCCAAATCGCTCCTCTACTACGCTAATTTTGAAACCATCACGATAATGTGCTTACTGATATGGCATGTGAGTTGTAGTACACCATGAACAGTCGCTGTCTGACTTAGATGCTCCAAGATATCCTACTCTTATCATCTAGCTGATGTAGCGGAGGAAAGCTTAATAGTTCCCAACTAAACATTCTCAAGGGATTGGCTTCACTAAACATCACAATAACTTTAAAACAGTTCCTTGTCAGCATTAGTTTGGCTCTGTTCCAAAGCACGGCGGCCAGTAGTCGCCTCCCGTCGAGTGTGCCAGAGACTGTCACCCCTGCTCTGTTAAGTCCAGAAATGTCTCAGGAAAAGAGAGAAGACAGCTGTCTACCTCACTTTCTTTCTCTCGGCTTCTTCTCTTTCTCCAAGCACCTCTCATAAATATTCAAATCTTTCGGTTTGTGTGTGTCCCAGGCCGTGCCACCCATTGTTACACCCGCAGGTGAACATACTGACAACCCTACACCTCTCACTCAGTTCTTCCTATCCTTCTTCCATCGGCTTCCTGCTTTTCTGATGGAGCAATTCGTAAGATTTCAGGGAGAATCACCATTCCATAAATTCCATAAAGTTTTAAATTGCTGTTTTAAATCTGTTCCTTAGAAGCATGATTAAAGAATGTACAATGAAGAATCAAAATATTGAAATGCATTTAAATGCAAAAATACATTCCTGCCAAATAAATAATATCCATATAGAAAGTATTCAGAAAATAAGAATAAAACATACATTTATGTATAAATTGATATATTTGTTCTGGTCCATCAACTTTTAACCCAGAAAACGTTTTCAGTTTTATACATCAATGCTATTTTAGTATTATTTAAAGTATATAGTATTTTGCATTTATTAATATTTTGAATTAGCATTCATTTTTATATTTTTAGCTTTCATTTTAATTTCAGTTGAAGGTTTAGTAATTTTAGGTGCTTTTGTCATTTTTAATCTCCTATTTAGCTTTAATTTATTTTTGGGGGGGGGGGGGGGGGGGGGTTTTCAGTTTTAGTTTTAGTAATTGGTAGCACTTTACAATAAGGTTTATTAGTTAACATGTTAACTACTTTAGTTGACATGAATTAAGAATGAACAACACATCAACAGCATTTATTAATCTTAGTTAACGTTAATTTCAACATTCACTAATGCATTATTAAAATCAAAAGTTATACTTGTTAACATTATTAATGCACTGTGAATTAACATGAACTAACTATGAACAACTGTATTTTCATTAACTAACATGAACAAAGATTAATACATACGGTCATTAATGTATTTTTCATTTTTGTTCGCGTTCACTAATGGAAGCTTATTGTAAATTCATTTTTATTTTGGTTAATTGGCCAGTCAACATTTCAAAAAAAAAAAAAAAAAAAAAAAAAAAAAAAAAAAAAAAAAAAAAAAAAAAAAAGAACAAAAAAACAAAAAAATATTACATTTTTTTTTTATTTCAGCTTTATTTTAACTACTGAAAACAATGTTCAATAGTTTACAATTTAGTTAATAAAAACAACATTGCTACACTGAAAAAAATAAACGTTTCATTCAGAAATTACTAGTAAATTTCCCAAATAGTTACAAAGAAACGACACTGAATTAAAACGAAAATACAACAACTGAAATATTTTTTTCTTGTAAAATTTACTCCAATAATCTTTATTTCCTCACTAGCTACAGTGATACACTACAATAAAAATAAAAGTCTGGTAACACTTTATTTCGATAGTCCACTTTAGACATTTTACTAACAGTAAGTAACTGTGCCACTACATGTCAACTAGCATCCCATTAGAGTATTAGTAAACTGCCTGCTTAATATCTTCTAACACTTTATATTGATGGGTCCACAACATACAACATACTGACTATGAGAAACTTTGCACGTATATGTCGACTTATTCTACTAAACCTAAACCTACCCTAACAGTCTACTCTGAGAGTTAGTAGAAATGTAGTTGCAAATTAATGAGAATTAATCGACATGTAGTTGACATGCGTACAATCAGTTACTTTGTAGTAGCAGAATGTCTAAAGTGGACTATCGAAATAAAGCTGTAACAATCTCAGGCCAATAGTTGTCGAAATGACTATTTTAATGGCACAAGGGGGTTGGTGTATAGAAACAATAGGTTAGAATGGTGACGTTTACCGTTTAAGAGCCAGACATGGCGTTCCCACTGTGTGTGCCGCGCGCCCCCCGGTGCGGCCCATAGCTTATTGCACAGGGGGGCCGTGGGCGTATGCTAAACCAAATATTACAAATAATTAAAATATTCATAATTGTTTCACTAAAAGTGTGATTAGAACCTCTTTTACAAAAAAATTACAAAACACATAAAAACCATTTTCTTTCCCATTACGAGCGAGGTGGATATACATTGGCCTTACTTTATCAACTGACCTTGGTTGGAAGATGCTTAAGCGTAGGAATTTTCAGTCACATGTAACCGTCATTTCAAAAATGGTGAAAGAACGGTGGCTGCTCGGCTTAAAAAGAGGAGCAGAGGATGACATCCCTCCTCAGCACTGGACTAAGGCCCCTTCGAGTCAACGAGAAGACTCTTAAAGTACAGCGGTGGTACTTGTCCAAGCGGACTTTCACAAGTGTTTGAGGTCCTGCTGACAACCCCACGCCTGTCTGTGTGCTATGCTCAGAGACCCTTTCTAATGAGGCACTGAAACCATGCAAGTTACGCCGTCACCTCGAAACAAAACACGGGTCGTTTGCCAGCAAGCCTCGAGAATTTTTTTTAAATAAATTGAAAGATTACCAGCAACGTAAAAAAGTGATCGAGTCAACCTGTGTGACGGGTGGCGAAAATGAAAAGGCAGTGACAGCATCGTATGAGGTATCAAGACTGATAGCTACATCTGGAAAGCCCCACACTATAGGTGAAGACTTGATTTTACCAGCCGCTAAGTAGATGGTCAGCATAATGCTGGGAAACAATGCAGTTAAGCAACTTGACTTGATTTCTTTATCAAACAACACGGTTAAGCGCCGAATTAATGATATGGCCGAGAATGTGTTCCAGCAGCTAATTTGCAGAGTTCAAGCGAGTCGTTTTTATGCAATTCAAATCGATGAGTCCACAGACATCGCGGGTATGGCGAATTTGCTCGCATTCGTTAGGTATGAATGTGATGGAGAAATTGAGGAAAACTTTCTTTTTTGCAGACCTCTACAACCAAACGCAACTGCTGAAGCTATTTTTTGACATTCTGAACGATTTCATAATTTCCAGTGACATCAACTGGACAAAGTGCGTTGGACTCAGCACCGATGGTGCTCGCACTATGCTGGGCAGACACAGTGGAGTGGTGAAGCGAGTCAGAGACGTGGCCCTGCTGCTCACTCATGTACATTGCTGCATTCACAGAGAGGCATTAGCCGCTAAGAGAATGCCCATGGATTTAAAGACCGTTTTAGACGATGCTGTCAGAATGGTGAATTACATTAAAAGTCGTCCACTGCAAGCACGTTTGTTTTCCCTTTTGTGTGAAGAGATGGGTAGTGAACACCGCCAGCTTTTACTACATACCGAGGTCCGCTGGCTCTCACGCGGCAGAGTGCTCACCCGGCTCTTCCAGTTACGTGACGAGGTCAGAACATTTTTCATTGATTCCAAATTTGAACTTGCAGACCGCCTCTGTGATTACGACTGGCTTTGTAAATTGGCCTACTTGGCAGACATTTTCAGCCACTTGAATGGACTCAATCTAGCCCTACAGGGGACAGCAGTAACAATGTTTCACGTGCAAAACAAAATAGAGGCAACCATAAAGAAAATTGATCTGTGGGGGAAAAGAATTGCCCAAGCCAACTATGAGTCCTTCAAAAACGTGTACGACTTTTTGTCTAAGGAGGAAAAGCCACTACCCATCACTGCAGCAGTTGCTATGACAGAGCACCTGCAGGCTTTAAAGTCTCAAGCATGTGACCGGACGCCTTCCTCTTAGCAACAGCAGAGCTGGATACAAGTATCCCTTTGCCCACCACAGGTGAGGATGTTCAGTTGCGACTGTCGCACCTAACATGGAACAGAGAGCAGCCTCGTCTCCATTCCTGTGACAGCTCCTTTGAAACCGGATCACTTTTCTGAAAACACAAACTTTGACACAGTTCTGTTACCAATTGGTCATAAGCGTGAATACCCTGAACTCACCAACAAGGCAATAATGTTTTTGATGCCATTTGCCACAACGTATATGTGTGAAGTGGGATTTTCGGTGCATGTGGCCTTAAAGACAAAGAACAGGAATGCATCGAGTGTGGAATCTGATCTCCGTCTTAAATTGACGTCGATTCAACCAGACATCAAATCCTTAACAGCTGAAAAGCAACATCACCCATCTCATTAGGTACTGTCTGAAAGACTGCTGATCAGACTGTGGGACTGTTCTTTACTAAACTGACTTAAGTTTACTCAATTAACCTCAGTGTAAATGAGTTGTTTTATCATTTGTTCGTTTTTATTTTTTTTAAATACATAGTATATTTATCGCTATTTCATTGGCATGATAAAAGAAGCCTAACTGTGTAAAATTCACAGTGTCTGTTACCCCACTATTGATTGGCACTATAATTGTGTGCTAAATCAGTTATGCCCGAAATATGCTTAGTGTTTTGGATTTAAATATATTTTTAAAGAATGTTTACATCATCTTACTTTCACCAGAGTATAAAAAATATTAAATTTTATGGTAGTTCTCACATTAAATTCTTACAAACTGGTTAATAAATGTTGATAATTTTGTGCAAAGAGACAATCTGTTTATTAAATATATCTATATTTTTTTTAACAAAGAGGTGGGGGGGTCGTGGAGCTTTTGCTATGTTTTTGGGGGGCCTCACCCCTCTGAAGTTTGGGAAGCTCTGCTTTAGAGCATACAACTCCAAATGTGCTTGGTTCATGACTCGAAATGATGGAGCAGGTCACATATCTAGCATTCATCATTGAAAAGTATCAATACAATAGTTCAATCTAATTACAAATTGACCATTTCATCCAATATACAGTATGTGTGTGTTATGAATTTACCTTAGCAACATGCTAATGCTGAACTGTATTGGAAACAACTGTCAGTCAAGCCACCTGTGTGGGGCGCTATTATCAGCTAGGATGCTGCCTTTAAAGGTGGCCGCCTATGTAGGGAGCTGACAGCACTGCAGGTTCACTAGGTTTTGGAACGGAGCTTTAGTGTGGCAGAATGGAGGATGAGAGGGGCTAACAGGGGCCCAAAATCATGGTTGGCTAGCTGGTTCTGTAGGCCATAAATCATGTCACAAGATTGTTCATCTGGATTCTTCCGCTCTGCCATACCCAAGCAAAGACGCTCAACAACAAAGAAATTACACTTCAGTTCCCTTTATTTACATATCCCTCTCGCTCTCCCTCATCCTCTTGCACACTTTGCATTCCCTTTCCGTCTGTTCTTCCCTTAATTTGTTTTTGTGTCTCTTTCACAGTTTAATGAGATGTGGACAGGATGAGTCTGTCCGTGTTTTTCTGTTGTAGTCATCTAATGGGTTGTTTGCACTACTTCAGCTTATAAAAGCTGTTAGATCTAAACCTCAGCATTCACTGTCAATGCTACTGTGAAGAGAAAGTTTGCAACGACCTCCGTTCTGACATATTTTGTTTCCATTTCACCTCATCTTCAGCGTTTTCCCTCTAAACATCTTCAGTTATTTGTGATCCAGTGCTAACACATACTGTAAGAAAGAAAAAAATCAAAGTAAATCTTCCTTAAAATCTCAGTTGCTATACCACAATAATAGACCACTGAGATCTCCTGCTTCTCAGATGTTTCTTTTTAGAAAAAAGAAGCCAGTAATCTCACATGTGTCTCCTCTAGAGTTTCAAATTGAGCTCAGATTTGCTAAAATAGCAAAATCTGCAATCGAAAGTCAAAGACCACAATACAAACTCAAACATTACCCAAATTCTCCCAAAACCGAATGATCAGGACTAAACCATCCACATTCATTTTATTGCTATGAACTCTTACTGTGCACTACCATTCAAAAATTTTGAATGGGCACAAGGCAATATTTATTTGATAAAAAAATACAGTAAAAACAGTAATATTGTGAACTATTATACATTGAAATAACTTTTTTTTATTATTAAGCTGGAATTTCAGCATCATGACTTGCAGTATATTCTGTGTCAAATGATCCTTCAGAAATCATTCTAATAGCATATTTTGATTTGGAGATTTGCTGCTTAAGAAACATTTCTTAACATTATTATCAGTTGAAAACAGAGTTAGAAATAGAAAGTTCAGAAGGTCAGCATTTATTGAAAGTAATATTTTAGTAATATTATAAATGTCCACTGTCACTTTTCAATCAAGGCATCGTGATGAAATAAAACTATAAATTCTTTTAAAAGGAAAAAACTTGTGTTGTAATTCACTTATGACATTTTTGTTATTTTTAGCGGAACCGTAATTTCTCTTGAAAGAAAATTTAATGAAAACCTGAGACTCCGATTTAAGGAAATAGTTACACACAAAAAATAACGATTTTGTCCTAAATCTATTGTTCCAAACTATATACTTACTTTTTCTGTGGAACACAAAAAGGGTATTTAAGTGTTTTAGTATATATATTATATATACTATATATATATATATATATTAATATATATAAAATTTATTTGGTCCATACAAGCAGTCAATGGGGTCCAATGTTATTTTAAATCCTGATATTCCTCAAAATATTTTCTTTACGTTTCCTGAGCTATGAAAGAGCATGTAATAGTTCAAGAAATAACCATTTGAAAACATATATTGTTCCACCATAATTCTGATGTATTAAGTTCATTCCTTCTGCCTTCAGTATCACTTGAAACATGACCTTGTAAAACGTCTCTACTCTTTCAAACAAATGGAGAGATACAAAGTCAGTGTGTCTAGAAGTATAGATTTTCTAGTGTCTTTGCATGGAAAGTTCCCTCAAGTAAAGAATTATGTAATCTGAAGCGAGGAGCCCAATGGCAGAGTTTTCTTAGCGTCGACTAAGATCACAGACAAACTTCAATTGAAGAAAGTAATAAACATTTCCTGCCACGGGCTGTGTTAGGTAGATGCGAGCTAGTGCAAAGTGACATATTACTACAAATTTTGACTCTAAATTTCTTTCCTGTGGTTTTCCAACCAGGGGGAAGATTTTAATGAGGATAATTTTAATCTAAAATCACACATTGCCCTAAAATATTACAGCCCTCGTATCTCCACAGAGACACCCCTCCTGAAAACAGCCCATAAACTGATGCATTTTATTTAGAAGTTCAGTCACTCATGAGATCCTATACATATGGTGTAAACAAAACCGCTATGAAACACTCCCACTTTACCACCTCACTTACATCTGAAAGGCATTTGGCTCTTTCTTAACCTACAAATCACAGCCATGCAATCACCCCGAGTCTCAGAGTATAAACATTAACGTAGGGCGTTCACATCTGTGTTGACGACCCGAGGGACACATAGACTGGCACGGGTTGATTGTGAAGTCTCAGACAGGCATCGCGGGCTGAGAGAGTGGGCGGACCGCGGGCAGAGGCGTGACAGCGAGTCCTAATGAAGCCCGACTCCAGTTCTCTCATTAGAGGCAGGAATGCAGACGTCCCCCGAGAACAACCCTTATTACAGACCCCTACTAACCTCAGACGCAGAGTGAAGAAGTTAAAAGAGAGTAGATGAGTTGTGCATGGAGAAAAAGAAAGAGGCAGGGAGGAAGATAAAGAGTTTGTGAGAGGCAGAGAAGATGAGAGAAAACTGCATCAATACACTGAAGGACAGTGTCAGTAATATTAGCCTATATTTATTACTAGACAATTACCATTAAAGAACAACATGCCATTTTTACTAATTTTCATGTTGTTCCAAACCCGAATGCCTTTCTTTCTTCTGATGAACACAAGAAAGCTCATTGGAACTTACAATGAACAAATAGAATAGATTGCATTTGTGATCATTTTATGGGGCTTTGTCCTATATATTTTTTTAGATGCAGCAGTCAAATGAATAAAGATTAAATGATAATAGTTTTCATTAATTTTAACAGAAAAAAATTAATCTTGGGTAAAGTGATGGAATCCTTCAAAACGAGTTAAGAATGGCACCAGAAATGAGACCGAACATAAGAATACTGTTCTAATGTCAAATTAGGAACAAATATTATTATTGAATAAAAAAATTTATAAAATAAAAAATGTGTATAATATAAATGCTTACAAATCCATTTAGGTAACATTTTAAGAGCATGTACAACACATTCACAATATTTAAATGAATAGGCCATCAAAAAATATATATTTAATTTATTTTGGTGACCTACTCTCATATGTGTATCTACTCTCTATACACACATATGAGTAGGTCAACAAAATCAATAAATTTAAAATGAAATAAAACTGGGTGCAACAGTCAAAGGCATTTCTCGTCTCCGTGCCGATTAGTAAGCAATGAGGGCTGTCAGTCGATTAACTTTCTATTCTTATTAATACTGATGGTGCGTCTTAATGAATTCTAATTAATCGCAAAAAATACATTTGACTGTGATTATATACCTCACAAAAGATTATTTAAGATAGTTTTTGTGTAAATGAGAAAGTATCAAGGGACATTACAAATTGTAGCTTTTAGAAATTATTATTTGATTCAAATCCAACAAATACCACAATATTATCACATATAATTTAAATGTTTAGGCTACAATGGCCTAACATGAACTATGGAACATAAAAGAAGATCATTTGAGAAACATCTCCGTATTGTTTGTTCATACAATGAAAGTCCTTGGTACATATCCAACCAGCTTTGTTACTGTTTCCCAAAGATCTTCTCCTTATGTTCCACCTGAAGAAGGTCGTTGTCACTACCGACACCGCGACCGGCTCGTCAGTGACCAAGTCACATCTCTGATCCTTGCTCTCGTTCCGCCATGCTCGCCATATGCGTAGACACACTTTGACAGATACTCTCTTATTATGAAATTAGATCTAGTCTGAGCCCTCTGCTCAACGTGCTCGTAGTTCGCATATCTCTATTTGTGCACTACGTGCGCATTGAGACTCCAATGTTTATATCTCTAGTAACCTCCATTATATGAACCTCCATAACCACCGCGTAAATGGATTCATTCGCTTATTCCCACGGATGATTCATCAGGTAATGAAAGTAATCGGCTCCCTTTGAATCGGAAGTGGGCCTTTGACTCATGGGATATAACACGCTTCGTTCAACTATGCGAAGATTCATTCATGGAACACTACCATGAGCTGTGGTGCTCGTGAGACGCCAATACAAATTCTGGCTATCTCGGCTTGCTGATGGTACCGTGGAACTGCTGTTAGAAAATCCCATTGGGCCCAGTCCTACTAGCTTGTTTTTTTTGTGGACAACCCAACAGCATGGTGTGATATCGGCTACCTCACACGTCCCCCCTGCTCGGTTCGCACCTGATAATAGTCGCCCATTTCACCGCTCACACTGACGTATGATCTTTTCTACTAGTATGAAAGATACAACTACCACTACGATAACACATATCAGGGGCCACTTGGCTTTCTTTTCGTCCTTTACCTAATCATCTTGATCGTTTCGGCCCATAGACTGAAATTGTAGCTGGTAGGGCCTCTGCTCGTGGCTCGTCATTCTTTTGATCAGCAGCTCGAGTATCTGAACTACCTAGACGGGCGGCTCGCTCGTCTGTAGTGATGGGTCTCTGCTGTTTGCCCGGCCCCCCCCGCTTATCCTGAAGGCCGTGCTGTTAATTGCGTAACACAATATTTCTAATCACGGTCAGACTGGGGTTAAGCGTGTGGTATTTAGCTATAGATTCACAGCTACGCGGTGCGTTCAATATCCGAGTTGCTATGACGCACCTCGTAGCGAGTCAACTCACAGCCCCGCCCCCCCACACCCCCCCCCAAAGTTGTCTTCTATGTTTGTGCCGTAGTAATGCTTGTAAACATTGTTAAAGAGGTAAGTCACCAAATAAGATAATCTATAAACATCTACAGTTAATCCGCACACCTGAACCTTTTTTCATCGCGAAACATAGTCACTTTCGTACTATCCCAGACTCTACAGTAATTTATGCTGTGTTTCTGCTTTTATATCGTTCTCGCTCTTAGCTGTACGCTGCCTTTTATGTTCTCGTCGTGTCTAGCCCTCTGAGTTGCGGCTGCATTGCGAGAATCATCCCCTTAAGGTTTACTCTCTCATGTTTGCACGTATGTTTTAGGAAGTATTATCTTCAATCGTGATCACGCGTTCTTTCGCCAAATCCCGGCTAGCATTGTATATCTATACATTCTTTGTTAGATCTGCCTGGTAATCTCCAAGCTGTCACTGTTCTGATCCAGGGAATTCTCTGAATTCCTACATGGGTTTTGTCGCGCCGGACAAGCATTCACGTTGATGTCAGTGTGAAAGAACGAAAAAGTATACAATCATAGGGACCGTCACTGAGCACGAAGTTTAATTAACTTTTGAGCATATGTAGCCAGTACCTAGTTTCCTCTTTCATGTCAGACACTCAATGAACCATTTTGTTTCTACGGGGGACGTCAGGATAAACGCCGCTGTTGTGCAATTTGCTCTCTTGGATTAATACACAGCGACCTCGAGTAGCACTGAACAGTAGAACAAGGGCTTAATTAAAGGAAATCATTCCAGCCCAGTGTTTGTCTGAAAGAATGCCACCGCGAAGGAACCCCGGACTAGGCTAGACAGACACACCATCGCCATTATCCACGGCTAACTTAGGTCTTTGCGATCATTATTCTCGTATTCACAGCCATCCCCCAACGACATTCAGTGTGTTTCTTCCTCTCCTAAGGGGCATGCGACATCCAGTTCTCGATGCAGATGGAGACCTCTGGACATGAGAAGGAGCACGACCCCTGCCGAGAGATTTGATCAGACTCAAAAATCAGCGACTCTCATGCAATCCAGACTTAATAAGTTTCTTGTGCATGAGAAACACCGAAGAGGCTCTTAGGATCAAATCACTGATGTCTTATCATGGAATTGGGCGTTGTTGCTAACCTACGCCATTACCAAAAGAACAGCACAATGTCCTAGGCACGGGACGCTAACCAAGGCTCACACAGTCAAGAAAAAACACAGTCATGATTAACGACGTCCCTGGGGGAAGCTCTGGCACATCTGAACAGCTACCGGTGTGCTCAGATATGTGTCGCTTGTAGATGTCTGCACTAGAGGTAATTGGCGTCCTGTGTCGCCGGCATTGAATGCGGGTATTCTGATTCTGCGCTGGGACGCCACTCAACTTGGATGGATGCTCGGTTGCGTGAAGTGCTCTGAAGCGTATGGTACATTTTCTGGTCCCCACAAGTGGGAAGTTTTTCCACATAGAAGCCCGATTGTATATGAATGCCACACGGAAGAGTAGAGGACAGCGCAGCAATTACCTACAGGCCAGGGGACGCGCTGATATGTTGACACCGGACAGCACAGTGTATGTATTTCACATAATGATGGGCTACTTAACGCTACGCTAACATAACTGTACGAATGTCATGGCTCACGAGCGCCATTGGAAGCACTGAGTGAGTGCCCTCACTCCTTGGAGCAGCGAGAAGAACCTGCAATTGATCGGAGCTGGATTTTGTCGATGACGCCAAAACCCTTTTCTGAGTATTATAGATAGGCTGATATGAATAGGATCTCTAACACACAGAATCTGTTTTTTGGTTTGTAAAAAACTGTGATGAAGACTAGGAGCGAAGAAGACAAATCAAGGAGTGCAGATGCACCTAGTGGCTCAAGGCGTCCATATAGTTCGTCTCGTGAAGCATATGAGAACAAAGCCTAATTTGAAGGCAAAAAATCTAAAGTGGAACATTTGCATACAAAGAACACGTCCTCCGTGTTTGTGATGAATGGCATCACTAAGATAGATGCGCTTTTATGTTGTTAACCTGATATATCACACTGAGTGTGATCTGCCATAGAACAGATCCCGGCTAGTAGCCTGCACAATCAGCTAAAAAACCCCTCTCCTCAACAAGCTGCATGATTTGCAGCATCATTTATTTCTGTAACACAAACAATGCCTAATATGTGAACTCATTCAATAGGGACCTAAAAGGTGAAATTGCTTCCTGAAGCCTTTCAAATATGGTTTCCATATCTAAAATACTGAAATATCTGTGTCTGTAAATGTAAGCTGACAGTTTAGTGCAGAATGACACAAAGTGTTAATACTGAAAGCAAAGAATAGTTTCCAAAGGACTGTGATCTATCATTGAAACATGCAACAGTCAATAATACAAATCAGCTAATGATAGCATTTATAGATTATCATTTTAATGCTTATAAAGTCATCCATCCATCATATGGATATTCCACTAGAATCGTTCCATAACATGACATTACATTACACAAACAAACAAACAAATAAATGAATAAATAAATACAACGTCACACAAAAAAGTTAATTTACCCCTGCCCAATGTTGCTAAAGGGTTGTATTTGGGTCCAGCCCACAGCCAAAAACACAAGCAAAAGTGCCCCCACGAGTCCTCTTTGTATTTATTTCTGAAGTCATTTTATCTTACAGATGTCGCACACGCAAGGGTTGTGGTTAAAATGGTTCCCTGGGTTTATGGAGCTGCACCCTTAGTGCCTTTTATCAACCCTAGGTATGCCGAGTAACAAAACCCAAAGGAAAAGTGGTACTGCCAGTATTTAAGGTGTCGGGGATCAAGGAACTTCTTCCTACCCACTACCGTAGGCTAAAACAACACCCTCAATCCTTCACATGTGACTGAAAAGCGTGGGCTGGCCTCTATCGTGTGCAGCCTCCTATTTACTGTAAAAACATTTGTATAAAGATAGAAACAACATTATTAGTACAAAGAGTTATGAAAACTGTGCTACTAATTGCAATTCATTGACCCACACCCCAACCTTAACCCTAAAGTAAAACATTCTCTTAATACTTAGTTGCCAACCATTGAAGTCTAAAACAACAAAAAGAGCAATTCAAATAAAGAACATTCATGCCAACAGGTAACAGTTGTAATCATCCGCAGAATTAAATACTGAACAGTCAAGTCACACATGTCATTTATCTGACCTTGTAATGTATATATTTATAGTGGGGCAGAAGAATAGAGACATCTGTTGTTTACATTATGAAAAAAAAACTGAATATATTGTATAATATAGAGTAAAACAAAGACATTTCATAAAAATTGAATAATCAGATTAAATATTGGCTACTAGAAATGGCCCCTAGCTTATTTGTTTTCTTAAATATCATAAAAAATAAAAAAAACAAGGCACATCAATAATGCATGAGTTAAAAGTATAAATGAAATAAACATATAAACATTCAACACCGCAAATTTCTCTATAGTGGCTGCACAGGAGAGACGTATACATTCCTCTGTCATACAATCTTGCTTCTAGGCAACAAACACATTTAGGCCATTTCTCATAACATACAAATAATTTATGTGACTGGTATTATGATGTGATGTAAGTTTACTCTCTAACAAATGCAAATCTTATTTATGATGAGAGAACAAGATTAAAGAAAAGAAAAGAAAAGCAAAGCAAAATGGCTTTTTGAGGGCAGTTCTCTTGAGCAGGAAAATTCGTGCAGGATCATACCCAAAGATATGGCGTCAACACATTATAGAGCCATTCCTTTATTCGTATTCTAAAGCTCATCATTTATTTTAATTAGATTTCACCCAAAAAAGAAAAATGCATATGCTTTTTCTTTCTTCAGCCAAAGACGAAAACTTAAGGTTTGGCGGACAGACATTCCGTGAATCTCGTTCCTATGCAAACCATTTTTTTTGGCAGTCTAAAATCCCTATTTAGGCAGCTTCAAAGTAATCCACACATTCATTTGTTTTCCTTCAAAACTTAATTTCTCTTCGGCTAAAGAAACAAAGTCATATACATCTTGGATGGCCTGGGGTGAGTAAATAATCAGGAAATTTGAACCCTTCATTGCATCATGTGCTTGCAAAGTGAAAAAAAGGGTTTGTTACCCAAAGGCAATGGCGTGCAATTAGGTATTAGTCCATTAAAATAGGAATTTTTACAAGTGCATATGACCTGTTTTATAAGAACATATTGAACTGGATGTCCTGCGTGAGTCAACAGTAATTAATGCACGGAACCTGATGATTGAACCACTATGCACTCTGCTAAATTCCACCTTTGTACTTCACCAAGAAAATAATTTGGTCCAAAATAACCACACTCTATAACCAGCCCCTCTTAGCTTCGTCTTCTGCAGTCAGTGAGCGATTGCATATTTAACCTAGCTAAATGAATGGGAATACGGGCATCCTAAGTAATTAGTTTGCACTGGTTATTTTGGCAGTTCCTGTCAGGTTTTGCTGAAGGGGGGACTTGTGTCAGGAGTCAAGCTCAGAGAAACCCATGTGTTCCTGCTCCCCAGCTGCTTTCGGCCCTCAACTAGGACCTTAATAAGAGCCCTGAGGAATGTGTTTACCTTGTTTTGATTATGTCATTACCTCTTTGTACCCTTTCCTCAACCTGCAGGGCAAAATTCCTAGAGTGTCACAGGTAGAATGCATGACTTAGCCTGTAGTGCGGAGGGTATTTTTTTGAAGTGTGAATGTTTCTTTGTTTTCTCTCTCACTCCAGGACTGCTCCAATCTCAAGCATAACATTTACGTCAGGTGAATTCTAGGAACTGCCTAGTGAACTGCTTACATAGGCAGCATTTTAAGCATTTTCACAAAGACTGCTTCAAAGCATGATAATGCCGCTTTATAAGACTCATTTTTTGGGGCAAATCATAAGGCAGAATTTGAATAATAATAACTGAAAGGTAAAAAAAAAAGATGTTTGTGCTTGCTTATTTGTGGCTGGATATACATATATGTGCATAGGTATTTTTTGTGCTTATTATTTGGAACTCGACTTTTATTAGTCACAGTGAAAATTACACTGGAAGGAAGGTTGGGTCAATTCCAAGGGCCCGACGAGGGAGAGTGGGTCCAGAAGGCGATTTTTATCAAGGGGACACCCCCAGAGCGGGCCCGAGTCAATATGCTGTTCAGGGGGCCCAGAAACCATAGCGCCGCCCCTGAACACAAATAGTGCATTCTGGGAAATCAAATGTTTCTCCACCCCCGATTCATAAAAGTGAATGATGAAATATAAATTAAATACAAATTTCGAGGTGGCATTTCAACCTATGACTCAATTTTAATTCTGCATCCTTACATTCATATTCAAACTGATACATTCACACTTCTAAAATAACATATAACACGACTGCATCAGGGAAGAGGATACAATTACTGGCATTTCTGTAGTGCTACAAGAAACCCAAGACTGTATCTTCTGCTGCACTCCAGGGCCAAAGGACTGTTTAATTATGCACTTCAATATCAAGCGTTTGAAGTTATTCTCGCTTTGCAGTCAACAAACTCCAGTCTGGGTTTTGAAAAGTGATCATTAAGGAATAAGCTGTCTGCAGAAGGGACTTGTAAAAAGAAAGGATTACTAAGAGGCGGGTGCCTTTGTGACTGTTACACTGTAATTAACAGTTTTAAATGTGAAGAGAGAGCCCTTTGCTCATAATTAAAGTCAGACATGATACACTAAACGCATCCTGAAGTCCCTCTGGGAGGAAGATATGGGCTATTTCACTAACAAGCTATTGTATTCTGATGAGCCAGTGAGGAGAGGGCAACTCTGTGACTCTGCCAGTGCAGAGGGGGAATGTATTGCCCGGACATGAGATAAGGACCAATCAAAATCTCTAAGGACATATTATTACACTGTGTAGAATTGCTCCCCAAAACAGGCCTATCGAGAAAGGTCAAACTCTTCTTACATACTGAGGTCATACTGTTGTTGAATAACACTAGCTTTAATTCAATGCATTTACATGAAGGCAAAACAAATTGTTTATATAGCTGAAGGGCTAAAACAATATTCTGCTTTGCGAGGGAATTATGTAATTTATAGCAAACAATAAACAGCCAGCGATTGTGAATAAGCGTGTTTTATGGAAGAAATATGCATCTGCAACTGATTTCATTAAATGGCACACTTCACGCAAAGTGCACAGGAGACTCGACTGGCTAAACTAACAATGAACCACTCTGATAAGCATATCACATGTAATAGTCCATTTTTAATTATATAAAATAATCTCTATCATTTATATAAAAAAAGAATACAAAAGGCAATTACCTACATAAAATTATATTAACAGTCAATATTTGTAAACAATGACTAAATATCATACAAATTTGCACTAATACTTTTATTTCACTGTAAAAATAATCTAAAGAAAAACAAAAATTGCACAGGAGAATTTCTTGGAGTGTAAATATCAAATTAAGATTTATGCTTTTTGAAATTTTGGTCATGTTTTAAAACACATCAAAGATAGAGCTAAGAAAAAAAGCCAATAGAGGGAAAGAAACTATTTTTTTTTTTTCCAGTGAATGCAACAATTAATTATGATTTTATACATTTTTGATTTTCTACTCTGATTTAAGAGGTTTTTAGGCCTTCATTTGTGGAAGGGTGGATTAAACAATTTTAAGACCCACAGAAGCCCTTGAAATAAAATAGCTTGATGTGATTCACACAGTTCACACAGTCCGAAAAGATAATTCATTGAAACTAAGCAGCAAAATATTTGTGAAAACACAACGATGCACATATAATATATCACCTTTCACATTTAGCTATAAACGTTGCACTTGGCAGAGCAACTAAAACGAGTAAGAGACAGGATTGATTGCTGTATAAAAGTGAAAACAAACCAAAACAATTGTGTTTTGGCAACACAGAATTGCAGATGAGGTCGTGCATAATAAAAAATGGTCACTTTGGGAAGAAGGGTTTATATTCACAGTCAAATGCTGGATATTGGATTTAGCATATGTGCAGTTTTGTAAACCGTTCGTGCAAAATCAGAATCTGCCGTCTGTGTGCTCATATACTTTTGGGTGAAATTCTACCAAGTGCATGAAGGCCCCAGATCATCTCATTACCTCTAGCACCAGATGCTTATCATCTCAAATGATAGACACTCATTTATTGTTTTCCAGCTCTGTGCAATCCTCCAGATAGTGCCGATCCAATGGGGAGAACAGAGAGTGTGACAGCCACTGATAAAGAGGACCAATAATATCACAGCCCTGTTTTCACAATCCAATCAAAACCCCATGGATAAAATCAAGTCATTATTTTTCTCTGAAAATTCTGTTTCAGTCAGAAATACATCACATTAAATGTGATGTGAACGTCATATGATTGTGAATACTGGCTAGGCTGTGAATGTTTGCTTCAGTATGTTGCAAGAATAATACAAAGATTGCACATCAAATCCAGAGAATCTTGCAATGCAATTAAACTAACCATGAGCAAGTTTTCTCTCTCACCCAGCCTTATGATATGACTTTGTCAATGTATTTCTGTAAATAGGTGTTTATATAGCTTTAATGTAACCTAAAATAACAACAAATTAACACCTGAGAAATTTTCCCAGACTTACATTAAAGGAAAAGTTTCCCCCAAAATGAAAGTTAATAGAAAATGTACCCAGCCTCAGGCCATTCAAGAAGTGTTTCTTCATGGGAACAGATTTGAAGAAATTTGGCATTACCTCACTTGCTCACCAATGGATCCAATGGGTGCCATCAGAATGAGAGTCTAAACAGCTGATAAAAACATCACAATAATCCGCAAGTAATCCAAACAACTCCAGTTGATCAATTAACATCTCATGAAGTAAATCCATCAATGCATTTTTCATTTCAAACTGTTGCTTCACTTCATCAAATGTAAAAAAAAAAATACATTCCCTATTATCCTCTCACATCAAAATCCAATCCAACATTTTTGACTATTTTTTTCTCTCCTGATTCAGACAAGACGACTTTTTCACTGGAGAAAGTGATATTATGGATAGAGGACTCGTATTATAGCCAGACGCAACAGTTTAAAATTGAAAACATCTTAACGATGGATTTTTGTCTTACAAACACCGATTTCAGAGTTGTGTGGATTACTTGTGGATTATTGTGATTTTTTTTTATCAGCCGTTTGGACTCTCATTCTGATGGCACCCATTCACTGCAGAGGATGCAAGTGAGCAAGTGATGTAATGCTAAATTTCTCCAAAGAAACCAACTCATCTATATCTTGAATGCCCTGAGAGTAAGTGCATTTTCAGCAAATGTGCATTTTTGGACTATTCTATGAAAGGAGGGACACATTTACTAGAATATTATAGAGACGTTAAGGTGGGTTCCATTTAACTTGTTCTAACTGATTTGTAAGTGCTTAGCACACATGCAGTGGTGTATAAAGTACCTGAAAGCCATACTTTACAGATATCTTACCAGAAAATGACTTTGGTAGATGTCGAAGTCACCGTTTAGAATATTACTTGAGTAAAAGTCTTAAAGTACATGGTAGTTATTGTACTTAAGTACGAAAAGTATTTTTTAAATCTTAACGTACTTAAGTATTAAAAGTAAAAGTACAAGTACATGCAAAATGGAAAAGAAGCAAATCAATATAAAACAATTTCATACACCACTTCAGTAGCAAGATTCCATTTTGTATTTTTGGGTAAGAATAAGAAGCACTTCATCTGGTACTTAGTGTCTTTCATTCCAACATAAGAAAACATTTCTGGAATCTGCATCTGAAGTGGCATTTAGATGTATTTACATACAAACACAGTGTAATGTGCTAATGTAGGCCTATCTCAGAGGGGACATGGATGCATTTAACCTGCAGTTACAGATGAATAAATAATGTTTTGTTTGTAACATAAAACGTTGAATACTGATATTTTAAATGATTTGAAACATGAAAAAATAGTCGAAATGTGAAATTAAAACCACCAGTTGGTGACAGCAAGTGACTGTTAATGAGTGAGTCATTGAGTCATTCAACCGATGCATTCAAACGACTGATTCATTCAGAAACAAAGCTTTTGACTGTGTTAATGAGTGAATCACTGAGTCATTTATTCAACCGATTTGTTCAAAAAGCTGATTCATTCAATAAGTAAACACCATCCATTGCTCAGAGACACAAAACAGTGCTGTATGATCTTTGTTTGGAACAATTTTTGTTGGCAAAATTGAGCAAAAACAAGCAATATTACGTCTAAAATGTAAGTCACTTATTGTTAACTTTACTGAACTTGTATAAAATGATTAAATGTGTTCATGCTGATATCTGCAGAAAAAACGGTACTCTTTGTGTGATATAGATGGTTAGGTCTACATACAGAATGCTTCCTACAGAAGCATTTTTGCCGTCTACAATTTAGAATGCCTGGATTTTTAAGTTTTAATAGACTAATAAATCAACGTGCGTGCACTCTGTGTGTGATTTGGTGATATAGCCTACTTGATAATGTCAGATCGCACATCATTACAACAACACTTACCATATTTTCGCAGACGATGCTGTATCGCACACCCTAGAATCGACTTGAGTGGGAAATGAATCATCTGCGGTTGTGTGTGCACTTGTTTGCACATGAGCAAAGGTTTTTTTTAGGAGTCGAACTTGCAAACGCCAGACCACTGATTCGTCAAACCTGCTTTCTTCTGACTTCTGACTATTTTGTAGTAAGTAACGAATAGGATTCTGGGAAATGTATCAGAGTAAAAGTATAAATTTTAATAAGGAAATGTAGTGGAGTAAAAGTAAAAATTGACTGAAATATAAAAACTCAAGTAAACTACAGATACTCCCAAAAAATACTTAAGTACTGTAACAAAGTATTATTACTTCGTTACATTACACCACTGCACACATGATACTTGAACTGAAAAGTCCAGATCTGTGTTCTGCTCTTTGTGAGTCTGTATTGATACGGGGGCATGTGCTAAATATATATATAAAAATATATATATATATAGACAGTGGGTACGAAAAGTATTCAGACCCCCTTAAATTTTCACTCTTTGTTATATTGCAGCCATGTTATATTGCAGCCATCAAGTTAATTTTTTTTCCTCATTAATTTAAACACAGCACCCCATATTGACAGAAAAAAAAAAAACAGAATTGACATTTTTGCAGATTTATTAAAAACGAACAAACTGAAATATCACATGGTCCTAAGTTTTCAGACCCTTTGCTCAGTATTTAGTCGAAGCACCCTTTTGATCTAATACAGCCTTTTTGAGTCTTTTTGGGAAAGATGCAACAGGGTTTTCACACCTGGATTTGGGGATCCTATGCCATTCCTCCTTGCAGATCCTCTCAAGTTCTGTCAGGTTGGATGACGCATTTTCAGGTTTCTCCAGAAATATTAGATTGGGTTCAATCCCAGGCTCTGGCTGGGCCACTCAAGAACAGTCACAGAGTTGTTGTGAGGTCACTCCTTCGTTATTTTAGCTGTGTGCTTAGGTCATTGTCTTGTTGGAAGTTAAACCTCCGGCCCAGTCTGAGGTCCTGAGCACTCTGGAGAAGGTTTTCGTCCAGGGATATCCCTGTACTTGGCCGCATTCATCTTGCCCTCGATTGCAACCAGTCGTCCTGTCCCTGCAGCTGAAAACACCCCCACAGCATGATGCTGCAACCACCATGCTTCACTGTTGGGACTGTATTGGAAAGGTGAAGAGCAGTGCCTGGTTTTCTCCACACATACCGCTGAGAACTTTTTGAATTAATTCTATTCTTGGTCTCATCAGACCAGAGAATCTTATTTCTCAACATCTTGGAGTCCTCCATGCGGGCTTTCATGTGTCTTGCACTGAGGAGAGGCTTCCGTCGGCCACTCTGCCATAAAGCCCCAACTAGTGGAGGGCTGCAGTGATGGTTAACTTTCTACAACTTTCTCCCATCTCCATCTCTGGAGCTCAGCCACAGTGATATTTAGGTTCTTCTTTACCTCTCTCACCAAGGCCCTTCTCCCCCGCTAGCTCAGTTTGGCTGGACGGCCAGCGATAGGAAGGGTTCTGGTCGTCCCAAACAACTTCCATTTAAGGATTATGGAGGCCAACTGTGCTCTTAGGAACCTTAAGTGCAGCAGAAATTTTTTTTGTAACCTGGGCCAGATCTGTGCCTTGCCACAATTATGTCTCTGAGCTCTTCAGGCAGTTCCTTGACCTCATGATTCTCATTTGCTCTGACATGCACTGTGAGCTGTAAGGTCTTCTATAGACAGGTGTGTGGCTTTCCTAATCAAGTAAAATCAGTATAATCAAACACAGCTGGAATCAAATGAAGGTGTAGAACCATCTAAAAGATGATCAGAAAAAATGGACAGCACCTGAGTTAAATATAAGAGTGTCACAGCAAAGGGTCTGAATACTTAGACCATGTGATATTTCAGTTTTTCTTAATAAATCTGCAAAAATGTCAACAAATCTGTGTTTTTTGTCAATATGGGGTGCTGTGTGTAAATTAATGAGGAAAAAAATTTAACTTAATTTATTTTAGCAAATGGCTGCAATATAAATAAGAGTGAAAAATTTAAGGGGGTCTGAATACTTTCCGTACCCACTGTAAATATATATCTATATTTTTTTTTTTTTTTTTTTTTTTTCTGAAGCCAGTAGAGGGGCAGATGTTGCAGAGAGAAAACTGTGCCCACTTACCCAACTTTTCCAGATCCAGATTCAGGGCAATGCCATTCCTGTCACAAGGATTTGCTCTGTTCTTAGAATGTGTCTGGAAGAGAAATGTCAGCATGAACAAGGTTACAGTGAGCTCCAGTTCAGCAGCCTGGATTTTACAATCTACCTTCCAATGCTACATCTCCTTTTAATGAATTCCCATAAATGTACAGCTCTCTGTATCTAGATATCTGCATATAATAGCCTCCATAGCCCCGTCTTGAATCCTGCCAGGGATACTGTCAGTAATGTTGCAGGAGATAATTCAGAAACATGAAACAACTATTTTGCACGGGCATGGCAAGATAAGCAACCATGATTAATAGGTATGAGATGCCAGCAACAACTGCCTGGTATTCAGAACTGAGTCTGCTTAAAAAGAAAGAGAGGCAAACTTGCTGAGAGAGGATCAGAAGCAAATGAGACCTTTGCTGATCTGAACCCAGAGGAGACTTTTAATGACTTCATTTGAATTTCTTATCAAGTCAGTCATCTGAAGTTAAACTAATGAAAAGTTGTCACGCTGGATGTGGCGTGTGTCCTCGGCTTGCCTCTGAAAAAAACAAAAAAAACTGTTAGACACTTCAGCTTGAATGATAGACTGACTTTATAAATCACCATTCCTATCAATGTCTTTAATTTACATTTATGAATACGGCAGATGTTTTTAATTCAAAGTGACTTGACGGCTTCTTCAAGGTGTACATTTTAATTTACACTTCATGCATTCCCTGGGAATTTAACCTATGACCTTGGCATTGTTAGCATAATGCTTGACTGTTTGTTATTTAATCATTTTAACATTTAATAACACAACTCCTCAGTTTTGTGTAATTGCTAACACCACACCATGGCTGTATTTATTTGATCAAAAATACATTAAAAATAGTAACAAATAACATATTTATATTATAATAGCATGTTTAAATTATAATTTATTCTATGGACACAAAGCTGAAATTTCAGCATCATTACTCGTATGCTGATTTGCTGCGTCAAGGAATGTAGAAAACAAAACAAAACCAAATGTTTGCTGCCTTTAATATGTTGTGTGGAAGCAGTGATACTTTTGTTATGAATTCTGATGAATATAATGTTTAAAAGAACAGCATTTATTTGAAATATATATCTTCTGTAACGTAAATGTTTTTGCTGTTACTTTTGATAAATTGAATGCATCCTTGGTTTATAACAGCATCCATTTATTAAAAAAAAAAGATACATCTCAATGACCCCAAATATATAATGACATAAACTAATGTCAAATTAAGGAATTATAATAACTGGAAAATATAACTGAAGAGATAGATTTACCCGGCCTCCTTGGCCCAACCTGACCCAGTCTATTGGCTGGATTAAGACAGATGCAGCTTGATCACCTCATAATGAAAACCAGGCTTGAGGCTTGACTCACATCACTTTGATTGGATACATAATCATGATGTCCGTCATCAGTCTCATGAGGAATCTCTCTGATCTGCCTGTAAACACACAACAATAAATGCACACAAGAGCCTGTAGCTCTGAAGACGTCATTGCAACATCCATGTTTTTAGAGGATTTGTTAACCAAAAAAAAAAAAACATTTTAGCATCATTTACTCATTTTTATCTCTTAACCTGTTGATCCTCCTCACTGTGGTTTTGAGAACAGGACACAAAACAACCTTCTCAAACTAAAGTGGTTTGATTAACCTTACTACTGGCATACAGTAATTGTGTTTATTCATTTTTATTTAGTTAATACATTTATTTAATAAAAATCAAGACTAAAGAATGTGATTAGGAATTTATTTAAGGAAATTTTATTTTTTTTGGTCAGAGTCCATACAAAAAAAAAAAAAGCCGTGACTTCTGACCTGTTTTGGCAGTTGCTTTCTCTTGGTCATAACTGGAGATGACACTTGCTCTTCCTTCCTTCCTTCCTTCCTCCTCATCACTTCTCTATGTGTCTCGTCTTTTGCAGAGGGCAGGCAGAGTAATTACGTCGTTCTCTAAGAACAGGTATGATGCGTTCATCATGAAAGGGCAGCGGAGAGCTGCAGGTCACAGCACATACAGTACATACACTCCATTCAAACGACTCATTGGCTATTGCTAAAATAAAGACTGCTTTAGATGAGAGTGGTCTATTCCAGTGTTCAGTGTTCAAAATAAGAATTTAATAAATCAATACTTTTATTTGCATTAAACTGATCAAATGTGACAGTACTGACATTTATAATGGAACAAAAGATTTATATTTCAAACAAATGCAGTTCTTTTCAACTTTCTATTCATCAAAGAATCCTGGGAAAAAAAAAACTGTTTTACAAGATTAAGGCATCACAAATGTTTTCAACATTATAATATTAATAAATGTTTTTGAGCCGCAAATCGGCATATTAGAATCATTTCTGAAGGATCATGTGACACTGAAGAGTAACGATGCTGAAATTTCAGCTTTGCATTACAGGAATAGATTACATTTTTAAATATATTCAAACAGAAAACAGATATTTGAAATTGTAATAATATTTCAGAGTATTACCGTTTTAACAGTATTTTTGAACATACAAATGCAGCTTTGACTTCTTTCAAAAACATTAAAAAATAAACTTTTGAATGGTAGAGTAAACTACAAAACACTTTTACACAAAAGTGGATCAAATATCTAAAATAATCATGTTTATCACAGTGATAACTCAATACCATGTTGATTAGGCTAGCTAAAATTTGCCTGATGAAAATAATTTTAAAGTTAAGTTATTAAAAGTTAATTAAACAATTAAGCCAAAATATTAAATAAGACTAACAGATTCAGTTCAGCCAGATGAAGAAAAAGCACTTTAAATGGGTGGCTCTTGGCCAGAACAAGCTGGAATAAGGATCAGACGTTTTGCAGCATATCAAAAGTAAGGCAACTCAATACTCTAAGGTTCCTGAAAGAATGATGTGAGCACAGAGCTCATTGCCTTATGTTCTCTTTTGGCCTCTCTTACTAACCAAGGCTGGAATCAATTAGCCGTTAACACATCGTCTGCTTAACATTAATTGACTGGGTCTGAGATGGGCTGAGTACTTCTTGATTAGTTTTTAAATGCTTGGATGATATTAGACCATGTATTCAGGGGAATCATACCAATTTAAACACGCAGTCATTACTTTGTCTGCTTTTCCCCAAATAAATACGACAAAATTATTAATTGTGGGTCTTTTCTCATCATGGTCAGTGTTGTGCAGGTGGAACGCTTGCAACAAGACAGACTGATTTTCCATTGCCTGAGTGGAACCAAAGAACATTTCTTGGCAAATTCTTAAGACTTTAAAGGTGGTCGATGCATCAGAGTGAGCAGGGCTGCTTTTAACCTTGTAACAATGCATGACCTGAGACAGCTTTGAATTGAAAACAAGCTAAAAAAAGTTTGTCATCACAAATCAAATTTGACACAGAGCACCCCAGGTTGAGAAAACCACATCTTAACACTCAAATCCTGAGATGTGTACCTTTGGTTCCCTTAAATGAAGTCAGCATGACCCAGGAACAAGATGAAATCATTTAGACGACCCCTCTTAGAGGAGTACAGGTCAACTATATACATTCAAAAGTTTGGAATAATTGAGATTTTTTTGATGTTTGCAAAGCAATTATCTTACAGTATGTCTCTTAAGGCTGCATTTATTGGATCAAAAAATATTTTTGAATACTACTTTACAATTATAAAAAACTGATTTTATATTAAAATATAATTTATTCCTGTGGTGCAAAGCTGAATTTTCAACATCATTACTCAGAAATCATGTAAATGCTGATAAGTAAAAAAAAAGAACTATGTATATCTATCTATCTATCTATAATCTATCTTCTATCTATCTATCTATCTATCTATATATCTATCTATCTATCTATCTATCTATTATTATTATTAGTGAAACCATGATACATTGTTTGTCAGGATTTCTTGTAAATATAAACCGTATTTATACAAAATCTTTGGTAACATTATAAATGTATTTACTGTCACTTTTGATCAATTTAATGGAATCCTTGCTGAATAAAAGTATTAATTAGTTTATATATTTATTCAGCAAGAAAATACATATTATGATATATACAGATTGATTAATCTATATTACTTACTCACCAAACTTTTTGAATACTAGTGTATTACAATTAATGAAAATATTTACGCAACAAATGTGTCAACATTGCCAATTAAGAAAAGTGCCTGCCAAATTATGTGTGTGTATTAGTTGTAATAAAATAAATAATAACTGTAATATTAATTTAAATTATATATATAAACATTTATTACAATATTACTGTTTAAATGTACTTTTAATCAAATAAAATGCAAGCTTGCTGAATAAAAGAGACTTCTTTCCACAAACATTCAAAAAACCATAATTATTCCAAACTTTTTAAGATTTACAAGTATAGTGGGGTCCAAACATGTTGTTAAACCTGAAACTAGTTAGTTTGGATAATTGATGGATTTAACTGGTATAGTTTTGTTGTATGTGATGGCATAAATTAAGAAGTAATATTTCATGATTTTCCAATAAAAACTCTCTCAAACAGTGCTGGATCTGGTTTTGCATGAACTTGGAGTTCTTTCCTGCTCACCATGGTTATACAGTATGTCACTTATATCATCAATGCCATTGCCACATATAAACCCACCATGTCAATAAACACATAATGTCAACAGTATGTTGAATGTGTGTATATATGGCAGGGCAGCAGCAGAATAAATCACACAAACTAGATGGGTCTAATCCTACTATTACCAGATCGGCGGTGACCTTGTTCACAGATGGAGGCCTGTGTATTCACTGTCTGTGCTTGTTCTCTTTCCAGGAAACAATCTGTGATGACATTGCCAACAGCCAGTGATAAAGTGGGCTATCAGACCCAGTGGGCTTCTATGCTGGTTTGGAAATCTCTTTCTCTGTGTGCATTTCCCTTTCCGGCGAATGAAGCAGATGTTTGGACACATAATGATCATGCTATGACAAGCGTGTCTCTATAGGTCAGAAGAATGAGGACAGTGTCATGTCTGGGTCGTTCAACAAAATAGATCAACATATATATATTTTTATATATACATGTATATACGTATATATATATATATCTAAGATATATATATTATATAAAAATATATCTATATATAGATATATATTCATATATGTATATAAACATCTTGTACACATTTAACTCACCGTTGTATGTTCAACACCCTTCGGATTATTACTAATAAGCTAAAAAAAAAAATCCTGACAAAAGTTCATATGACTATATCAAACTTCTGCGCCGTGCAGTACCTTTATAAGAGAAACAGACCAGAAATATAAAAGGAATAGTAAAACAAACATTATAATGTGAATATTATTACAGTTTTGTAAATAAACTGTTTTATACCTAAAGATATTTTTAAAAGTTAATTTCTACTGTGACGCTAAAGCTGACTTCAGAAAGTCATACTACGGTCTGCATGTCAACGGGGGGGCCCTTTTCAGAAATCATTCTTATATGCTGCTTTGCTGTTCAAGAAGCATTATCACTATCAATGTTGAAAACTTTATAGTATTTTTGTGGATTCTTAGAACAGAAAGTTCAAAAGAACACAATTTATTTAAAATGGAAATCTTTTGTAACTGTCACGAATCCGGTCATGAACTTCGTATGCCTCGCCACAGAGGTCACCCTTCCACTTACTATGGACTCTTGCACCCACCACTGTTGCCTGCACACGGACACAGTTACCATCATCCATTGCAATGATTACACAACACACAGCACTGATTGCACACAGCTGTCATCAATCACACCTTCACTATATAACACTCACTCAAACAACCATTCACTGCCGAGTATTGTTTAGCGCTTATCATTTGATAGCTACTCTATGGAGCCTGGGTAGGTGTACCCTCCTGCTCGTTCTGACTCGTCTGTTTTCTCGTATCCTGATCTTTGCCTGTGTACCTCGGATTCTACCTCTCGTCTTGCTCTATTAAGATTCTGTTTGCCCCTGCCTGGACCTTTGCATTGTTCTTGGAATTACCCCTCTAGTCTCGCCCTGTTAATTCTGTTCGCGGATCGTTGACCCACGCTAACCCTAGGATTATTCTTGTGTCTTGCCCTCTATATACCCGTTGCCATTATCTGACCCTTGCCTGTCTCTAACCATGTCTATGAATAAAGCCTTGCATTTGGATCCGCACGTCTCATGTCTCGTCAGCCCCGTAACAGTAACATTATAAATTACTTTACTGCCTTTATATAAATTAACATATGCTTGTGGAATAAAAGGAGTCGTTTCTTTAAAAAAAGAAAAAAAAGAACATTAGTGTACTTTTATGATACTTGAGAACATGAGGCTCAGTAAATGATCACATTTTTTTTTTCTTTTTCTGTTGCTACTATTCCTTTTAGTACAAGCTGTATCCATAGAAATAAGGTTTGTAGGTGGGCATCAGTGTTCTGGACAGTTTCTGAAAGGAAAATAGGACAAATAATGATTATTTAGAACCGAAACCAGAATGGGAAGACTTAAACAAATTATAGCATGACACATACAGATTAACCAACCCTCGTGATACTTTAGGTTAAAAATCAGGTTCACAAAACCCTCACAGCTGACTTTGTTAATTTGTTCACTATGAAAAAAAAAAGTATTACAAGGCACTCAACACACTAGTAATATGTGCATTTCTCCTGCCTCCAGCGACCCATGTGATATAGTAATTGAGCAATTGACAAGGAGCTTGTGATCAGTTGCCATAGCAAAAGAAACCAAACACAAAAAATAAGCATGACCAACACAGCAAATAAAGCTTTCCCCCGCTCGTTTATCTATCTACAGGTCAATACAATAACGACACCAGGAAACACCACGGTCGACAATCTCATCACTCACTCCAAACCTCAGAGAGAAATAGAACACAGAGAGGTGCAATTACCCAGCACTACGTCTCAATAGGACATCACCACTTCACTGGACCACACTCCAAACAGAATAAACATTTGATTTGTTTGTTGAACATGACTCTAGTGGTCCTCGCTGTTAAATGGAGCAGTCTGAACGGCCTATGAGACACTGAGGACAATTTTCCCAGCCTCAGCCTTCAAATCAGACAACAGATCGGTTTTC
Organism: Sinocyclocheilus anophthalmus; assembly: GCA_018155175.1. Taxonomy (NCBI): domain Eukaryota; kingdom Metazoa; phylum Chordata; class Actinopteri; order Cypriniformes; family Cyprinidae; genus Sinocyclocheilus; species Sinocyclocheilus anophthalmus. The sequence continues at coordinate 9,575 of JADLZN010010244.1, read as the reverse complement.
TCCGGATTGGTTAGCATTCAAAGAGAAGGAACCCTGCACTGTAAAAAAAAATCTGTGACATTTACGGTAAAATACCGGCAGCTGTGGTTGCCAGAACTTCACCTTAAAAAATATAGCAACATTTTAGGTTTTACAGACTTAACTTAAATTCACAATAAAATACCGTATTTCATTAACTGATGTAATGTTAATAAACCAAAATATTGAAGTGTTAATATCTGTTTTGAACCATTGTAATGCACTGATAACCACCAAAAACTGGTGGTGATGAGAAAGTCACATGATGAACCAAAGCTCATCACAAACAGCTTTTCTACGATCTAAGGAGGGCAATATATAAATAAAAGGTGCACAGTGTCAATCACACAAACACTAAACCCATCATGGTGACACACATGAAGGGCAGGACTTGGGGGGCAGGGGCCCCTGGGCTTAGGTTATGTTGGGACTATACCTCAATAACAAAAATGCCCTCAATAGGAACATAATTTGGAGTAACATAAAGTACAAAAAATATGCTTTGAGGTTCATAAAGAGGACAATTAAAGCAACTGTTAGGCTTCAGAGCAAAAACACAAAAAAAAAAAAAAAAAAAACAGAGATGTTAGCTTATTAGTATTATAAAAATGATTGTCATATCTGTGTCCTCTTATGTCAGGTTCTTATTTAATAAATAAATTTAATCGAATAAAAAGACACGCTGGCTATTGACAAACAAATGAAATCACTATCAACAAAATTCATAGATGGATTGTGCATAAATGTTCAGTTTAAATATAACCTTTTAATGTAGAAATATTAAATGATTGCAAAAATGAAAGAAGCTACTTTTTTAAATATGAAACTAAAACCGCCAGTAGGTGACAGCAAGTGAATGTTAATGAGTGAATCTTTTTTTTTGTTTTTTTATCAACCGATTTGTTTAAAAAGCTGATTCATTTAACTTTGCAAATGACTGTCTGATTGAATCATTTGCTGGTCCGTGTAATGCCAGGAACAAAACACTGTTGTTCGGAGATGCAGTGGTTCTGCTGTTTGTTCTATTTTCTTTCTGACGGAGCAAAACGGAATTTTGTGTCTGAAAGTTACTCTGTAAGTTGTTGTTTATTGTACATTTGCGATCGTGCAGATATTCGGAAAAAAAAAACAGGACTCTTGTTTGTGTGATAGGCTAATTCCTATATCATAGGCATAGCTATGTTATAAAAACAGAAACTCATTAAATTGCTATTTTTATTTAAAATCATTTTGATGACATTTCTTCCCCACTATGTGTAATGGCAGTAAGACGCGAGAGAGCGCTCTCATCAGATGATCGCATAATTTAGTGGAACATTAATATAGTAATATAGAATCATCCTCTGTAAAGAAATGATGTGTGAACATTTGAGAATGTATCATTATCTTTCTAAATGTACGCTCTTTGGGGCTAAAGGCTTAATGGAGCTTTTTAAAGTAGCCATGTGACAACAAACCAATCGGTGCAGACGCGATTCAATACGCCTACATGTGTCCTTCTTCTATGTGAAATAATCATAAATACCAGTTTATGCTGTTTGATTGTGGCCTTGAAGGTCTTAGTTGTAAGCTGTAGCCCCGGCTGGCCCGTTTAGATCTTGTGTGCGCAGTGGAAATGCGGCTAAAAATGTCTAAAGTCTGACTGGCATATAACGAACAATTCAAACAAATGTAAACAGGCAAAGGCGGGGCCCCCTACAAGGCGGAGCCCATGGGCTGCAGCCCACTCAAGCCCAATAGTAAGTCCGGCCATGCACACATGATACTGAAATAATGCAATAAATATTCATTTAACAACATTAGATGTAAGATTAAACCCTAATGTACACAACTGATAAGAAAAAAACATGTTATTTCAACAAAAAAAAACATCAAATATGAAGCGTCATGCAGTGAATTCTGGGAGTGTCAATTTACGGTTTTTCACTGTAAATTATAAGACGACTTGTTCTTTTTACTTCCAAAAACTGTACATTCAACAGTATTTTACTGTAAAATTACATAAAATGTAATTACATTTATTCACCGAATATAGTATGGAAACTTACTGTTAACCAGTTAACAGGTTTTTACTGTAGCATTTTTACAGTCTTTTACTGTTAAAATCACAATAATTTTTTCGGTGTGGGTTTATTGGGCTGCATGCTGTGAATACACAGAACATGTCAGACACACGGCACGAAAATAGATGGGCTTTCCACTGACCTATTACAAGGAATAAAGGATACGTTTTAGAGTTCACACAGATGAAATGCTGCCATTATTTACTAACCCTTGTCGTTCCAAACCCGTATGCAGTTATTGTTTTCCTGTGGAACAAAAAATTTGAATTTTTAAAGAATATTTGAGGAAACTTTTCCAATAACGGTTCATAGTGGCCATGTCTATCAAGCTCTGAAAAAGAAAATAAACCCAAAAACAAGTTTGCAACCACTCAGATCATCCTAGCAACAGCATAGCAACACCCAAGAGACCTATACAAGAATAAAGTTTAATATAAGCCAGTACTGTGAAAATGCCAATGAGGTAGGGTCTATATTTTTAATCAGTTTTATTTTGATAAACATGACACAGTATAACATCAACATTACATAAAACAAATTCCTGCTGTTATAAAGGCACATATGTGACCCTGGACCACAAAACCAGTCTTAAGTCGCTGCGGTATATTTGTAGCAATAGCCAAAAATACATTGTATGGGTCAAAATTATAGATTTTTCTTTTATTCCAAAAATCATTAGGACATTAAGTAAAGATCATGTTCCATAAATATATTTAGTCAATTTCCTACTGTAAATATATCAAAACTTAATTTTTGATTAGCAATATGCATAGCTAAGAACTTCATTTGGACAACTTTAAAGGCGATTTTCTTAATATTTCGATTTTTTTGCACCCTCAGATTCCAGATTTTCAAATAGTTGTATCTCGACCAAATATTGTCTTATCCTAACAAACCATACATCAATGGAAAGCTTATTTATTCAGCTGGTGTATAAATTTTAATTTTAAAAAATTGACCCTTATGACTAGTTTTGTGGTCCAGGGTCACATATTTGTGAGCATTAGTGGAATGAAAGGTGTCCAATAACCACAAGCATGCGTGACTGTTGTCGTCGGTGCTCGTGCTGCCGCTCTGGAGAAGTTGCGCAAAAATGAACCAGTCGGCTGATCTTGAATCTCTCTTGTGGTACTTTGATGATACACGTCACAGCGGTTGCCGCTATCTGAAGTTGGACAAAATTTCTAAAAGGCATGCACTGCTTTAAGATGCTGCTCGGTCTGCGCAGCGCTATATGAAGTCAAACACACCTATTATATTGCCAGTTATGTCATTGGTGGCAAATCAAATAGCTTCATGGGAGCCATGTGATATAATAAGTTTAGTATTTGAGATTTTCAGTGAATGATTCACATTTCACTCTTTTTCTCACACAAAGCTATCATATGGCTTCGAAAAGACATGAGTAGCATGGGTTGTATGGCCTACTTTTATGGTGTCTTTTTTTTGTTGTTGTTTATTTTGGAGTTTGACAGAGTTTCTATGGAAAGATTCTTAAAAGTGAACAGTTTTATGAGTTAAATGAATGAGTTAATAATGAAAGAATGTTCGTTTTTGGATGAACTGTTCCTTTAAGAGACTAGTGTCCGGGAGAAGTTAGCTTGACCCAGCCTCAAGCTCTTCTGTATCCAGTGCTGGAGATACAGCTGACTGTACGAGACTTACTTGCTTGAGTAGCAGGCCATTTTTTCTATTGCCAATTAAAATGAAAGAGTAGCGCTGGACAGTCCTCCACTCTTGTGTTCCATCTCCCCTTCCACCTTTTTATTGCACTCTCATTCATTGAGCAGATGAATAAATGGAGAAGGAAGAGTGACTTTCTGGTTGATAATGTGCAAACGCCTCATTTGTGTAATTGTGTCATGCTTGCATTAGCATGGGGCTTCAGGTGCCTAATTGTTCTGCTTTAATATTGCAGTGGGCGCTCGTTTACTCACAGCGACGGCCACTAGTCCTATCGACTGACCTTGGGAAGGAAGGAGAAAGAGAAAGACATTGAAAAAGAAACTTTTAAAGCCCAGGAGTACAAATATAGAGAAATAAAAAATAGAGGCTTGTTCAATTTGTCAACTTGGAGCTTCTAAGAGTGAGTCCATTTTTTTGGAGTGACACTTTACCACCAAGACAACAATACAACTCGCACAATTCCAAGCACATATCTCTCTTATCAGTGCACAGCTGAGAGGATGTGGGTGATAAAGTCAAGGGTGGTTACGGTGGAGTGTAGACCAGCGCGCTGAGGATTCGTCAGGAGGCTTCGGCAGAAATGAGCCGCTGCCCGACTCTCTGTGAGCAAAATAAAGAAGCAGTCAAGTGTTTCCTCGAAAACAGTGCTGAGAGAGCAAGTATATATCAGTTTATCAGAAGGCTAATGAAGCTAATACATGCTCCATTATTAAGACTGTGTGACTTGAGGGGCTTTTGTTAAACAAACTGAGATGACATGAACGAAGAGGATTAGAATAATTAACATAAATGATTCAAACTGCAAAAAAGATCGCTGTTCTGACTACTAGACCTGCACCTGTTGCTTATAGCAAATGACTTCAAAAATTTCAGCAGGTGTCTGGCAGAAGACATCACCATTCAGTTTTTACCCCATCCATATTGATATCATCATCATCATCATCATCATCAAGGAAATCAGGAGTTGATAAATGTGCATACTTTACACTAAAAATAAATACATTATTATTATTAATTTTAAGGATTTACTTTGAAACATATTTCATTCAGAAATATTTCTTAAATAATTACAAAAAACAGCAAATAACACATTGGACTAAACATGAAATTTTGAAGTAGGAAAACAAAGTATTAAAAAAACCCCAAAATTAATCAAGTCAAAATCATCAAATACAAAGGGTATGTTTACACAACAATAATATACTAAAAGCGGAAAAGTTTTTCCTTTTCATTTTTAAAAACGTTTTGTGTACAGATGGTAATTTTGTAAAAATTATCCCCTTTCAGACAGATCTGCAAAAACAACTAAAAGCGCTGTATTATGCATGCCAGGCCAGTAGTCGTGGTTGACGTGACTTTGTAAAGAAACACTAAATAATATGCATGTGCATGACATCACCACTTTCACAAGTTCACGTTTTTGTAGTTTATACACAGGACGAAATCGGTACTTTTTTAAAAAGTTTGCACTTGAAACCATTTTCAGAAGTTTGTGTTTTCCCCCAAAAACTGTGTTTGCTGTGTAAATGATAAATGGAAATGTTTAAATCATTTTTAGTTGGAAAACAGTGTCAGTAAATAACCCCTTAAATCGAACGCTATCTTGATAATATCAAATATTAAATGTAGAACTTAATGTACTATTGATTTTCAATCTAGTTTGTGTGATTTAAGGATCTAGATGGAGATATAATATATTTTATATATATTTATATATATATATATAGAATATATATAATAGTATTATATAAGATATATATATATAAAACATTTTTTAAACAAGTGTTATAAGCCGTAAAGGCCGTGATATATTATGCTATATAGAAAAACTCAATCTAATCTCTCATGTTAATGAGCCTTCCAACAAATCACTGGTGAACAATGTATGAAATTAAAGTCATAATATACTTAAAGTTGATGGCGTCAACACAGACGAAAGAAGAAAAGCAACATGCTTGTTGTCCAAATAATGGTGTAGTTATGTTATGGTGTGCGTTTTTGTAGTTATGTTATCTACCAGCAGGAGTTAACTGGATAATGCTAACTAGCCAATCTCTGAGCTCATGGATACAACAGGCCTGTCACCTGACACTGCACTGTCACATGACATCATGCACCTGCCAGGTTTGGAGGATGGCGTGTAGGTGAGTGTTTGATTCAGCAATTTGATTTTCAGCTCAAGACATCCAAAATCTCAAGCATGTGTAGTCTATGATAAACATACGAACAAATGTTGCTGACATTGTGAAATTATGTAGCCTAGAATTGCTGCAATTCTTGTTAATGAGTGTTTGGGGAGTAAAATAATTGGAGCTTCATGTGATTCTTTTAGAACTGATTAAGGCACAATCAAATGAGTTATGTGTGACATGTCATTGTTATCTTATATTGTTTTGATAGATTTTTATTTTTGGCTGGCAGCTTCTGAAACTGTTTTATTCGTTTTTATATTATACACAAAAAAGGACTCAACTTTTGATTCATTTAGGGATACCACTCATAAGCTCAAGTCATTTGTTTGTGAATTGGACTATACTGGTTGTGCCGTATGTTTTTGCTTTGCTAAAAGACAAACTTGTACGAACCCATAGAGTCAGTGTTCAGGGATCAGACTAATCTCAGGTGCGGCAGTTTTGATCACTAAAAAGAACCCAGCTCATAAGAGTACTGTTTATGAATTGGACTATGTAATAACGAATAAACAATTTTCGTCCATTCGTAATTCTCTTGGCCACCTGTGAAGAATTCTCCGTTCCCTTTAAAGTGTAGCGGACGGCCGGGAGGAAGTAAGAAAAACACACATTCAATGTATTCTTAATACTTCAATTTATTCATAGAAATACAGACATTATACAGGCATATGTCGAGGGGAGTTTCACCCTCATAACCAATGAGGATATGAATGACATACACACATAGGATCTTTGGCCAAGAACATGTTTATATAAAATAGCCACATGTACAAAAAAACATGGACATATTAGGAATAGACTTTTGCGAAGAATGCTGAAACTGTCTTCATGGTTTCATCACGAACTCCTTTACCCTTGTAGTCCAAACATTCATGTCTTTATTGGGGCCTTTAAATCAAGAGAAGCTAATGTATACATTTAAGCATGCATACCTCGCATATAAGTAAGACATATTTAAAAAATAATATCAAGAGAGAGAGATGGATAAAGAAGGGGGGATTCAGAGAGAATGCGTTGCATATAGAAGAATGAGAGAGAGGGAGAAAAAGGAGGACTAAGGCATGTCTGGACTCAACAGAAAGACAGAGTGTTTTCTAACAGTTGCCTGCTTTTGTTTAAAATAAACAATGAATACATAAACACTCGCTGCAGAGTTCCCCTTCTATTTTTTCTACACAAAATAATGAGTCAGGGTTTGAACTCACGATTGTCACTCTTACAACCACTTGGGGTATAAACCATATTGTACCATTTGGTCTGCACCTTCATTGTCCAGAAGTCTTCAAAGCAGGAAACAAGCCTGCAACACTAATAAAAGAAACGCATTCCCAATCTTGCGGTGGTGGGGACCGACAATTACCCGAGGACCGACCGCACTGTGGGCATTTTTGTACAGACATAACAAGACCCCTTTTTCCCTTCGGCCTTTGCCGTATAGGTAGCAAATCTCCACCACATATTCGTGCCATAGGCATGGGGTGTATCATCATGCCCAAGCCACGTTTCATTACCTGTACCTCATGCTTCCGTTTAGAGGGACACTGCAGAGATAACAAAACACCAAAGCAGGCTTTTTTCCAACCTTCAAACACACATGCATTCAAAAAACAGTTTGAAAACAAACAGCCAAAGCGACTGAAACATTGTTGTGTGGAGTGTTCAAACAGAAGCCCTAATAAATGGTGATGCATTAAAAGGAGAGGCTGCAGAGTGTCTCTTAAAGCTCAGTGGATTATTGATCAGGACGTGCTGAGGGATTCTGCAGTCCTCCTGTTCCGGCCTCACTCAAGTGTCCTGAGCACCACGCTCTGTGTTAATGCCTCAAACCTCTGACAGCCCCCTGAGCAAACACGGCTCAGTGGGAGAGGATGAAAAAGGGGGAAACAGAAGCCAAGGGGAGGGAGGAGGAAAGAAACGCTGTCAAATTTGTACAAAAAAGAAAAAAGTGGACTGGAGATTGGATTCCAGACAACAAAGGTAGATTCTCAGTAAAGCGCCCACAATTTTTCTGATAAAAAGCGTCATGCCCATTCAAACTGTGCCCCCTCACGATTTTTGAGTCCAGCAAATTCTGAAAGCTTCTGAAATAAATAAACTAGAAAGTAACCCAATTTGGGTGGTTTTGAAACCCACAAATGAATCAAATATGGACAAAACATGTTTGCTTGTTAATTTAATCCAGCATAATGGATGATTTATGATGTTTTACAGGAATCTTATTTTTACCTCATACATGGGTTAATATTTTCAGGTAAACCTAAATTACCAGTTAAAATAAATCCTTTAACATTCTGTAAAATACCCTATACATAACCACAGTGTTTACACAAAACATACTTTATTTTGGATTAATAAAATTCATACAGCATATTTTATAATTTTTTATTCATGTATACATACAATAGTATATTTTTACATTTAAAATAGTTTAACAAACATTTTGGAAATAAACATTTTAAATTTAAAAATAACTAAACTACATTTTTAAAACAATTAATATATTCCACTTCCCTCCTCTTTTATACATATTGCCTATATGCCCCTCAAAGCTCTGGGGTCATTGAGGTCAAATAGACACAAATAGGATTTGTTTCTAAATAAATGCTGCTCTTTTGAACTTTCTATTCTTAAAGAATCATGAAAAAAATGTATGTCCTATTGATTAAGCAATAAAAAGGTTAAAAATAGTGATATAAATATTTCTTGAAATCAGCCATGATCAAGTTGGTAAAAAATGTTTTGGTCTCGTGGCAAGGCCAGATCACAGAGGGCAAAAACGTCAAGCAGGACCAGAGGCGCCAGTTTATGTTTCTGCCGGTGGGTGCTCAAACCCAACAACCCCACCCCCAACGTGCAGTTTTAAAAAAATATATAAAACACATTTTCACCGCTGTTTACATAAGTAAATGATAACTGGGCTAAGTTATCATACACATACGCAACAAATTTAATATTTTCAAAAATGTCAATCTCATTACTCAGTAATTAATTAAACCTTGGGTGTTAGTTTTTTTCTACAGTATACGCCGTTGGATGGTGCGTTTGATGAATTTACTACGCAAAATGTATCTTTCGAAGTGAAACGCATGGCTGAAAATACATAGGAGAACAAAAAATACACACAAAATAATACACACATTCATTCTATGAGGGTTGTGCTTCACTAAATAAAATTATTTAATAAATACCTGTTTACAATAAGCACTTATTCGCGCATACACAGGACAAATTTTGAGGGCACACACTATCTGCAAGCCGAGAGATTCGTGCTGGCACCCTCTTGTATTACAATAATGCACTCTTGACATTTGCCATTAAAATAATGCCAAAAACTTCCTCAAATGAACTATAAATACGAGAATAAGGTTGTAAAAGCTGCAATCCATTTCTTATTGGTTAAAATGAACGGAGACTAGGCGTGTAGGATCGGCGCCTATGGCCAGGACCACTGGTGCCCCTTAGAAACATAGGTGCACGATGCAGTGTTTCAGATGTAATGTTTTGAGTGTGAACTGACGCAGTCTGTTCTGTTGCTACTCTTCTCACGTCCACATAAACAGAGGATCAAGCCTCTGTATGAAAAGCATCTCGCTCATCTCACAGCTGGTCTGTTTAC